>JAXFYN010000020.1:2630858-3007987 GCA_036172215.1 Camellia granthamiana | reverse complement strand
ACCTAATTGGACTGGGTCCTTACATCATTTAAGTCAATCTGGTCAGGTGGAGCTGTGGTTCTGATGGATCTAGATGGCTTAGAGTTTTCCCAACCGATCAACATGGACAAGTTGAAGAAATACTACCCTTGAGAGGCTCGCTAGGCCGAAAACCCGAAAGGGCGACCTAGGCAAAACTCAGAGCACAAAAAATTTTGAAAATATAAAAACTGAGCTCGCAAGGTTGAAAACCCGCAAAGGGCAGCCTTGGCAAAAGTCTAGAGCGCAAAAGGAGAGTAAAAATACCCGAGCGAACCTAAGCCTGAACTACGTAAGGCTTGATTCCCCATCTTTGGGATACGTAGGCAGCTTCATCCTGAAGTTCAGCCATAAACACTTTTCCCCGATCAACTTTGTCCATTTTGATCATCTCAGTCATCCTTATCCATCAGCATTCATCGTAATCTCTGGTGCAGTGCTATTCAGACTAGGGGCAACTTTCCGTTGCCAGGAAGTGCTGTGGTCCCATTCAGACTAGGGGCAACTTTCCAGTTGCTAGGATCAGGGGTTGTGCATCTCAGTGACAGATCTCAGGCGTGCCCCGTTCTGATCCATATCGAAAATAGTTTTGAAAAGTTTTAATAAAAGTTGACTTTGTTCAAATTAATCTTTTCACAACTAAGACCTTTTCTTGGACCAAAGCGGAAAATTTTCAGTACCACAACCTTCAATTTCATTGATTTCAAAACAGAGTTCTCCTGCTCTTGCATACAATTGAAGTTGCTTTTTATTACATTCATAACGAAAACTTGAAAGTACTAATAAAGCAATAAATCTGGGGCATAGTCAAGTCAGGTGTCCCTGCGCCCCCTCCCAGAGGCTGGTTGAAGCTTCCGATGCCGACCTAGGCCCAGTCTGTGCCTCCTCATTGAGCCAATCCCAGCACTCGTCAGACAAAGCATAACTAAAAGTATGGGCGGGGGCCAGGAGCTCTCTAATTCTCCATGCTGCGGCCTGCCGAGCCAGCTGTGCGCCTCGAACCAAGAAGGTAGCCGGATACTCTATCCCCCTCTGGTGGGCAAGTCTGATCACGGCCGAACTGGCGCAGAATACGGAATGGGAAATAGAATACACAGTGAGTCAAGCCGATCAGCCGAACCCCGACCTGTCGGGACATGCTGAAGCTCATTGCCGGGAGATTAAGCCAAGGGCAACGCCAAGCAATGCGACCTGCTGACACATTACACATCCATTCAAACCACCATCCCTCATCAGGGGCGTCGACTAAGCGTGGTCGAAAGAAGTAGCCGCGGGCTGAGTAAGCAGGGCAAGAGTCCACAACTTGCAGTTTGTCCATCAACCATATCTAGGGAGGGATGAAAAATGAGAGAATAAAGAATAGAGAGATGTGCGATGAGAGAAAAGTAAGATAAGGGTCTTGTGAGAAAAACTGAGCCTGAGGGCCGAGTGATGTGAGCAAATACATATGTGAGATCGGGTGGGAAACATTATCTGTAGTAGTAGTGGACTCCCTGCAAATCTGGTTGTCTCCCGACGGTAGAAGGCATCCAGGCCCATCAGTGTCTCGGCCAATGTCATGGCGATGCAACTCTTTCCCCTCTTTCAAGCCTTGAGCAACTTCAATCAGACGGACGCTGGATCCTCCAAAGCTTGAGGCAAACAGAAAATGAGATAACATGCACAAAACAGAGAGCATGTTGTCGGAAGCCTTGCCACTGATGGTCGCTGCCGTCACCAGCATCGGAGAATCGGTAGACCAAACTTGGGATATCCAACATTCCGTTACAAATCAGGGACCGAGCGTCATGCGCGGAGAGCCCGCACATCCGCCCTAAGTATTGAGCATAGCCAAAGTTGAGTTGGGGGCAAAAGTTCCTCGCCGCGCTCGGGTTCCAGCAAGACTTGAAAATCTTCAAAAGTGGGACATACCTCTTGACCGCCGAAGCTGAGCCGGGTTCCAAACTTCGCCGCGGCATGGAGGAAAGGAGGGTGCAGTGGGAGTGCGGCTCAGCGGGAATAGTGCATTTAAGCCGAAACCTCGGAAGTTCAACTTTTCCGAGCCATCTAGAGAAGAGATCCAAGATGTAAGATTTTCTGAAGAGAAATGCCTCCATTTTTGTGCAAAGCAGTGATGAAATGAATGAATCTCGAAGTTGGAGCTTTTATAGAGGAGAAAACACTATTCAGGGGACAAGTGTCAAAATTCTGGAGGCTGCAGAGAAAAGTGGCCGGCCGGCCACCTATTCTAGCAGGCCGGCCACCTATGGTTCTCCAAAAGCAAAGTGGGGCCCACCATGCTCATTGGTCCTGTTTACCCTCCGGAAGGAAATTTGAGGCATCTCGATGCATCGGGAATGTCAAAGGCCTCCATTTCTCTCAGTTTCGGATGCGTTCCGTCACCCAGATCATCTGAATGTACGCTTTGTTTTGCCCATCGAGTTGTTGTTTTGCTTATCGAGTTGTCGTTTTGTTTATCGAGTTGTAAGTTTTGTCGAGCTGTCACATTTGGTGTTTTGAGTTGTTACTCTTTTGTTTACGCAATTTTGTTAAGTCTTGTTTATCGAGTCGTTAACATTGTTGTATTTTGCTTATCGAGTTGTAAACTTGTTAAGATCTTGTCTTTTCTTAACGAGTTGAGTTGTTTGTTTTGTTGTGTCGACTCATTACCTGACCCGGTAAATACACAAGGCACATTTTCATTCAATTCCATTTTGTCCAAAATGACGCGATGCGATGCTAAGAGTATACAACACCTTTTCAAAAGCTGTTTCATTCCATCATGTTTTACAACAAATAAAGGTACGAGTTTTATAGGGGAAATAAAACTGCCTAACAATATGCAAAGTGCTAGAAACTACTAGCAAAAAGTAAAATAAAGCAGGAAATAGCATCAATGTCCTCGGGAACGGGAATGAGGGGGGCCCTCTCATCCTCTTCTGCGGGATAACCTCTGCACCATCATCACCATCCGGGTCAGAGCTATCATCCTCCGGATCCCCCTCAGCCTGGTCCTCCACTCCCCGGAACCAAGACCAGAGCCTCCCTCCCCAGCAGATGTCTCCTGACTCACGGTCTGCGACCTCCTCTTCCTCCTCCTCAATAATGGGTGCCCTGCGTCTGCGAGATGACCCTGCTCCTCGAGCTCCTCGAAAAGGCCTAGATGGCCCAGCTCCCCGAAAAGGCCCAGATGGCCCAGTACCTCGAACAGGCCCAGTACCTCGACTTCCCTGAGAAGGCCTGGGTGGCCTGGTCTGCGACGGTGCATATACAGGAGGCATCTGAAAATGAAGAGTTCAATACATCAGTTTAAATATGAAAAGCAGATGCAAGTACAGTATACGAGTGGGGTGGTGTGTGTCAGATGTGCTCTATACAGCCTATCAATACAGCAGAACGTTCAAAACCAGTATGTCATCAGGAGTATGCTGAATACAGGAAAGAAGAACAATACCTGCACGCCCATAATGGCCAGCTGTGCCTCCCTCCGTAGGATCATGCCCTCGAATGTTGGCTAGCATCCCAAGTAGCTCATCCGTGTACTCAACTGGAGGCTGCAAATACAAATGCAAAACTATCAGTAAAGGGATGAACGTCCAAATATCTAATTGATGAATCAAAGCTGAAAAACATACGGGGGTGAATCAGGATCTCTGACATATCCGTGGTCAGGAAGAGGAGGCTCTAGCGGGACCTGGTAAGGAGTCCCGAACCGCCAACTCGTCAACGTCGGTCGGCATGTCTGGCCACCCAGGATGATAAAGAGACGGAGGGATCGGAGGAATCGAACTACCTCTCCCCCTACACGCACCAGCTCTGCTAGAGGAGGGGATATCCGTGGTATGAGCCCGACTCGATGATGGTACATCAGTAGGCCTCCGTGACGGAGCACGCACTCCCGTCAAGGGGGGGCATCAGATATATGCGACGATAGGTGGCGTAGCCCCCCTCCATGAGATGTAACAAAGCATCGGTGCCCTGCATGTCACTAATGACCTCCTGGGCAGAGAATCTATCGGCAGTCCGCATAGTGGCTGGAGGTACAGCAGGAGGGTCCTGAGAATCGTACCCCCACACCTGACGCAGAAAGCGTTCCCCCAGGAACCATGCCCTACCAACAGGTCCTTCGAGTAGGAACCTATACTGGGAATTGCTCGATCCTCCAAGATACTGATGTCGGAGACCATCACCTAAGACCGCCCAGGGCTGCCAAGTAATCTGCGGATAACCAATGCACAGATCCATCAGAAATCAGGAACATACAGGGCAGGTCAAAGATGAAAATAAAAGGGACTGAGGGTTCTGAAATACCTCTGTCGCCCGCACAGTATCAAAATACTGTCGCAGGTAGAAGAGAGTCTCTCGAGGTCTCGGTCGGTGCTCGCCCTCGAATACCAGTGAAAACAGAGTCATAAGGAGTCCTGCCACCTCCATCTCCGGGGCTAATGTGGGAAAGTATACGTACACCCATAGCTGAGAAAAACAGTACAGAATGTGAATACAAAGTGCCAAGGGCAGAATACAGAGTGCAAAGTGCGCCGTGTGTGCAATGAACAAGTAATGAGGAGCAGAAATGTAAATCAAGAGGACAGAACGTACCTCCCAGGCTCTCCAATAGCCGCCGAGTAAGTCTCCCCGCCCGCGAGAGGCTGCACTCATGTAACAATAGAGGGTAGCCAGGCTAGCGTCACCCCAGTCATACCGACTGACCTGTGATAGGTCCACTAGGGCACTCAGAAGATACAACCCAACAGTGTTCCCCCTATCGGCAAACAGAGTGGTGCCAAAGAGGAACATAAGGAAGCCACGGGCGTACTGCTCCACCTCCCCAGGAGACTCAGGCTCCATCTCCGGCCTCCGGAAATGGGAAGAGAACCAAGTGTACCGGACTCTCCGGAAGCTCTGTCTACAGGTGGACGGGCCCCCAACAGATGTAACCATGCGGCCTCCCACTCTCCCATATCCTCGTCATAAGGAATGGGCCAACCGCCTATGTCTAGGCCGGTGAGTACGGCAAAGTCTAGCGCAGTCATGGTCATATCCCCGGTGGCAGAAAAATGGAAAGAATTGGTGGTGTCCCACCATCTCTCCACCAAGGCAGCTAACAATGTCCTGCTGGCAGGGCAGCGTGATAATCCCACGCAGAATGCTCCGAATCCTGCTAGATCAACCAGATCCCGAACGACCTCTGGAAGCTCAGCGTACCCAGTCTCTCGCGGCGGTAGAGCCGTATCCGCGCACGGTGCGATCGCCAACCTGCATTCAGAATGAATACATGTGTCAGTGATGAAATAAATGAGCTGTGTGCTAATGAAATGAATGAGCTGTGTGCTAATGAAATGAATGAGCTGTGTGCAAATCAAATCAAATTTCAAATCTGGGCTGCGTGTTCAAATTTCTAAATCAGTGGGCTGCGTGTTCACTTCTACCTGGGCTGCGTGTTCAGTAAATCTGTGTTTGGGCTGCGTGTTCAAATTTTAGAAAAATCAGTGGGCTGCGTGTTCGCTTCAAATCTAGGCTGCGTGTTCAGTAAATCTGTGTTTGGGCTGCGTGTTCAAATTTCAGAAAAATCAGTGGGCTGCGTGTTCGCTTCAAATCTGGGCTGCGTGTTCAGTAAATCTGTGTTTGGGCTGCGTGTTCAAATTTCTAAATCAGTGGGCTGCGTGTTCACTTCTACCTGGGCTGCGTGTTCAGTAAATCTGTATTTGGGCTGCGTGTTCAAATTTCAGAAAAATCAGTGGGCTGCGTGTTCGCTTCAAATCTGGGCTGCGTGTTCAGTAAATCTGTGTTTGGGCTGCGTGTTCAAATTTCAAAAAATCAGTGGGCTGCGTGTTCGCTTCAAATCTGGGCTGCGTGTTTAGTAAATCTGTGTTTGGGCTGCGTGTTCACTTCTATCTGGGCTGCGTGTTTCAGTAAAATCTGTGTTTGGGCTGCGTGTTCAAATTTCAGAAAAATCAGTGGGCTGCCTGTTCGCTTCAAATCTGGGCTGCGTGTTCAGTAAATCTGTGTTTGGGCTGCGTGTTCAAATTTTAGGAAAAATCAGTGGGCTGCGTGTTCGCTTCAAATCTGGGCTGCGTGTTCAGTAAATCTGTGCTTGGACTACGTGCTCAGAAAATCAGAGTTTAGGACCGCGTGTTCTACTCTCAATCAATATGGGCTGTGTGTTCACCATCAACTTGGACTGCATGTTCGGAAAATCAGAGCTCGGGACTGTGTGTTCTACTCTTAATCAGTGTGTGCGGTGTGCTCATCTTCAAATTCGGGCTGCGTATTCGACAAATCAGTATTTGAGCCGTGTGTTCAATTCTTAACTAATGTGTACCGTGCGTTCACAATCAATCAGTCGATGAGCCGTGTGTTTAGCAATTCAAGTGTTTAAGTCACATGTTCAGAATGCAAACAAAGTACTATGTCGTAAGCTAAAACTGTGTATACAAGCATGGCAAAGGCACGAAAGAAAAATACAGGAAATAAAGTAAAATACCTCTCGTGCATCGTGAGAGAGGTGCTGCTCCGGCTCTCGCAGAAATAAATCCCCGGGTGCCCGGTCATTGAACCCAGTGAAACGACGAAAAACGGCCCGCGGAAGCATATGTACCGGTGGGGCGTATCTCCCGGGAATAAAAGGGCGGACTCTCGGGGGCAGTGTCATAAAATCAAAGTCATCCCCGGCACCTGGAGGGCCTCCACCGTGAGGAAATCAACCCGCCATTTCAAGAAATCTGCAAAAGGAGCAAAAAATGAGCAAAATGAGCCAAAATTAGAAAAAGTCAACAAAAGTCAACTCTCGGGAAATGGAAAAGTCAACAAAAGTCAACTCCCGAGAAAATCTTCCAAATATTGAGACAAACTTACCTCAAGTGGTGAAAATGAGAAAAGAAGCCCCGAAACCAAAATTTAATCGGTTCAAAGTACTTAAAACTGAAAGATTTCGCGAAAACAACTTGCGTGGAAGGCCGAAAAGCGTGTATAAAGTGCAGATCTGAAGGAAAAAATGGTTTGGGGAGCAAGGGAAGGAGTTTTTGCAGCTGTGGAAGTGATTTCGGAGGCATTGGATGAGGATATATATAGAAATGAGGAAAATGACAAAATTGCCCCTACTTTTGGATAGGTGGCCGGCCGGCCACCTTTTCTGGCTGGCCGGCCATTTGCTTTTTTGTCCTTGGCCGGTGACCTCCCCTAGGGCAACCACCTGGCCGGTGGTGTTCCCCACTTGCCCACCTAGCTCCCTGCAAAATTTGAGGAAGATCGGAGTTCCCGGGACCTGAAAAAGTTCAAGAAAAGTGCACTTTCTGGCGCGAAATTGCTCCGCCGGAACTTCAGCTGCAATTTCTGACGTGTGTCTCATCATTACTCATCAAAATCAAGGTGTATCCTTTTTGAACATGTTGTAACCTCTCCGGGAGGTGAATCAGAGGCCGTGATCAAGTTGCCTTCGCCGAAATGCGCATTTCCCTCGCGACAAACGGGCACCCTGATTCGTGCTCATTTTGCATTGTTTTGCATATAACTTGCATTCTTGTGAACATTTTGCATTGTCATGCATGTTTTCTTGGTGTACCATACCTCTGTGCTTGAGCATGCGTTGTCACGCACGTTCCTTTCTCGCATTGCGATGCATTCACTCGTCGACACTGCGCTGTGTCAAACTTTCGGAATCACAGGAATCACACTGAATATATGTTGTTAGCATATTGTTCTTGTTGAATTTCTCTCTTTTGCAGGCACGATATTGTATGTACGGTTCATTTGAGGCTGGTGCGACCAGACGAATCGCGCAGGTATCGTATCTTCTCCGTGTGAGACGCGACGAGAATTGAATGATTCTCCGCATTCCTAACTGCATGAAATGTAGTTGTTGCTTTGCATTCTTGCTTAAAATTGTTGCATCTATTTGCGAATACTTGCCTCATTACAGCTTGCTGCATTTGCATGATCATTTGGCTCTGTGCATGTCGCTTTGCATTTTGCCCCCCCCTGCCTGCGGGCATGCCTGCGGGCACATATCTCTGTTCATCTTGTATAATTGTCTAAGTCTTCGGCCTTGTCAAAAATGGGTCGTCTCTGGGCTTTGACATTCACTCCCGTCACTTGTGACTTCCGAGTTCTGTCAAAGAGGGGCAACTGTAGACACTCCATTTTTGACCGACCTTAAGACTCAGACGTCACCGATTGAGCGCTCGGTGATGTTTCATATTGTGCTCGTTCAGAAGTCTCAGAGTCGCGGCCGTGCGCCCTGCCTCCGGACTTCCGAACCCTCTTCTGTGCCTTGCCTCGGTTTGCGAACCAGACTCGGTTTTCTCTGTTTTCTTTCCTGAGGGGAGGGAGAGGTCCCGTAGACTATCTCTCAGTGGCCGTGGGCTACATTTCGTGCCCGTAGGCCATTTTGCCCATTTCGGAGCCCGGTTCCCGGTTTTCGGAGCCGTCAGGCCGTGTGCCTCGGTTCGGGACCATCTAACCATCTCCGATTCCTCCGGTTTTTGGCATACATCTTATTTACTCCCTTTCAAGGGACACTGGGGTCTCAGATACCCACTTCGTAGCCAAACACCACTTTCGGTGCTTAACAGCCGGTTTTCGGGATCCCGAACTGCGTGTTTTGGCCCCCGAGCATTCGTTTTGCATTGGTTTTCGTTCATTTTTGGCAGGTACCTCTGTTTTACCATAAGGAAGGTCACTGGCGGGTGGGAGGCTAGTAATTGTTCCGGCAGCCAGTTATATTCCATTTTCGCCCTCCGGCGCCCGTTTTTCTCACTTCCGGGCTAATGTTGAACACCCTAGGGCCTTTTTCTTCGAGCCAAAACCACATATTTGTGTTGAGGAGACCTGGGAGGATCCTAAAAACACATGGCCGGCCAGTAACTCTAATTGACCCTTTTGAACCCCTTCTAAAAGTGGCTTGTTGTCTCTCTTGGTTCAGAGTTGCCAGATTCCAACCATAGGGTCATGTTGTACACACATGGGAGGACACTAACCTTTGGTGGCCGGCCAGTAATTCTTTGTGACCCTTTTGACCCCTAGCCGGCTGGCCATGGGGGGTGGCCGGCCGGCCACTTGCAGCAAAAGGGCATGGCCGGCCTGCATCCTCAGTTTGAGTTCATTACAGCTGTATAGCTGTTTCTCCAAAATATCTTTGCATCCGGGGGATATTTTGGGAGGGAAAGCTTGGGTGCATTTCCCTCCTCTTTTACACCCCCTTCTTAGCCTTTATAAGTGGCTGGCCAGCTCCTTCATTAGGGTTAGAAAAACTCCCCTTAAGAGCTCATATACATTGGCTTACATCTCCTTCTCCAAAAACCTCCAAAATCCTTAAGTTTTGGCCTCATTTGTTCATCAACACCAAGCACTACCTTCACCACTTCCATTCCAGCAGCAAGGGAAGGTTTTTCAGAGGCTAAGGAGCAACAAATTCAAGCCAAGAAGCAACCAAAGTGTAGTCTTCAAGGGTAAGTCACTATTTCCCCTTTTCTAGCACTTTTTTGCATCATTTTTCTACCCTATTTTCTTGTGGTTTTGGGCTCCGACCCTAACTGAGTTTAGGCCTGTTTTGAGCCTCTCTTCAACATTGAATAAGGGCTCAACCTTGTTTGGCACTTCTATATACTACTTGTCTCAATATCCATCTTATATGCCATAATCTTGCATAGTAATTTTGGCTTATGTACATTTGTTTTTGGAGTATGCCTTAAACTGTGATTGAGCTTATTTTGAGCCCCTCTACAACATTATAGAAGGGCTCAACCTTGTTTGGTGCTTCCATGCATGACCTATCATTATACCCCTATTCGGTCCACCATTTTGCATGATTTTTTAGGCCTATCTTGCTTCTGTTTTTGGCCATGATCAGAACTGAAAATAGTCTTAAAATGACCCACTATTCATGTTTTGTTAAGGGTCTTAGGCTGTTTGGTGAATGCTTGGTATACCTCTCTTTATAGCCCTCTTTTGGCTCATATTTTGCATGCTATGTTGAGCATATCTACATACTGTTTTGGGGGTTGTCATAAGCTGTAAATGTTCATATTTTTGGTCCCTCTTCAGTGTTGTAGAACTGTATTTTTCAGTTTGAGCAATGCGTATACCATCTGCTTCATTGTTCCCCTTTTTTCCCCATTTTTGCATGCTATTTTTGCCATACTTGTGATTGTTGTTTGGCCATGCTTTGTACTGGAAAAATGCTAGTTTAGGGACTGCCTAGCATCTGTCTTTACACTTCATGTCCATATTGTGCATGTTTGGCATAGCTGCAAGTCATTTCGGGTACTCAGCATAGCATTTCGGGCATCGGGTGTAATTTTGCTATAATTCGGGGGCTGTTTTTGCATCATTTTGGCTGCTCAAATTTGCATTTTCCATATGCCATATGCCACGTCTCATTTCGTATGTCATTCTGTGCCTTAGGGCCATTGCCTCGGTTTGCGTGCCCACGGGCACGCATTTCGAGGCATCTCATTTTTCATCCTCCGGCGTCCTATGTGAGTGTGGCTGAGGCCCTCTCATGTTGGTATAAGCCCATCATTCCATTCGCATGCCATTTCATGCCTTTATGTCACTGCCTCGGTTTGCGTGCCCGTGTATATGCATTTCGAGGCACTTCACTTTTATCCGACAGTATAAGTCCAATTGCATTGCGTATAGTCATTTTATGCCTTAGATCATTTTCTCGGTTTTGCGTACCCGTGGGCACGCATTCCGAGACATCTCATTTTCGTAGCATTGTGCTATGTTCTGGATTATATCCTAGTTACATTTTCATACATATCATGCATATTGCATCGTGTTCGGGATAGGAGTTAGCCCGGGCACGGGAAACGAGGCGCGTTTCGTAACTCCGAGTAACGGAACGTGTCTCAATTCCCAAGTCACCGACACTCCGGATTATCCATGATGGAGTTAGGTTTTATGGTAGCATTCATATTGCATTCATCCTATATTGAGTTGTGCAATTCGGCCTCCTCGGCCATCATGCATCGAGATGCGTGATTGGTGGTACGAGGATCGAGGCATGCATATATTTGTGAAATACATTGCTATGCCCCTTTCCTGCTCTCTGTTGCAGCAAAATCCAGGATCAGCAGTCTTCCGGGACTTGGCACCGCATTGTCGAGAAACATTGCAAACAGAGGCTAATTGGGGCATCCCAGTGGATTTCCGCGCAAGGCAGCCCAAAAATACATCGTTCATCAGAAGCAAGGCAGTCCCTGGCTTGCATGCCAGCCTACAGTTTTTCTTAGTTAATTTGTTAATTAATTAGGGATTTGTATATTATTTGGACTGTATTATTTTGGACTGTAATATTCTTTTATTTGGGACTGTATATTTATTTGGACCTTCTGCGCGAGGGCATAATTGTAATAAGTGTGGGTGAGTGTGATGTATGTCTTCCAACCCCACGTCTTTCTCCCTTTTTATTTACCCGCTTACGATGATTAGAGCAAGAGAGATTTGGTGGGTAAATTAAAGCTTCCTCCGGTTTTACAACGTCTAATTGAGCAAGAGCAAGTGAGATTTGTTAAACCATTAATGGATGAAATCATTACCGTGAACATTGGTACTGAGGGAGAACCCGCGGCTGAGGGGTGGCAAATCCATTGACTGTTTGTTATTTGGATTGGAACAAATACATTGAATGCCTGTGGGTGGAGGTTGAGTTATTTGGATTGGAACAATGCATTGACTGTTTGTTTTAAGCCCACTAGATAGTGGCAAAATCACTGTTTTCTAAGCCCACCTGAGGGTGGCAAATCCACGTCTTAGCCTACCTGCGAGTAGCACCATCAAACCATTTTCAAACAAACAGACATGAAATGTTTTGTTCCAATTCAGGCGACTCAGTCTATACTTGTATGCTGTGCGCATCACATAGTAACCTAGGCTAATAACCGGAATAAGAACATACAATGTTTTCAAAATAAGATATCATGGTTAGTAGAGGCCGGTCTTTGACCGGGCGAGCGGGGGTACTCACGAAGTGACCTTCCCCAATCGTACCCAAGTTCCCGAGCCGAGGCAACTTTGGTGATGACGGACACGTGGCCTTTGGCATCGAGTCAGGGTTTCCTAAATTTCCCCATTAAAAAATATTTAGGTGGCGACTCTGTATCTGACAAAGCAGTCCATGTTTGGCACTTCTTTCAAAAAATCTGTTTTCAAAACGATTTGCCGGATTTGGACTCTTTGGTTCAAGATTTAGAACCGTGACATTTGAGTCCATCGAACTGTAGTGACCCCATATCGAACCAAAACGGGGGGGGATTCGCACTCCTTCCCCGAGATGCGTTCGGGGACGTCTACACTATTCATGGCAACACTCACATGCATGCAAGGATGCTAAAGCATAAAACTTACCGAGTACTCCAAGCCAAAACAAAAGCTGATTAGAAATCATGCATGATCCTAAGTATACAGAAATGCCTAATGCAACACATGAAAAAAATGCAAACTATAGTAGGCTCGGCTATTCTAAACATGGCATATGATGATGCTACAACTAACACGTATTCAATTAGGAATTGAAATACGAATGCAGTTTGTATGATGCGCCGAGCCCGGTGCGTGCAAAACAGATGAATGATGCAAACATGCTGTCATACTGTATGCTAATTGAAATATGCCCTATATCTAACCATCATAAGCAGATAAATAAAAGGGAAGAAAGACGTGGGGTTGGAAGACATACATCACACACACCCACACTTATTACAGTTATGCCCTCGCGCAGAGGGTCCAAATAAATATACAGTCCCAAATGAAAGAATAATACAGTCCAAAATATTACAGTCCAAATAATATACAAATTCCTAATTAATTAACAAATTAACTAAGAAAACTGTAAACTGGCATGCAAGCCAGAGACTGCCTTGATTCTGATGAATGCTACATGTTTGGGCTGTTTTGCGCGGAAATCCACGGCGATGCCCCGATTAGCCTCTGTTTTGCAATGTTTCTTGAAAAACGCACCAAGTCCCGGAAGACTGCTGATCCTGGATTTTGCTGCAACAGAGAGCAGGAAAGGGGCATAGCAATGTATTTCACAAATATATGCATGCCTCGATCCTCGTGCCACCAATCACGCATCTCGATGCATGATGGCCGAGGAGCCGAATTGCACAACTCAATATAGAATGAATGCATATGAATGCTACAACAAAACCTAACTCCATCACGAATAATCCGGAGTGTCGGTGACTTGGGAATTGAGACACATTCCGTCACTCGGAGTACGAAACGCGTCTCGTTTCCCGTGCCCGGGCTAACTCCTATCCCGAACACGATGCAATATGCATGATATGCATGAAATGCAGCTAATATGCAATCCTAACATACGTAATGCTATGAAAATGAAATGCCTCGAAATACGTGCACACGTGCACGCACACCAAGGAAATGATCCTAAGGCATGAAATGGCATACGCAATGCAAATTGGACTTATACCAACATGAGAGAGCCTCAGCCACACTCACATAAGAAGCCGTGAGATGAAAAAGAGATGCCTCAAAATACGTGCACACGGGCACGCAAAACGGGGGAAATGGCATACGCAATGCCGTATGGGCTTACACCAACACGAGTGAACCTCAGTCACACTCACATAGGAGGCCCTCAGATGAAAAATGAGATGCCTCGAAATGCGTGCACACGGGTACGCAAACCGAGGCAATGGTATACACGATGCAATGAGACTAAAATGGCATACAGAATGCAAAGTGGACTTACACTGACATGAGTGGACCTCAGCCACACTCACATAAGAGGCCGTGAGATGAAAAATGAGTTGCCTCGAAATGCGTGCACACGGGCACGCAAACCGAGGCAATGGCATACGCAATGCAATGGCATGGAAATATGATATGGGCTTACACTAACATGAGTGGACCTCAGCCACACTCACATAAGAGGCCGATAGATGAAAATGAAGTGCCTCGAAATGCGTGCACGCGGGCACGCAAACCGAGGCAATGATCCTAAAGCATGGAATGGCACTCCAAATGCAATATGGGCTTACACTAACATGAGAGAGTCTCAGCCACACTCACACAAGAGGCCAATGGATGAAAATGAAGTGCCTCGAAATGCGTGCACACGGGCACGCAAACCGAGGCAATGGCCCTAAGGCATGAAATGGCATGGAATAGGATATGCAAACATGCAAATGAATTTCAGCACTGAAATTATGGGAAAAACATTCCCGAAAGATGGCGAAATGACACCAAATGCGAGGAATGGTCCCGAAATGCGAATATTAGGTGCCCGAAATGGCCTATAGCTATGCAATGCATGCACAATATGGACATGGAATGAAAATACAGTAGCAAGACAGCCCCAAGACAAGCATTTTTCAGTCATAAAAAGGGCTAAACAGCAAGCACACATAGGATTAAGCAAGAATGCAAAAATGGCTCCCCAAGAGGGGTATTGAAGTAAGTGATATATGTAATGCCCAAATGGAAAAATACCCTTCTACAACACTGAAGAGGGACTAAAAATATGCACATTCACAGTAGATGACATCCCCCAAATCAGTATGAAAATATGCTAAAAATACCATGCAAGATTGAGGCCACAAGAGGATATAACATGAAGTAGGCCAAACATTCATCCAACAAGAAAAGACCCTTAATGAAATATGTCCAGAGGGTCAGAATATGACTCATTCCAGTTCTGATGATGGCCGAAAATAGAGGCTAGATAAGCCTAAAAGAGCATGTAAAAATGAGGGCCAAAGAGGGGTAGAATGGTAGGTACCACATGGAGACCCCAAACAAGATTGATCCCTTCTACAATGTTGTAGAGAGACACAAAATAAGCTTATTCACAGTTCATAAAAAACTCCAAAACAATTTACATATAGGCCAAACAAATCATGCAAATTGACAGTAAATAGGAGAGATTATGAAGTAAGTGCAAGATAGAGGACCCAAAAAGGATTGAGCCCTTCTTCAATGTTGAAGAGGGACTCAAAATAAACCTACTCACAGTTTACATTATGCTCGAAAACAGATCACACATAGGCTAGAAATTTCATGCAAAATAATAGCATACAAGATGATATTGAAGCAAGTACCAAATAGAGGGCTCAAACAGGGTTGAGCCCTTAAACAAACATGAAGAATGGCTCAAAAAAGGCCTAGTTTCAGTTAGGGTCCGAGCCCAAAACAGTAAGCAAATAGGGCTAAGAAATGAGGCAAAAAATGAGCTCAAAAGAGGGAGATTCACACTTACCCTTGAAGACCACTTCTTTTCTACCTCTTGGCTTGAGTTGCAGCACCTTTGACCTCTGGAAATCAGCCTCCAAGTGTTGGAATGGAGTGTGGGGGTCTTGTGCTAGGGGTTGATGTAGAAATGGTGCAAGGAAAATGACTTTGGAGCTTGGAAATTGAGAGAAATGGGAGGTGGAAGGTCTATCTCTCTCTCAAATGTGTCTAAAAAAATATCTAACCCCCATACAAGAAGCCAAGCCTCTCCTTTATAGAGGAGAGGCATGAAAATATCTAAAGGACCTCTCTAATCCTCCATACACGTGTATGGAGGATGGTCCAATTGGCAACCAGCTGGCACAGCTGGAATACACTGAGGGAGAGAAAAATGGTCGACTAGCTTAAAGGGGCAAAAAAGTCACTTTTTTGGATAGGTGGCCGGCCGGCTGGAAAAGGTGGCCGCTCGGCCAGGTCAACATGAGAAAAGTGGCCAGTGACCCCCTAGGATGAAGCCCCAGAAGTTATCTTTCCAATTCCGCAAACCTTGCATTAAAATTCCTCCTGTAGAAAAAGTTATGCCAGTTTCCGTAAAGCCGCGCAGATTCAGTCCAAACGGACTTCAACCAACCATATCTCCTCCCCCCGGATTTGGACTTAGGAGATTCTTGAGTGAAAAATGAAGCCCCGGAAGTAATCTTTCCAATGATAGTGGCCTCATATTTTAATTCTTCTTGTGCAAAGAGTTACGCCCGTTTCGGTGAAGCCGCGCAGACTTTTCTCCTTCCCAGATTCATGCTGAACCACTTTTGACCAAACAAAAAGTTGGTTGTCAGAACAATTGCTGGCCTTCCACCCTCCTACAAGCTTCCTAACCATGAAAATAAAGCCTCCACCAAAAATGAGCCCAAACCGATGCAAAATGAAGGCTGGGGGGCCAAAACACGCAGTTCGAGGCCCCGAAAACAGGCTGTTAAGTACCGAAAGTGGCATTCAACCGCGAAGTGGGTATCTAAGACCCCAGTGTCCCTCGAAAGGGAGTAAATAAGATGTATGCCAAAAACCGGAGGAATCGGAGATGGTTAGACGGTCCCGAACCGAGGCACACGGCCTGACGGCTCCGAAAACCAGGAACCGGGCTCCGAAATGGGCAAAATGGCCTACGGCCACGAAATGTAGCCTACGGCCATTGAGAGATGGTCTACGGGACCTCTCCCTCCCCTCAGGAAGAAAAATAGAGAAAACCGAGCCTGGTTCGCAAACCGAGGCAAGGTACAGAAAAGAGCCCGGAAGTCCGGAGGCCAGGCTCGCGGCCGCGACTCTGAAACTTCTGGACGAGCACAATATGCAACATCACCAAGCACTCAATCAGTGACGTCTGAGTCTTAACGTCGGTCAAAAATGGGGTGTCTACAGAAAGGTGTTTTTGAGGTCCAAAATGAGAGGGGGTGGTCCCCTCTCCTCTTATTTTGCTTCCTTGCCTTATTGGCTTCATACTTGAGCATGCTTTTATACTTCTTTTAAGATGAGTCCAAGCATGTTTTTGTGACTTTTTGGACCTGCCATAACTTTGTTTTTGGTTGATTTGGTCATTGGTTCCTTGCTTTTGGTACTTGTAGTGCAATCATGCTCTTTGGCCCAACATGCTTCATGCTTTAGTTCATCATTCTAGCATGTGTTAGCTTTGCTCCAGCACATTTTTGCCACTAATTTAATATGCTTGAGGTCTGTTTTAAGTGGTCTTGGTCATATATGCTTAGCTTTGTATAGCTATAGTGTAGTTGGGCTTCACTAGCTTTGTGTTGGAGGTCCCTAGCATGCTTTGAATGTGATGATTGCATGCTTTAGCTTCATTTCTTACTTGATTTCAGTGTATATGGTGTAGCTATACTCTCACATGTTTCACTCCTTCAATGCTTTTGGAGAGTTGTGTCTTATGCCTTAATCATGGGCTAATGTACATGCATGCTTGTCTAAGCTTTTGGGCTACCATCTCAGCATGTTTTGGGTCTTATTTTTCTATGTTACAACTTTGATTTCAGTTGGTGAAGTCACCTCTTGCTTGGTTTTGATACTTGTAGTGTAATTCTACTCATTGGCTTTGCATGCTTAGCGTTTTGGCTTACCATTCTAGCTTGTTTTGGCTACACTTCATCATGTTTCTAGCATTGTTTTGGCCTACCTTAGGACTATTTTGAGTGATCTTGGTCCTTTGGGGCTTGCATGATATGGCTATGGTGCATATGCCTTAGCTAGTCTTGAGTTTTGAGCCCTCTAACATGCCTTATTTGTGATGTTTGGATGATTTGGCATCGTTTAACATGTTATTTCAGAGCATATAGCCTTGCCATACTCTCATGTATATTACTCTTTGATTGTGTTTGAGAGTTGAGTTTTGTGCCTTGTTTGCGAGCCATAACTTGAGCATGTCTTTCTTGCTTCTTATGCTTAAGTTTCATCACATTTCAGCCACTGTTTTGGCATGCATGAGGACTGTTTAGGGCTGGTTTAGTCCATTGAGCATTGTATTGCATGGTCCTAGTGTTGTATCCTTCGCTAGCTTTTAATGCTTAAGTGTTCTAATATGTGCTGCATGAGTGTTTGCATGTTAGAGTCTTGCATTTCATGTCAAGATTAGCATGTTGTTTGCATGTCATGTTGCTTGCTTTGCATTGTGTTCAATCGGATGTTATGTTGAACACAAGGTGGATTAGTTCATTTCATACTTAAAGTGATGAAGTGAGCCAATCTCCCTTGGTCTCCATTGCCTTTTTGTGAATAAGTTATGTGAGTGATGATCTGACTCAAAATTGATAAAAAGTTGAAAGTTGGCTTTTTACGCTTCCCAAAAGAACACTCAGATGAAAAATAAAGTACAAAAAAATAGTTATTATAAGTAAAGATGGTCAGCAATTGAAAAAAAAAATACTAATTTAGCACACACAGTGCATTAATATATTATCCATTCATGCATGCATGCCCCCAAGTGACCGAAAATTCATCAGTCTAGTGGATAATAAAAATAACAAATTTCATGTCATTTTCCATGGAAGCCAGTTATGGGTTGTTTTCCGTGTTAGGTGTGTTTCTCAGACCAATAGGAAGAAGAGAGCACAAAGTCCCCAGAACCAAAGAGCACCCCTAACCCTAAAGTCCTTTTCCCGCAAATTCAACCACATCAATCTTTCACCCCAGAAATTCATAAAACTGCCTATATGACATCATCTTACTGAAATTATTTATAATATTTAAAATATTTACTAATATGATTGGTGTAGTTTTTAATCTTTTATTAGTTAAAAAAAAAAAACTAATTATTAAAAATTGTGCAAGACATATTTTTTATTTTCTTTTTAATGATCAATTATCAGATCTTCCCATTCATTTATTTTTAGTGATACTGAATTTAAGAACTTATAATGGAAATAAGCAACGGCGGCCTTGGAATAAAAAAATGCAAAATATATACAAAACTTGGGGGTTGTTTTGGATGACCTAAATAAGTGTACTTTTTATCTTTTTATGAAAAGATGTGCAAAAAAGTAAAGAGGTGATGTGATGAAAAAAAATAAAAAGATGGATTATTTGGGACTTTCCAAACTTGGCCTTGCCTTGGTTCGCAAGAAAAATTTGATCTTGTATAATAGGCAGACACGAACACGGCAATGCTTCTTCAGTACATGATTTTCTACAACCATCACAAACCGGATCAAATACAAAAGCGATTTCCGATCAAATCCATGGCTGTTCCTCTGTCTTGCCTCCTCGGTCCACCTGAAATCCACCGCCAAACTACCACCACCACCACCCGAAGGGTGGCCAATTTCTGTTGAAGATTGATTGGAGATTGTTTGGTATAATTTGATTATTGTTAGTTCTCCACTACCAGATGTAAAGATAGTGCCAACACAGTGTAAAGTTAGCTTTAGGTAGCTTTGTATGATTATGTCTGTAGCCTTTGTATTATTATGTTTATAGCCTTTCGGTGCTCCACTAGCTGAACAACTCTCTATAAAGAGAGCTCATTGCTGCTTGTAAAAACAACACACAGAAAATATTTCATCTTGAAACCTCTGAATCTCTTACAGCTCTTGTTTTCTAATCTCTTACAGCTCTTGTTTTCTACTTGGTATCAGAGCAAGTTTATCTCCATATTGTTCCTCGAATCCGTCTCTCGCAAACCATGACCACCGAAATTACTGAATCCTTACCATCATCCCTTCCCGTTATCCATGTTCAGTCTGAAACCGCTGGCTTTAAAGCCGGCATAACCCTCACCGAAACCAACTACAATGTCTGGTCCCAGATATTGGAGATGCAAATCGCAGGCCGTGAACGTCTCGATTTTCTTCTGGGAGACACACTCCCACCACAGAAAACTGATGCATCCTATGGGAAGTGGTATGCTGAAAATCAAAAGGTGAAGGGGTGGTTGTTGACATCTATGTCGCCTGAAATCATGAAGCGTTATCTCCGTCTTCCCACTGCTCGCGAAATCTGGAGTGCTCTTGCTAAAGCCTTCTATGATGGGTCCGACGAATCACAAATATTTGCACTACACCAGCAAGCCTTCTCTCTAAAACAGGTTGGTCGACCTCTATCCACTTATTTTGGTGATCTTGTTGCTATTTTTCAAGAGTTAGATCATCGTGATAAGATTATTATGAAGGATCCCGATGATATGATTGCGTATGTAAAATCTGTTGAGAGGTTGCGTGTGCATATATTCTTGAATGGGCTGGATACAGAATTTGAACAAATCCGAGGAGAAGTCCTTCGGAAGGATCCTGTTCTGGATCTTGATGAAGCCTATGCATATATTCGGCGTGATGCTGTTCGTCGCACAATGCCGCATACTAAACCAGAACACCTTGAGTCATCTGTCATGGTGGCTTATCGCCCTAAACCGCAAGCCACACAACCTATTTCCAAATCTGAACAACTCTCTGGCCCTCGGGTTCCATCTGCTTCGCAAAATCGGCGCAACAACATTGGGGGTGCACAGCCAAACCGTGTGTGTACTCATTGTGGTGGAACTGGCCATACTAAGGCCCGGTGCTATGATCTGATTGGGTACCCTGAATGGTGGGATCCGGCAAAGGCAACCAGCAAGCATACTTCCAAGGCCCAACCTCATACTTCTCTTGTTGTTGCAGAACCAAACAGCGACCTGCCTAAGTCTGCTTCAGAACCAAACAACGACCTGCCTAAGTCTGCTTCAGGTAACCATGGTAAGGCTCTCTCTACTTTCCATACTTTTAGTGATAATACATGGATAATTGATTCCGGTGCAACCGATCACATGACCTTTAACGCAAGTCATATTCAGTCCATAACACCTTCAAAACAACCTATAGTAACCACAGCCAATGGTCACTCCACCCCTGTAATTGGAGAAGGTTCACTTCCTTTGACAAACACTTTAAATTTGGATACTGTTTTAGTTGTTCCTTCTCTCCATCATAACCTATTGTCTATTGCACAAATCACTCATGCCTTGCAATGTATTGTGATTTTCTGGCCTAATATGTGTGTTTTCAAGGACATCCAGACTCGGAAGACAATTGGTTATGGTACTAGAAGAGGCAAGCTCTATCATCTTGATCTGCAACCTACCAGTTCAACTCAGTTAGCTCAAGTTTTTTCCGCTGCTGGATCTGCAAATAAACGTACTTTAGAGATTTGGTTATGGCATAAGCGCTTTGGTCATGCTTCTTTTGGTTATTTAAAACGATTGTTTCCACAATTATTTTCTGCTTTAGATATTTCGGATTTTAAGTGTGATATTTGTGAATTTGCTAAAAGTCATAGAATCTCATTCCCAATAAGTATGCATAAAAGTTCCGTCCCATTTATGGTGGTTCACTCCGATGTGTGGGGTCCAGCACAAATTCCGACTCTTAATGGTGCACGTTGGTTTGTTTCTTTTATCGATGATTATTCTCGCATGACTTGGGTGTGTTTAATGGCATCAAAGAATGAAGTTGCATCCCTGTTTCAAAAATTTCACACAATGGTGGCCACTCAGTATCAATTTCCTATACGAGTCCTCCGCTCTGATAATGGCGGCGAATTTATTAATCAGTATTTGACACCATTTTTTAATAAACATGGCATTGTACATCAGACAACTTGCCCTTCTACCCCTCAACAAAATGGAGTGGCCGAGCGAAAGAATCGTCACCTCCTCGAAGTTGTCCGTGCTGCCCTGTTTGGCGCGCACATGCCTACGGGTTTTTGGGGGGAAGCTCTCACCTCTGCTGCTTATCTCATCAATCGAGTCCCTTCCCGTACCTTACAGTTCCAGACTCCATTTCATGTTCTCCATGCGGCTATCCCTGCTCCACCCGTCCCGAATTTGTCCCCAAAAGTCTTTGGTTGTGTTGCCTTTGTGCATCTTCACAAACCCTTCCGTACTAAGTTGGAACCTCGTGCTCTTCGTTGTGTCTTTGTTGGCTATGCCTCTCATCAAAAAGGCTATCGTTGTTATCACCCGTCTTCTCGTAAGGTCTATATTACTCTTGATGTTGTTTTTCATGAGGATACAATGTATTACTCTTCACCCGCGTCTCCACTTCAGGGGGAGCATAGCAATGAAGTGCAGACCTCTCATGACATTTTAGCTCTGGATATTCTGGATTCTGAAGTACCTAATGAGAACTCACATACTAATCCAGCACTTAATCCAGCACTTAATCATAATAATCCAGCACTTAATCCAGCACTTGTTGAAGTTGATATTGATACCCATACCGAGATTGACCCAATGGAAGTAATACCGCAGCCCACTCCGGTGCACCCAGCATTATCTCCGGTTTCACAGGAGCAAGAGCACACTTCTTCTTCTCCACAGACAGTACCATTTAACCAATTGGGCTCTCCGATTGGCTCTATCCCTGAAGAGCATGAGGTACCTCTTGACCCCAAACAAAAACTCCTGCCTGCTCGTGTCACAAGAGGCATACCGAAAGCAACATATGAACCTGTTCTTCACTCTCAGCCTAAGTACCCCATGAGTAACTTTGTCTCATACCATCAATTGTCAAAAGATTGTGCATCATTTGTGAATCAATTATCTGCTGTATCTATCCCTAATAGTGTGCAGGAAGCTTTGAGAGATCCCAGGTGGAAGGCGGCAATGAATGAAGAAATGAAGTCTCTCCAAAAGAATTCAACTTGGGATATTGTCGAGTTACCTAAAGGAACGACACCTGTCGGGTGTAGATGGGTATTTACTATCAAATACAAAGCTGATGAAGCTATCGAACGATTCAAAGCCAGATTGGTTGCCAAAGGGTATACACAAACATATGGAATCGATTATGGGGAAACATTCGCACCAGTAGCCAAAATTAATACTGTTCGTATTTTAATCTCTCTGGCTGTAAATCTAGATTGGCCTTTGCATCAATTTGACGTAAAAAATGCGTTTCTCCATGGGCATCTCCAAGAAGAAGTTTATATGGCGTTACCTCCTGGATATAATCTGCCAACAAAAGGGAGCAACCAGGTTTGTAGATTGAAGAAATCACTATATGGCTTGAAACAATCCCCTAGAGCCTGGTTTGGTCGGTTCACAAGTTCTATGAAGGCATTCGGATATAAACAGAGTAACTCAGATCATACTCTATTCTTGAAACATAACAAAGAAAAAATCACAGCCCTTATTGTCTATGTTGATGATATGATAGTGACTGGAAATGATCCAGAAGAAAGGAAGGCATTGCAAAATCACCTCGCCCATGAGTTTGAAATGAAAGATCTTGGTCTATTAAAGTACTTTCTAGGGATTGAAGTATCAAGATCAAAAAGGGGTATTTTCTTGTCTCAACGTAAATATGCCTTAGATTTGTTAAAAGAAGTTGGTATGTCAGCTTGTAGTCTGGCTAGTACTCCGATGGATGAGAACTTGAAGCTAAGTATACATTCAAATCAAGTGCCTACTAACAAAGCACGTTATCAAAGACTAGTTGGAAGATTGATGTATCTTGCACATACTAGACCGGACTTGGCTTATGTGTTGAGTGTTGTCAGCCAATTTATGCATTCTCCAAGCGAAGAACATATGAATGCAGTTATCCGTATCTTGCGATACTTGAAGTCATCTCCGGGAAAAGGAATCATGTTTACAAAAGGATGCAACTTGGAGGTTGAGGGTTATACCGATGCAGATTGGGCTGGCTCAATTGATGATAGACGTTCTACGTCTGGATACTTCACATTTGTGGGTGGAAACCTAGTTACATGGCGAAGTAAAAAACAGGAGGTAGTAGCTAGGTCCAGTGCCGAGGCTGAGTACAGGGGAATGGCTAAGGGAGTATGTGAGTTATTGTGGATCAAAAGTTTAATGCAAGATTTGCATATTAAACAAACCAATCCCATGAGATTATATTGTGATAATAAGTCAGCATGTGATATTGCCCATAATCCAGTCCAACATGATAGGACTAAACATGTTGAGGTTGATAGGCACTTTATTAAAGAGAAACTAGAAACAAAGATCATCGAAGTGCCTCATGTACGTTCTCAAGACCAGCTCGCTGATGTGCTCACCAAGCCAGTATCAAGCCAGGCATTTAATAGCTGTCTCATCAAGTTGGGCATGAGTGATATCTATGCCCCAACTTGAGGGGGAGTGTTGAAGATTGATTGGAGATTGTTTGGTATAATTTGATTATTGTTAGTTCTCCACTACCAGATGTAAAGATAGTGCCAACACAGTGTAAAGTTAGCTTTAGGTAGCTTTGTATGATTATGTCTGTAGCCTTTGTATTATTATGTTTATAGCCTTTCGGTGCTCCACTAGCTGAACAACTCTCTATAAAGAGAGCTCATTGCTGCTTGTAAAAACAACACACAGAAAATATTTCATCTTGAAACCTCTGAATCTCTTACAGCTCTTGTTTTCTAATCTCTTACAGCTCTTGTTTTCTACTCCAGCGATCTCACTTCAGACCCACCAATGGGCTACACAGAGAACCTCTCCCGGACCTTCACCTCCACCGGAAATCCCTGTCTCGACTTCTTCTTCCACGTCGTCCCCGACACCCCTGCCTCAACCCTAACCCACCTTCTGCAGTCGGCCTGGGATCACGACCCCCTCATCACCCTCAAATTGGTCTGCAATTTGCGTGGCGTTCGGGGCACCGGAAAGTCCGACAAGGAAGGGTACTACACGGCGGCTCTCTGGCTCCACAACCATCACCCCAAAACCCTAGCCTGCAATGTCGCCTCTCTCGCCGACTTCGGTTGCTTCAAGGACTTGCCGGAGATTCTCTACCGCCTTCTCGAAGGCCCCGACGTCCGCCGAATAGCCAAGCAAGAGTGGAAGTCGAGGAAATCGGGGAACAGAAGGGTTCCGGTGCGACCTGGAGTATTCAGAGGAGGATTGAAACAGAAGGTGGTGAAAAGGTCGCCGAGAGAGGCTGGGGTTTTGGAGGAAATGAAGAGGGCAGAGGTCGAGAAAGACATGGCGAGTAATTCGAGGCAAGATAAGAAGATCGCCGCTGCGAAAAAAGCCTTGGAACGGTACAGCCGAGACCCGGATTACCGGTTCTTGTTCGACCGCGTTTCTGACCTCTTCGCCGAATGCCTCAAATCCGATATTAACAGCTTGAATTCCGGCGAATCGAACAAGATCAGCCTCGCCGCCAAGTGGTGTCCTTCTCTGGACTCGTCTTTCGATCGTTCGACTCTGCTCTGCGAGAGCATTGCGAGGAGGGTTTTCCCTCGTGAGTCTTACCCTGAAGAATACGAAGGCATTGAAGATGCTCATTACGCTTATCGCGTTCGTGATCGGCTTCGAAAGCAAGTCCTCGTGCCTCTTCGTAAAGCCTTGGAATTGCCCGAGGTTTACATTGGGGCTAACCAGTGGAATTCAATCCCTTACGACAGAGTCGCCTCTTTAGCCATGAAATTGTACAAAGACAAGTTCTTAAAGCATGACAAAGAACGATTCGAGGAATATCTGGAGAGAGTGAAGTCCGGGAAGGCCACGATTGCTGCCGGAGCGTTGTTGCGGCACAAAATCATTGGGGCGTTGAATGAAGGAGATGGTGGCCAAGTTGCAGAGCTTCAGTGGAAGAGAATGGTGGATGATATGTCCAAGAAGGGGAAGCTAAAGAATTGTCTAGCGGTCTGTGATGTATCGGGTAGTATGGAAGGTATTCCAATGAAGGTCTCTCTTGCTCTTGGTGTGTTGGTTTCAGAACTGAGTGAAGAGCCATGGAAAGGGAAGCTCATTGCATTTAGCCATAACCCAAAGCTTCAGATGGTTGATGGAGACCATTTGATATCAACGATTGAGTCTATAAGGGGTATGGAATGGGGGATGAACAGTAATTTCCAGGCAGTGGTCGATTGGATATTGCAAGTGGCTGTAAATAAGATTATTTGCGAAGAAGAGATGATCAAGAGATTATTTGTGTTCAGCGACATGGAATTTGATCAGGCTTCGTGTCGTCCTTGGGAAACAGATTACCAGACGATAGTGAGGAAGTTTAGGGAGAAGGGGTGTGGATCCGCAGTGCCGGAGATTGTGTTCTGGAATTTGAGGGATTCGAGGGCGACCCCGGTGCCAAGTAACCAGAAAGGGGTGGCGCTTGTGAGTGGGTTTTCGAAGAATTTGATGACTATATTCTTGGAGGAAGGTGGGGATTTGAACCCAGAGGCCGTCATGGAAGCTGCCATTGCTGGTGAAGAGTACAAGAAACTTGTTGTGCTTGATTGATCATATAATATTAAGAAAAAGTCATAATATCTGCAAGGAATCATTTGAATGGTCAATGGAAGTAGAATAAGAATAATACTCTATATATCAATTAATGTACATATTAATATATATTAAATGTGATTATTTGTATAATTTTAAATATTTATAATTTATATAATAAATGTGATCAATAATAATATTATAATATTAATTAGTACATATAACACTATTAGAAGAATAAAATCTCTCTTTTCATGTAAAAGGACACAACATACATACATCATCCATTCCATCATTTCCACCCACCTGATAAGTCATCTAATCTATTTGCATCATTCACTAGCAATAGTCACCTATAAACGACACATTGGAGTGTTTTGAAAAGTTAATAAAAGGTTAATTTTTTTATTCTTTTTAATTTATTTTATCTTTTTGTGAATAAGGCTAAGTTTGGCATACCTCAAATAATTCATCTTTTTATTTTTTTATCTTTTTTTCATTACATTACCTCTCTATTTTTCTGTACATCTTTTTGTAAAAAGACAAAAATACACTTATTTAGGTCATCCCAAACAACCCATAAGTCAAACAAAATTAAAGCGCCCAAAAAATTCTGATTTAGCGCCTAAATGGAATAATATCAAAATTGCGGATCCTTGGGGATTCAATCTTTTAAGATACAAATCCAATAATATATCAATGAATTATGTACCATGTTTCATTCTCATGTTTTTTTTTTTTTTCTTTCTTTCTTTTTTTTGGGAACCATTTTACTTTCAAAAGTTACCAAATCTAACAAATTCCAATGCAAGTTGTGTTCATATGTAATTATGATAATCATGGTGTTTTGAAATGCACAAATAAGTGTACATTTAGGCAAGAAGCAAAGAAAAGTGAGGACAAGCAAAGCAAGGCCAAGGTGGTAACTTTTTATTTTTATTTTTATTGTTTTACCATTATGATTTGATCTCTACCATATATTTTAAGAGTAGTAATAAACATTTAATGTTGTATGTACACCCAATCATAGCTTATGGCTATATTTCTAGACCTTGTCTGAACTCTAAGTTGACCAAATGGCTTTCAGAGAATGCTTTGAATATGACTTCGTTGATCAATTCTATGCGACCTGCTATTTGTCGAATTTTTCCATTATTAGATACCTGATAAGATTTGGACCACCGTGACATAGACGTACTCTCAAAAGTGTAATGATGCACAAGTTGAGGAAGAAGATCGCGGCTTAGATCGAAAGGATCGATCTCTTGTTGAGTACTATGTTGAGTTGAGTAGCTTGTGGCGGGAACTTAATTATTACCAGAGCTTTCCGGTTGTCTATTCTAAGGACGCAACTCTGTTTCAAAAAACAATGGAGGAGCAAATTTACGACTTTGTTGTTAGCCGTAACTTTAAGTATGATCAAATTCGGGTTCAAATGTTGACTCAAGCTCCTTTTCCCACTTCGAGAGAGGCTTATGCTCTTGTTCAACAGGAGGAGAGTCGGTGCAATGCCATGGTGCATTACTCCAGTCAGGATTGCTTTGCTTTGTATGTTACTCCTAATCCCCGAGAATGCAAAGCCAGTTAGTCTAAGTTTGGCAATAAGGTTATTTTTAAGTAATTAGGGTGAAAAGGTTGTTTATTAAGTATTCAAACAATTTGTTAAACATATTTCTTCATTTATTTTTTATTTTTCACTTATTACTTTGTTTGTTGGTAATTGGCTTGTTTTGGCAGGTAAACTTGAAACCAAAATCTATTCCACCCTGTGATTTTTACTATGATATGAAATATTCAGTGGACTATTCAACATTTTGTACAATGGAAATTGGTAAGTTCGTGATAATGAATTTGGATTTTATTATGTTGCCAAGTTGTGCCCTCGCCCCCCTTTTTCTTTGGTTTTCTTTGGGAAAGTATTAGCTTGACTTTTAAGGTTTTGTCTACTTGTGATTCTAACAGTTACGGAGGGATATTGAATTTCATCATTTGAATATTTGTTTGTTTCATTCTAATCATCCTCCTGATACTTTTTGATGCAGGACAGCCTAATGTTTTTGTATTGTAGGGCTGTACCACAAGGGACAAGAAGAGGGTTTTTAAGTATTAACAAAGCAATAGGCTTGCGGTTTGTAAGAGCAATGGATTCCAAGAATGTGATTTAAATTTTGTTGATTAAAGTGCAACAAATATGTGTAACAACAAAAAATTAGCAAATTACAAGACAAATAGGGAAGAAAATGAAGAGGAGAGTAAGAATAGAAAAAACTGTAAGAACTCGTCATATGATTAGCGGCACCAAAATCTATAATCCAAAAGGTCGAAGAAGAGGTGCGGAGTGCACTAGCAAAAATTAAATTAAATTTAATTTTATTTGTTGAGCTGTGTTGGTTTGGTTTTTTTTTTTTTTTCTTTCTTGTTAAAGGTGGTTATGTGTAGGGGTATGCCAAAAAACTAAACATCCCACATCAACTCATCGTATAAAATTATATGGAATTAACAAATTTTAACAAGAAGCCCAACTGATCAGTCAATTAGGTTGAACTGGTTGAGTGATAAAATTGACTGATCAGTTAGACTGTTGGTTAAATTTTGTTAATTTCATATAATTTTGTATGATGAGTTGGTGCTGGATGTCTAATTTTTTGGCACATTATTACACATAACCAACCTTAAAAAAAAAGAAAAAAAAAAAAAAAAAAACTAACACAGCCCAAAAACAAAAAAGAAAAAAAAAGAAGTGGGGGGGGGGGGGAATTCGAGGCCTCTAGCACTACTGATCATATATATCCAAAAGTTATGAGTGTAAAAATGGCCTGTGGGCGGCCCAAAACCCGCCTGCAACTCGGGGTGGGCCCTACTCGTTTATGCCCGGGCCTAAGCCCAGCTCGAGGCCTTAGGCTTGGGCTTAGGCTTGGGCCATCGTTTTGAAACCCAGCCCAGCCCATCGGCTCGCTCAAGGCCCACTCAAAAGCTTGGCCTGAGGCCCGGCCCGCCCGAGACCCAGTGTTATTTTTAATGGAAAATAATAAATTTTTGATGGAAAAAATGAAAAAAAATTTAAAAATTGTTTAGGCTCGCCCAAAACCCGAGCCGAGACCCGGCCCACTGATCCGCCCAAAGCCCAAATACCCCTAAGCCTGGGCTTGGGCCTTGGCTTAGTTTTCTGGCCCATGGCCGGGCCCCGCCCAACATGGGCTGAGCCGAGCCAAAATTACACCCCTACCATAAGTTGGTTTACTTTTTATCATCTTTATATTACAAAAAGATCACTTTTTGATCTGTCTTATTATATACCCAGAAAAGGATAAGGGATTTGTATATAGATCCTAATTTGTGAACTTATTATTTAATAGGTCCTATGATAATTAATGGTGTTTTTTTTTATTAAATATTACTAAAAATGTCAATGATTATTAATTTTTAGCAACAATTTGAAAATTATCACAAAAAAATCACTAATTATAAGTTTAAGTGACAGTTTAAAAAAATCATCAAAAAATGTCACTAATTTTCAATTTTTAGCGACAATTTAAAAAATTTATCACTGAAAAATATCACTAATTGCAAGTTTTACTGACAATTTATAAAAAATCGTGACAAAAAAGTCGCTAATTATCATTTTTTAGCGACATACAAAAAATCGTCATAAGAAATTATTTTTAACGGCGATTTTAGTACGACTAACTTTCAATAGTACATAATGAGAATTAAGTTTAACTATTAGGACCTATTAATAATTTAACCAAGAAAATACCATTGAGTATAGAATTTTGTAATGACTTTAAATTTTCAATAGTTCTTTCTCCCTTTGTTACTCACTGATCATATATGAAAAGATTACAATTTAGTGCTCTCTTTACAAAATAGTTACATATTAATGGAATAATTTAACACTTTAGTTATTAATATTTGTAAAATTTATTGGTGATCTTAATTTTTTTTTTTAAACATACCTTGAATTGTAATTTCTTCAATATATATAGAGAGAATATAATATCGTGCAAGATTTACCTACAAAGTTTAAAAAGAGGATCTAGCATTCGGGGAGGTCTGGTCCAATTAGAAATGGATAAGTAAAGATGGGCCTTCACCAGTCCAGGCTAGCTCAAGTGAGCCCTACGTTAAGAGTTGAGATCATCTCCTTAATCATCAAAAGCTTTTGTATCTAGATCGGCCCCATTTTGAGAATATGATATCGTAGAAGATGATTTTTACTAGGAATCTGGTTTGTTTTCGTTAGTGCTGATATGAAAAAAAAGATTCAATTAGAACACAAGTGCAGAAGTTGGGCAGGCCTGGCTCAATTAGAAATGGACAAGGGTGATTCAGCAGCACAGCCCAATCAGGACGGGCCTACATTAAAAATGCCGAAAACTTTTGCATTAATTCGTGCTCTAAATTTTTTATTTTTTTATTATTATTTATTTATTTTTATTGAAGGCCGATTCTAAAATAATATATGCAAAGACATGTATAACAGCAAAAAAATGTTATAATTCAAATAAATTAATAAGGTAATAATCAATTTATTTATGGTATTGTCAAACAAAACCTACTTTTTTATTTTTTTATTTTTTTATTTTTTTTAAAGATTGGAACCAAGCCTAGTTAATTGAACACAATTTAATCAATTATTATTATTATTATTTTTCATTACAGTTGACAATCACTTCCATTTTATATATCTAAATATTACTATAAAATATATATTTTATTTTACTTATCAACAGTTTTATGTTTTTACTCCAAGCATGCTCTTTATTTTAGCTATTTATCCAAATACTACTAATTTTATAGAATGTCACGTCAACAACAAAGATGGAGGGAAATAATCCTAATGATTGAATACATTTTACCTAGCGTTGAAGGCTAGTTACATGTAACTAGTGAATATGAGTTGAGCCAAAATGCCTAATCATATGCTTAGTGCATTGGAATTGAAAAAAGTGAATCATACTAGGCATTTTAACTAGCAAGTATTATATGCCTAGTGCATTGGAGATGCTGATTGAATACATTTTGCCTGGTGTTAACGGCTAGCTACCTGTAGAGTTGAGCCAAAATGCCTAATTATATGCCTAGTGCATTGGAATTAAAAAAAATAAATCACACTTGACATTTTAACTAACAGGTATTATATGCCTAATACATTAGAGATGCTCTTATTATTGTCCATCATCACCTCCTCATGTTTTGCACACTTCCCACCTACACTTATTATTGTCTATCATCACGTCTCATATTTTGCAATCCATTGTCATTCCTTCATCTATTTTTCCAGTTCACTATTATTCTTCTACTTTTCTAGTTCATATCATCCATCTTTTCTTCCTTTCTTAAATTAGCCAAATTCCGCTAGTTGGAATTGATATTATTGTAAAATTATAATTAAAAATTAAAGTTTGATTGTTATTATTTTTTTTTAATAGGGCGCTAGGAATAAGCAAGCCTCGGGGTTTATTCGACCCACTCCAAAGTTCAGGAAGATTCTATTTACACACACTAAATCCCCTTTATGCACACACTTAATGAAGGGAGTGTGTAAAAAGTGTAGTGAGGGGGCATGTGTAGAAAGTATATATTGTGCGTGTAAATAGAAGCTCCCTAAAGTCCAAAATTTTTTAGACGCAAAAAGTATAAAAATACATAAACACCCTTCATTTTGAATATATTTTACTGTCCTGTTTGAGTGGGGGAGCCGACACACTCCCTCACTATTTCATTTTGCAAGCGGTGGCTCCTCAGCAGTTGCTTCTGCTGAAAAATTAAAATAATAAAATTCATTTCACCCCCAAGAACTAACAGTTCTATTGGGAACAAAGATAATAACATTATAAATTCGAAAAAAACAAAATGTTTATTTGAATTATGAATTTGTGAAAGAGAAAAGAATAGAAAAGAAAATAGTTATTAAAAAAAAAAAAAGAAGAGATTTTAGTTAGAGTTTCAGTCGTTTTAGTCATCACCCTCCTACACACCTCCTACACCTCTGTAGGGCAGGAAGTGTTTGAAACTTCAAAAACACGATAAATATGAGATTATTCTACTGTTGTTTTTGAGAACTGATATAAGCGGTTGCCCACCTACCAAATATTTTTTGAACATCTCAATCTTTCAATGGCCAAATTCAATATATATATAAACATAAATAAATTAAACTAAAAAATAAAATAAAATAAAATAATGACAAAAAAGTTTCCAGTTCTCTACAATCTTTACAGTCTCAGCTTCATCATTTTCTACATTCCAAATAACAAATGTCTCCCGACATTCTCAATTTCCCATAACTTTCTCAGAGATACACTACGTTGCAGTATTTTATTTTCTTGGTCCGGAAGGAACTCTCTCTCTCTCTCTCCAACATTCAAACCAAGATTCAACTCAAGGGTGGTTTGGAAAATTAGTAAAAAGTTGACTTTTTGACTTTTTTAATTTATTTTGTCTTTTTGTGAATAAGTTATGTGAGTGATGATCTGAATCAAAATTGATAAAAAGTTAAAAGTTGACTTTTTACGCTTCCCAAAAGAACACTCAGATGAAAAATAAAGTACAAAAAAATAGTTATTATAAGTAAAGATGGTCAGCAATTGAAAAAAAAAAATACTAATTTAGCGCACACAGTGCATTAATATATTATCCATTCATGCATGCATGCCCCCAAGTGACCGAAAATTCATCAGTCTAGTGGATAATAAAAATAACAAATTTCATGTCATTTTCCATGGAAGCCAGTTATGGGTTGTTTTCCGTGTTAGGTGTGTTTCTCAGACCAATAGGAAGAAGAGAGCACAAAGTCCCCAGAACCAAAGAGCACCCCTAACCCTAAAGTCCTTTTCCCGCAAATTCAACCACATCAATCTTTCACCCCAGAAATTCATAAAACTGCCTATATGACATCATCTTACTGAAATTATTTATAATATTTAAAATATTTACTAATATGATTGGTGTAGTTTTTAATCTTTTATTAGTTAAAAAAAATAATAATAATTATTAAAAATTGTGCAAAACATATTTTTTATTTTCTTTTTAATGATCAATTATCAGATCTTCGCATTCATTTATTTTTAGTGATACTGAATTTAAGAACTTATAATGGAAATAAGCAACGGCGGCCTTGGAATAAAAAAATGCAAAATATATACAAAACTTGGGGGTTGTTTTGGATGACCTAAATAAGTGTACTTTTTATCTTTTTATGAAAAGATGTGCAAAAAAGTAAAGAGGTGATGTGATGAAAAAAAATAAAAAGATGAATTATTTGGGACTTTCCAAACTTGGCCTTGCCTTGGCTCGCAAGAAAAATTTGATCTTGTATAATAGGCAGACACGAACACGGCAATGCTTCTTCAGTACATAATTTTCTACAACCATCACAAACCGGATCAAATACAAAAGCGATTTCCGATCAAATCCATGGCTGTTCCTCTGTCTTGCCTCCTCGGTCCACCTGAAATCCACCGCCAAACTACCACCACCACCACCCGAAGGGTGGCCAATTTCAACTCCAGCGATCTCACTTCAGACCCACCAATGGGCTACACAGAGAACCTCTCCCGGACCTTCACCTCCACCGGAAATCCCTGTCTCGACTTCTTCTTCCACGTCGTCCCCGACACCCCTGCCTCAACCCTAACCCACCTTCTGCAGTCGGCCTGGGATCACGACCCCCTCATCACCCTCAAATTGGTCTGCAATTTGCGTTGAGTACTATGTTGAGTACTATGTTGAGTTGAGTAGCTTGTGGCGGGAACTTAATTATTACCAGAGCTTTCCGGTTGTCTATTCTAAGGACGCAACTCTGTTTCAAAAAACAATGGAGGAGCAAATTTACGACTTTGTTGTTAGCCTTAACTTTAAGTATGATCAAATTCGGGTGATGAGGGGGTCGTGATCCCAGGCCGACTGCAGAAGGTGGGTTAGGGTTGAGGCAGGGGTGTCGGGGACGACGTGGAAGAAGAAGTCGAGACAGGGATTTCCGGTGGAGGTGAAGGTCCGGGAGAGGTTCTCTGTGTAGCCCATTGGTGGGTCTGAAGTGAGATCGCTGGAGTTGAAATTGGCCACCCTTCGGGTGGTGGTGGTGGTAGTTTGGCGGTGGATTTCAGGTGGACCGAGGAGGCAAGACAGAGGAACAGCCATGGATTTGATCGGAAATCGCTTTTGTATTTGATCCGGTTTGTGATGGTTGTAGAAAATTATGTACTGAAGAAGCATTGCCGTGTTCGTGTCTGCCTATTATACAAGATCAAATTTTTCTTGCGAACCAAGGCAAGGCCAAGTTTGGAAAGTCCCAAATAATTCATCTTTTTATTTTTTTTCATCACATCACCTCTTTACTTTTTTGCACATCTTTTCATAAAAAGATAAAAAGTACACTTATTTAGGTCATCCCAAACAACTCCCAAGTTTTGTATATATTTTGCATTTTTTTATTCCAAGGCCGCCGTTGCTTATTTCCATTATAAGTTCTTAAATTCAGTATCACTAAAAATAAATGAATGGGAAGATCTGACAATTGATCATTAAAAAGAAAATAAAAAATATGTCTTGCACAATTTTTAATAATTAGTTTTTTTTTTTTAACTAATAAAAGATTAAAAACTACACCAATCATATTAGTAAATATTTTAAATATTATAAATAATTTCAGTAAGATGATGTCATATAGGCAGTTTTATGAATTTCTGGGGTGAAAGATTGATGTGATTGAATTTGCGGGAAAAGGACTTTAGGGTTAGGGGTGCTCTTTGGTTCTGGGGGCTTTGTGCTCTCTTCTTCCTATTGGTCTGAGAAACACACCTAACACATAGGGATGGCAATTTGAAATCGGCCCGACGGGGATCCCCGACCCCGACCCCGATCCCGACCCCGACTTTAGCGGTTTTTCTCCGAAAAATACCCCTGACGGGGAGGGGACGGTATTTGAAAATCAGTCCCCGATTTGTTCCGGGCCGGGGACGGTAATCAGTTTTCAATCCCCGGCCCGGCCCCGTCCCCGTCCCCGTCCCCGTCCCCGGCCCCGGCCCCGACCCCGTCCCCGAAATTCTCCGAAATAAAATTACTTTTATACCCTTACATATAATATATATATAATAAACCCTTAGGTTATATAATATCATATATATGTTGCTGCCTCTAAGAGTGTGCAGCCTCTCTCACTCACCAAAATCTACCTACGCAGCCTCTCTCTCTATACGCAGCCTCTCTCACTCAACCCAAGTCGATCGCATCGCAGCTCCTCTCCCTCTCTCTCTCACCCGCTGCTCCATCCCGCCTCTGCCATACCATTCCACCACCGCCTCTCGAAGTCGATCGCATCTCCCTCACTCACTCACGGCCTCTCGAAGCCCTCCGTCGATCCACCACCGCCTCTTCGAAGTCGATAGCGATTCGCATCTCTCTCTCTCACTATATATATCTGTTGTTGAAGAACATTTTTTTTTTTACAGATTTTTTTACAGATCTGAAGTAAAGAAACATATATGTTGTTGATTGATGATTGTTGTACAGATTTTTTTTTGGGTTGTTTGTTGAACAGATCCATTATACAGTTTTTTTTTTTTTTTGGGTTGTTTGTTGAACAGATCTGCCGTCGGGGATGTTTCGGGGTCGGGGAAACCCGATCCCCGATGGGGGCGGGGATGGGGATAGTCATAGGTTCCCCGTCGGGGATCGGGATCGGGATCGGGGCCGGGGACATTTTCACCATCGGGGATCGGGGACGGGGAGGGTGATCCCCGGCCCCGCCCCGCCCCGTTGCCATTCCTACTAACACGGAAAACAACCCATAACTGGCTTCCATGGAAAATGACATGAAATTTGTTATTTTTATTATCCACTAGACTGATGAATTTTCGGTCACTTGGGGGCATGCATGCATGAATGGATAATATATTAATGTACTGTGTGTGCTAAATTAGTATTTTTTTTTTCAATTGCTGACCATCTTTACTTATAATAACTATTTTTTTGTACTTTTTTTTCATGAATAATACTTTTGAGTACTATTGTCATGTGACGAGTTCATATGTACATTTTGATAATAACTTACTTGAAACAATTCAAAATGTACATATGAACTTGTCACATGACAATAGCACTCAAAAGTATTATTCATGACTCCATTTTATAGAGACCCCCCCGAAAAATGTTTGAATTGAGGAACGACGTCCATTTTGATGCTTTCATATTGTTCTATTTCCTGCAATAAAAATGATTGAATGAGCATAAGTATCATTTTCAGTTTGAAAATCTATAAATCACATAATACAACATAAACAAGTGATTATTTGGTGGTATTAGAGCATTACTCCATATCTCTTATCACTTGACAACAGCAACCAACTACAATAGAAAAAAACAACAAAAAATAAAAAAGAGAGGCAACAAAACAAAAGCAGACCACACACTCATCAACAACAACAAACTAGCAATAGCCACTAATCAAGCAACCAACAGCAGCATCCAATGGTGTATTTTTTGATTGCATATTAGAGTTTGATACACTGTTAATACTAAAATTGACAATGACAACTTACTTGAAACATGAAAATAACACTAAAAAAGAGGAAAATATTGCTTTCCCTATCCCATAAACTATTTTGATAAGTGAAATACTTACCTTGATTAAAAGGTTGCATTTCATGACTCTTAAAAGAGGATCTCTAATGTGTTTGTGGAGAAGCTTGGTCCGAAATGCCACTAGATCCATTTGTCGCCTTATTTATACAATAAAATTCACGTGAGTTTCCATAAATTTAGAAAATGATCATATATGATAAATACATCATTTGGATAGTTTTCCCGTGATGATGCAAACAATTATAACTCGGACTAATTCCATAGGATACCATGTGATCATGTACAGCTTCTAGGGTCAACATGTATGAATTCACACATCTCATACATGGACATGGAAATTTTCCATCATTAGATACAATGTGAGAAGCAAACTCCAAAATTCTTTAACCCCTTGCACATAATCTCTTCACAATCTACTCTTTTTCATCCAACTCTTATCCATTGATAGATAATTAAATAAACTGAAGTACCATAAAATTAAATAAAAAGTTAAATATATTGTATAAAGAGTTATATATAGTAACATAAAAAGGCACTACCTAAACCACCTTTGATAACTTCTAGACTTGCTATTTTATACCATATTTAGTTTCAAATCAAATTCATGCAAGAAAAAGGCAATGATGATCCATAAGATGTGTATCCTAAGAAACACAAAGCATAGAACAAAAAAGAAAAAGAAAAAAAGGAAGCAACTTGTTTTACAACCAATATGAAAATAAATATTCGCTAGATAAGAAAATTAAGACAAACTGTGAGTTCTTTTACGACTTTAAAGCAAAAATTACATGTTTTGCTATTCATTTTTCTACATGTTTTGTGAAGTATGGTGTGAAAATGGGTACTTGTCAAGACTCCTAAGACCATAAACAACAGTGATTCTATGGGTTACATATGCCTAACACATTCTGAAGATATGAGTTTGGGTTTGCATGATGGTTGCTAAACTAGTAAAAAGGGTGGAATGTTTCAAAGTTCTTCTTTAGTTGTGTATTTGGATTCAACAAAAAAAGGGGGCAAAATTTAGTGTTGTATTTTCTCTAATTTATTAGGCCAAGAAAACATTACAAGTATACAAGCATTAAAATAATGGACAACAATTTTCTCACAAAAAATAATAATAAAAAAAATATATAAAAAAAAAACAGAACAAAAGATTACAATAAAGAAAAAGCTTGTTGTGGCATTTTATCAAACATATACAAGACGCATAATGATTCCTCATTGCTATTCATAAATGTGTGTAGCATCAACAACAATTCATTACTTCAATGACTATATTGGTTAAAATATGAATATCATAATCAGAATAGAAGATGTTAATCATTCTATATTCAAGTATTTTTTTTTCCTCAAATTAAAATCATTCAAGTTGTTCATGAACCTTTCAAAGTAGAGAAGTTTTGGACATGCTAGAAGCAATGAATGGAATGGCTTTAATCTTATCATAATAAAATAATGGACAACAATTTTCTCAAAAAAATAAAAATAAAAATAAATAAATAAATAGTATCCTATGTGCAATCTACAATCTGGAAGGATATACTAGCAGTGGTAGTTTCTAAACCTGATCTTCATAATTTCTATGTTAGCAATACTCACATATTGATTGGGAATATGGGGCTAGGACTCTGTTCTGGGAGGATAGGTGGATTAGGGCTAGTTGTTTAAAGGAAGTGTTCCCTAGACTTTTTAGAATTTGACTTGATAGGTAGAGATCTGTTAAGGAAGTCCTTGAACTCAAAAGGGTTTGTTAGAGTGGGATGAGGGGGTTTACAAGAGAGCTGAAAGAATGGGAAAATGAACAGGTTGCTAGACTTGTTAATCTAATAACCAATGCCTATGCTCTTAGAGATGATAAGGATGACGATTTAAGGTGGATGGCAGAAAATTCTGGGTGTTTCAGTGTATTCTCAATGTACATATGGTGTGAAAACAATATACAACCAAATGATTTTGGAATTATTGCCAACATGATATGGCATAATGTATCCCCTCCTAGAGCTAAATCCTTTGTGTGGTTAGCTTGGAAGCAGAAGCTCAAAACTGTCACTTTTTTACAAAAGATTGGTGTGATTCAAGGCAATGCTAACAACCTATGAGTGTTTTGTAAAACAGATGCAGAGTAGGTTAATCATGTTATCATTTATCAATCATTATCATTACAATAACTTTGTGATTGAAAAAAAAAAAGAAAAAAAATAAAAAATGAATCAAATTTCATAATTATCCAATCCTGCTGCTCCTTAAAATAAATAAATAAATAAATAAAATACACAAAACAAAACAATAAACACATCTAACCAAATCAAAAGAATAAAAATAATTTGTAAAGAAATACTCTTTTTTTTAGTTATTATAGAGGGCAAGAGCGAGACAGAGACAGAGACCTGAGTCTCTTTCAGTTGGTCCCCAGTTGCACCACTCCTTGAGAGTCTTTCACTGCCAGCCAGATCAATGAGGTTCAACACACCCTGTACTTGTTGCTCGATGTTCTAACAAGTGAAGTAAATCAGCATATGGAATGTGCATATTAGAGGGAGATGAGATTTTCTATGGAAACAAACAAAATTCAGAAGTGTACCTCATTTACTCCAGATATTCGCAAGGTAAAAACAAATTGACTTTTGGATGAGTGCTCATTCATTTGTGTCTTGCTAACCGACCTGGAAAAAAAAACAAAAACCGCCCTAATTTCTTATTTACTGGTCAAAAAAACCCCATTTCACAAAATCTGATTCCTGTAAGTGGGCCTTAAAAAACAAAAATATTGAAAAAGATGGAAGCTAAATTGAAGCCTTATATTGGACAGAGTAAGGAAAATATTCAAATGTATGGTTGCATTAGTAATCAGTCAAAATATCCAAAACAGCTTTATGTTAAACTTCATAGAAAATTTTGCATCCTTTTTTTTCCCTAAATTTCATTGCATCTAACACTTCACGTCATCAACTTTCCCCATTACAATTCGTTTGTATGCAAAGAAAGGTTGTTAAATTAATATCTAACATGCATGAAAATAGGAAATGAGAACACTTGCATGCACAACTGTCAAAAATAGTAAGAACAGCTCTCAAATTCAAGGTGCTAACAACACAAGCAGGGTTTTTTATAAACCACAAAGGGGACAATGAAAAGAAAAGAAATTGACAACTTGAAAGCCATTGTGGCATTTTATCAAACACTTAGCAGACCCATAATCAGAAGCATGAGACTTCACTGTTTGTAGAATCACCAACAATTCATTCACTTCAATGATTATATTGGGTAGAATATGAATATCATAATCAGAATACATAACATGTTAATCATTCTATTTTCTATATTTTTTTCCCAAATTAAAATCATTCAAGTTGTTCATGGAACCCTTTGAAGTAGAGAAGTTTTGGAGATGTTAGAAGTAACGAATGGAATGACTTTAATCTCATCTTACCAATGAATTCCATTTAGGCAAACACGTCCGAAGACAGAGTGAGGGTAGAGAATGAGAAACCCACAGACCTGAAGAGAGAGAGGAGTAGAGAAAGAGAAATAGAGATAACAAACTGACCTGAAACTCACAGTGGTGCTGTAGCTTGATGTCGGTGGAGAATGAACTCACGGTGTGGAGGATGAACTGTCCTCACAGTGGAGAATGAACTCACGGTGGTGGATGAACTGTCCTCACGGTGGAGGATGAACTCACGGTGTTCTCTGCTACAGGTTTGTGAAAGAACTATAGATAGACTAGGGCACAAAGTTCTAATCAAGGAGTTGAAAAAATTTTTGGGACTGAAATTTTGATATTATTCCATTTAGGCGCTAAATCAGAATTTTCTGGGCGCTTTAATTTTGTTTGACTTATGGGTTGTTTGGGATGACCTAAATAAGTGTATTTTTGTCTTTTTACAAAAAGATGTACAGAAAAATAGAGAGGCGATGTAATGAAAAAAAGATAAAAAGATAAAAAGATGAATTATTTGAGGTATGCCAAACTTAGCCTAAGTTATGTGAAAGGTGATGTGATCCTAAATAGATAAAAAGTTAAAAGTTAACTTTTTACCAATTTCCAAAGACTCCATTGCAATTGACTCATCAATATATACAATAAAAATTTTCTTTTAAAATCTATATTTCATACTCAGACAATTTCGAACATAAAATTTTTATAGCCCAAAATAAAATTTAAAAAAATCTCGAGTTGATTAGAATGGGGGATAAAGAAGCAAAAATCAAATGAGGGTAGGTGTGCCCTTCAAAGTTGAAACGTCCAATGAAGACAACGATGGTTTCATATTCATTAACGTCTTGTTTGGCATAAATAAAAAAAGGTTAAAAAATTAAAAGGTTACTGTAGACATCCCCGAACGCATCCCGGGGAAGGAGTGCGAGTCCCCCCGTTCTGGTTCGATATTGGGTCTACTACAGTTCGAAGGACTCAAATGTCACGGTTCTTAATCTTGAACCAAAGAGTCCAAATCCGGCAAATCGTTTTGAAAACAGATTTTTTTGAAAGAAGTGCCAAACATGGACTGCTTTGCCAGATACAGAGTCGCCACCTAAATATTTTATAATGGGAAATTTAGGAAACCCTGACTCGGTGCCAAAGGCCACGTGTCCGTCATCACCAAAGTTGCCTCGGCTCGGGAACTTGGGTACGATTGGGGAAGGTCACTTCATGAGCACCCCCGTTCACCCGGTCAAAGACCGGCCTCTACTAATCATGATATCTTATTTTGAAAACATTGTATGTTCTTATTCCGGTTATTAGCCTAGGTTACTATGTGATGCGCACGGCATACAAGTATAGACTGAGTCGCCTGAATTGGAACAAAACATTTCATGTTTGTTTGAAAGATGGTTTGCTACCCGCAGGTAGGCTTAAAATGCAGATTTTGCCACCCTCAGGTGGGCTTAGAAAACATGATGTTGCCACAATCTAGTGGGCTTGAAACAAACAGTCAATGCATTATTCCAATTCAGATAACCCAACCTTCACCCACAGGCATTCAAGGCAGTTATATCACATAAGCAAATAGCCTCATGGCAAGCATGCTATCATGGCAGTCACTCACACGCATGTAAGGATGCTAAAGCATAAAAACTCACCGAGTACTCCAAGCCAAAACAGAAACTACATTAGAAATCATGCATGATCCTAAGTATGCAGAAATGCTTAATGCAACACATGCAAAATGCAACTATAGCAGGCTCGGCTATTCTGAACATGGCATATGGAATGCTACAACTAACACGTATTCAATTTGGAATTGAAATACAAATGCAGTTTGTATGATGCGCCGAGCCCGGTGCATGCAAAACAGATGAATGATGCAAACATGCTGTCATATTGTATGCTAATTGAAATATGCCCTATATCTAACCATTGTAAGCAGGTAAATAAAAGGGAGAAAGACGTGGGGTTGGAAGACATACATCACACTCACCCACACTTATTACAATTATGCCCTCGCGTAGAGGGTCCAAATAAATATACAGTCCCGAATAAAAGAATAATACAGTTAGAAAATATTACAGTCCCAAATAATATACAAATTCCTAATTAATTAACAAATTAAATAAGAAAAATGTAAACTGGCATGCAAGCCAGAGACTGCCTTGATTCTGATGAATAATGTACGTTGGAGCTGCCTTGCGCGGAAATCCACTGGGATGCCCCGATTAGCCTCTATTTTGCAATGTTTCTCGAAAAGCGCGCCAAGCTTCGGAAGACCGCTGGTTCTGGATATGCTGCAACAGAGAGCAGGAAAGGGGCATAGCAATGTATTTCACAAATATATGCATGCCTCGACCCTCGTGCCACCAATCACGCATCTCGATGCATGATGGCCGAGGAGCCGAATTGCACAACTCAATATAGGATGAATGCATATGAATGCTACAACAAAACCTAACTCCATCATGGGTAATCCGGAGTGTCGGTGACTTGGGAATTTGAGACCCGTTCCGTCACTCGAGGTGCGAAACGTGCCTCGTTTCCCGTGCCCGGGCTAACTCCTATTCCGAACACGATGCAATATGCATGATATGCATGAAATGCAGCTAATATGCAATCCTATCATACACAATGTTATGGAATGGCATGCCTCGAAATACGTGCACACGTGCACGCAAACCGAGGAAATGATCCTAAGGCATGAAATGGCATACGCAATGCAAATTGGACTTATACCAACATGAGAGAGCCTCAGCCACACTCACATAAGAAGTCGTCGGATAAAAGTGAAGTGCCTCGAAATGCGTGCACATGGGCGCGCAAACCGAGGCAATGACATAAAGGCATAAAATGACCTGAAATATGATATACAATGAGACTAAAATGAGATGTCTCGAAATGCGTGCCCACGGGCACGCAAACCGAGGAAATGGCATACGGAATGCAACAGGACTAAAATGAGATACGCAATGCAATATGGGCTTACACTAACATGAGAGAGCCTCAGCCACACTCACATAAGAGGCCGTGAGATGAAAATGAGATGCCTCGAAATGCGTGCACACGGGCACGCAAACCGAGGCATATGGCATTAAGGCATGAAATGACATGGAAAATGATATGCAAACATGCCAATGGATTTCAGCACTAAAATGTGGGGGAAAACAGTCCCGAAATGAGGTGAAAGTACGCCCGATGCATGAAATGGCCCCGAAATGCGAAATTAGGCACCCGAAATGGCCTATAGCTATGCAATGCATGCACAATATGGACATGGAATGAAAATACAGTAGTAAGGCAGCCCCAAGACAAGAATTTTTTCAGTAGAAAACAAGGCCAAACAGCAATCATAGATAGGGCAACAATGGTATGCAAAAATAGGGGCCAAGAGAGGGGTATTGAAGTAGATGGTAAATGCAAAGCCCAAACAGAAAAATTCCCTTCTATAACACTGAAGAGGGGCCAAAAATATGCACATTTACAGTAGATGACATCCCCCAAATCAGTATGAAAATATGCTAAAAATGCCATGCAAGATTGAGGCCACAAGAGGATATAACATGAAGTAGGCCAAACACTCATCCAACAAGAAAAGACCCTTAATGAAACATGTTAAGAAGGTCGAAAAATGACCAATTTCAGTTCTGATCATGGTCCAAAAACTGAAGCAAAATGGGCTAGCAAAGCATGCAAAAACAAGGGTAAAACATGGATTCAAAGCAAGTGACACATGGAGTATGAAAACAGTGTTGAGCCCTTCTTCAATGTTGAAGAGGGGGTCAAAATAAGCACAATCTCAGTTCATGAAATACTTCAAAACAGATCACACGTAGGCCAAACAAATCATGCAAATTTACGGTAAATAGGAGAGATTATGAAGTAAGTGCAAGATAGGGGGCCCAAACATGGTTGAGCCCTTCTTCAATGTTGAAGAGAGGCTCAAAATAGGCCCACTCACAGTTTACATCATGCTCAAAAACATATCAAACATAGGCCAAACATTCAATGCAAAATAATGGCATATAAGAGGATATTGAAACAAGTGCAAGATGGAGGGCTCAAACAGGGTTGATCCCTTGAAAAAACATGAAGAATAGCTCAAAATAGACCTAGTTTCAGTTAAGGTCGGAGCCCAAAACAATAAGCAAATAGCCTAAGAAATTGGTGCAAGAAAGTGCTAAAAAAGAGGGGAAATGGATTTACCTTTGAAGACCAAAGCTTTTGGTGATTCTTGGACCAAGTTGCAACACCCTTAGCCTTTGAAAAGCTTCTCCTTGCTACTGGAATGGAGTGGTGGTGGTAGAGCTTGAAGATGATGAGGAAGTGGCACCAAAACTTGAAGGAAATGAAGTTCTATGTATGTATATGCTTGAAGCAATTTTTCCAACCCCTTCTCTAGAGTTGGGAGGCTCTCTATATAGACAAGAGAGGGAGAGGACCATCAAGGCCAAAGTGAAGGGAAATGAGCCCTTATTTCCCTCCAAAAGGGTCCCCCGGATAGAGATATTTTCTGGGGGGAAAACAGCACACAGCTGTAAAGCACACATCCCAAGGAAGCAGGCCGGCTGGGTGTTTTGGCTGCAGGTGGCCGGCCAGCCACCCCCCATAGCCGGCCGGCTAGGGGTCAAAAGGATCAAGGAGAGTTACTGGCCGGCCACCTAAGGTTGGTGTCCTCCCAGGTGTCCTCAACACAACCATGTGGTTCAAATTTTGGAAAATGTAAAACAAGAGAGAGAACAAGCCACTTTTAGGAGGGGTTCAAAAGGTTCAATTGGAGTTACTGGCCGGCCATATGTTTTTAGGGTCCTCCCATGTGTGTACAACACAAATATGTGGTTTTGGCTCGAAGAAAATGGCCCTAGGGTGTTCAACATTAGCCCGGAAGTGAGAAAAACGGGCGTCGGAGGGCGCCGGAGAAGCATAACTGGTTGCTGAGATAATTGATGGCCTCCCACCCTTCAGTGACCTTCCTGGTGATAAAACAGAGGTACCTGCCAAAAATGAACAAAAACCGATGCAAAACGAATGCTCGGGGGCCAAAACACGCAGTTTGGGGTCCCGAAAACCGGCCGTTAAGCACCGAAAGTGGTGTTTGGCCACGAAGTGGGTATCTAAGACCCCAGTGTCCCTTGAAAGGGAGTAAATAAGACGTATGCCAAAAACCGGAGGAATCGGAGATGGTCGGGTGGTCCCGAACCGAGGCACACAGCCTGACGGCTCCGAAAACCGGGAACCGGGCTCCGAAATGGGCAAAATGGCCTACGACCACGAAATGTAGCCCACGGCCACTGAGAGATGGTCTACTGGACCTCTCCCTCCTCAGGAAGAGAAAACAGAGAAAACCGAGCTTGGTTCGCAAACCGAGGCAAGGCACAGAAGAGGGTTCGGAAGTCCGGAGGCAGGGCTCACGGCCGCGACTCTGAGACTTCTGAACGAGCACAATATGCAACATCACTGAGCGCTCAATCGGTGACGTCTAAGTCTTAAGGTCGGTCAAAAATGGGGTGTCTACAGTTGCCCCTCTTTGACAGAACTCGGAAGTCAAGAAATGACGGGAGTGAATGTCAAAGCCCAGAGATGACCCATTTTTGACAAGGCCGAAGACTTAGACAATCATACAAGATGCACGGAGATATGTGCCCGCAGGCAGGGGGGGCAAAATGCAAAGCGACATGCACAGAGCCAAATGATCATGCAAATGCAGCAAGCTGTAATGAGGCAAGTATTCGCAAATAGATGCAACAGTTTTAAGCAAGAATGCAAAGCAGCAACTACATTTCATGCAGTTAGGAATGCGGAGAATCATTCGATTCTCGTCACGTCTCACACGGAGAAGATACGATACCTGCGCGATTCGTCTGGTCGCACCAGTCTCAAATGAACCGTACATACAATATCGTGCCTGCAAAAGAGAGAAATTCAACAAGAACAATATGCTAACAACATATATTCAATGTGATTCCTGTGGTTCCGAAAGTTTGACACACGCAGTGTCGGCGAGTGAATGCCTCGCAATGAGAGAAAGAAACATGCGTGACAACGCACGCTCAAGCACAGAGGTATGGTACACCAAGAAATCATGCATGACAATGCAAAATGTTGATGAGAATGCAAGTTATGTGCAAAACAATGTAAAATGAGCACGAATCAGGGTGCTCGTTTGTTGCGAAACAACGTGTAAGAAAACGCGCATTTCGGTGAAGGCAACTTGATCGCGACCTCTGATTCACCTCCTGGAGAGGTTACAACATGTTCAAAAAGGATACACCTTGATTTTGATGAGTAATGATGAGACACATGTCAGAAATTGCAGCTGAAGTTCCGGCGGAGCAGTTTCGCGCCAGAAAGTGCACTTTTCTTGAACTTTTTCAGGTCCCGGGAACTCCGATCTTCCTAAAAATTTGCAGGGACCTAGGGGAGGAAGTGGGGAACACCACCGGCCAGGTGGTTGCCCTAGGGGATGCCACCGGCCAGGGACCAAAAAGCAAATGGCTGGCCAGCCAGAAAAGGTGGCCGGCCGGCCACCTGCCCAAAACAGGGGGCAATTTTGTCATTTTACCTCATTTTCTTTATATTCCTTCACCCATTCAATCCGAGATCACACCCACAGCTGCGATTTCTTCTTCTCCACCTTCCCAAACCATTTTCCTCTTCAGATCTGCACTTTATACGTGGTTTTCAGCCTCCCACGCAAGTTGTTTTCGCGAAATCTTTCAGTTTTTAAGCACTTTGAACCGATTAAATTTTGATTTCGGGGCTTCTTTTCTCATTTTCACCACTTGAGGTAAGTTTGTCTCAATATTTGGAAGATTTTCTCGGGAGTTGACTTTTGTTGACTTTTTCATTTCCCGAGAGTTGACTTTTGTTGACTTTTTCCAATTTTGGCTCATTTTTGCTCATTTTTGCTCCTTTTGCAGATTTCTTGAAATGGCGGGAAATTTCCCTCACGGCGGAGGTCCTCCAGGTGCCGGGGATGATTTTGATGTTATGACGTTGCCCCCGAGGGTCCGGCCTTTTATTCCCGGGAGGTATGCCCCATCGGTACACATTCTTCCGCGGGTTATTTTTCGTCATTTCACCGACTTCAATGATCGGGTACCCGGGGATCTACTTCTGCGAGAGCCGGAGCATCACCTCTCTTACGAGGTACGAGAGGTATTTTACTTTATTTTCTGCATTTTTCGCGCATTTCGTACCTTTGCCATGCTTGAACACATAGTTTAGCTTATGACATAGTATTTTGCTTGCATTCTGAACATATGACTTGAACACTTGAACTTCTGAACACTAGGCTCATTGATTGATTGTGAACGCACGGCACACATTAGTTAAGAATTGAACACACGGCTCAAACACTGATTTGTCGAACACACAGCCCGAATTTGAAGGTGAACACACGGCACACACTGACTAAGAGTAGAACACACAGTCCCAAACTCTGATTTTCTGAACACGCAGTCCAAGTTGATGGCGAACACACAGCCCACACTGACTGAGAGTAGAACCCGCAGCCCTAACTCTGATTTTCTGAACACACAGTCCAAATTAAAGGTGAACACACAGCCCACACTGATTAAGAGTAGAACACGCAGCCCTAAACTCTGATTTTCTGAACACGCAGTCCAAATTAAAGGTGAACACACAGTTTACTGACTTTGAAATTTGAACACGCAGCCCAAATAACGAATTTCTGAACACGCAGCCCAGATTGGAGTGAACACGCAGCCCACTGACTTTGAGATTTGAACACGCAGCCCAAATAACGAATTTCTGAACACGCAGCCCAGATTGGAGTGAACACGCAGCCCACTGACTTTGAGATTTTGAACACGCAGCCCAAATAACGAATTTCTGAACACGCAGCCCAGATTGGAGTGAACACGCAGCCCACTGACTTTGAGATTTGAACACGCAGCCCAAATAACGAATTTCTGAACACGCAGCCCAGATTGGAGTGAACACGCAGCCCACTGACTTTGAGATTTGAACACGCAGCCCAAATAACGAATTTCTGAACACGCAGCCCAGATTTGAGTGAACACGCAGCCCACTGACTTTGAGATTTGAACACGCAGCCCAAATAACGAATTTCTGAACACGCAGCCCAGATTGGAGTGAACACGCAGCCCACTGATAGAGAGTAGAACACGCAGCCCTAACTCAGATTTTCTGAACACGCAGCCCAATTTGAAGGTGAACACGCAGCCCACATAGATAGAGAGTAGAACACGCAGCCCTAACTTAGATTTTCTGAACACGCAGCCTAGATTGGAGGTGAACACACAGCCCACATAGATAGAGAGTAGAACACGCAGCCCTAACTCAGATTTTCTGAACACGCAGCCCAGTTTGAAGTGAACACGCAGCCCACATAGATAGAGAGTAGAACACGCAGCCCTAACTCAAATTTTCTGAACACGCAGCCCAGTTTGAAGGTGAACATGCAGCCCACATAGATAGAGAGTAGAACACGCAGCCCTAACTCAGATTTTCTGAACACGCAGCCCAGTTTGAAGGTGAACACGCAGCCCACATAGATAGAGAGTAGAACACGCAGCCCTAACTCAGATTTTCTGAACACGCAGCCCAGTTTGAAGTGAACACGCAGCCCACATAGATAGAGAGTAGAACACGCAGCCCTAACTCAGATTTTCTGAACACGCAGCCCAGTTTGAAGGTGAACACGCAGCCCACATAGATAGAGAGTAGAACACGCAGCCCTAACTCAGATTTTCTGAACACGCAGCCTAGTTTGAAGGTGAACACGCAGCCCACTGAACACAACTCATTCATTTCATTTGCACCCAGCTCATTCATTTCATTTGCACATAGCTCATTCATTTCATTTGCACACAGCTAACTTTATTTTCATTTGCACACAGCTAACTTTATTTTCATTTGCACACAGCTCATTCATTTCATTTGTACACAGCTCATTTTATTTTCATTTGCACACAGCTCATTCATTTCATTTACTGGAACGTGTATTCATTCTGAATGCAGGTTGGCTCTCGCACGGTACAGGGGTATGGCTCCACTGCAGCCAGGGATTGGTATGTTGAGCTTCCGGAGGCTGTCCGGGACTTAGTTGATCTAGCAGGGTTTAGGGCCTTCTGCGTTGGATTATCACGCTGTCCTACCAGTAGGACTCTGTTGGGAGCTTTGGTGGAGAGGTGGTGGGACACCACCAATTCCTTCTATTTTTCTGCCACCCGGGGATCTGACTATGACCCCGCTAGATTTTGCTGTACTCACCGGCCTAGACATAGGAGGTTGGCCCATTCCTTACGACGAGGATATGGGCGAGTGGGAGGCCGCTTGGATGTATTTGCTGGGGGCTCGCCCGCCTGTGGACAGAGCTTCCGGGAGAGTCCGGTACACCTGGTTCTCTTCCCATTTTCGGAGGTCGGAGATGGAGCCTGAGTCTCCTGTGGAGGCTGAGCAGTACGCCCGTGGTTTCCTTATGTTCCTCTTTGGCACCACTCTGTTTGTAGATAGGGGGAACACTGTCGGGTTGTATCTTTTGAGTGCCCTGGTGGACCTATCACAGGTCAGTCGGTACGACTGGGGCGGCGCCGGCCTGGCTACCCTTTACTGCTACATGAGCGCCACTTCCCGCGGGCAGGGAGACTTACTTGGCGGCTATTGAAGAGCCTGGGAGGTACGTTCTGTCCTCTTGATTTACATTTCTGCACCTCATTACTTGTTCATTGCACACACGGCGCACTTTACATCCTGTATTTTACACTCAGCATTTTGTATTCACATTCTGCACTGTTTTCTACAGCTATGGGTCTATGTATATTTTCCGACATTGGCCCCGGAGATGGTGGTGGCAGGGCCCCTCATGACCCCGTATTCCTTGGTATTCGAGGGCGAGCACCGACCGAGACCCCGAGAGACTCTCCTCTATCTGCGACAGTACTTTGACACCGTGCGAACGACAGAGGTATTTCAGAACTCTCAGTTCCTTTCCGTTTTCATCTTTGATCTGCCTTGCATATTCTTGATTTCTGATTGATTCATGCACTGGTTATCCGCAGATCACGTGGCAGCCTTGGGCGATCTTGGGTGATGGTCTCCGATTCCAGTATGCCGGAGGATCGGGCACCTCCCAGTACAGGATCCTGCTCGAGGGACCGGTTGGTAGAGCATGGTTTCTGGGGGAACGCTTCCTGCGTCAGGTGTGGGGATACCTTTCTCAGGATCCTCCTGCAGCACCTCCAGCCACTATGCGGACTGCTGATAGACTCTATACCCAGGAGGTCATTAGCGCTATGCAGGGCACCGATGCTTTGCTACATCTTACAGAGAGAGACTACGCCACTTATCGTCACACATATCTGATGTCTCCCTTGACAGGAGTGCGCGCTCCGCCACTGAGGCCCTCTGGTGTACCATCTTCGAGTCGGGCTCGTGCCATAGATATCCCCTCCTCCAGCAGGGCTGGTACGTCTCGAGGTGGGGGCGGATTCATTCCCCCAATCCCTCCGACTCTTCATCATCCCGGGTGGCCAGACATGCCGACCGAGTTGATGGGGTGGCAATATGGGACTACTTCGCCGATTCCGATCCCTATAGAGCCTCCGATGCCTGGTCACAGATATGTCAGAGACCCTGATTCACCACCGGTATGTTTTACAGCTTTGATTTATCAGTCGGACATTTGGACATCCATTCCTTTACTGATAGTTTTGCATTTGTGTCTGTAGCCTCCAGTTGAGTACATGGATGAGATGCTTGGGATGCTGGCCTCACTTGAGGGGATGGTCCTGCGTAGAGAGGCACAGTTGTCCATCATGGGCTTCCAGGTACCCTTTTAGTTTTCTGGTATTTACCATACTCCTGATGATATGCTGATCTTGAACATTCTACTGCATTGATAAGCTGTTTGTGTAGAGCACATCTGACACACACCCCACTCACATACTGTGCTTTCATCTGGTTTTCATATTTGAACTGATGTATTGAACTGTTCATTTTCAGATGCCTCCTGTATATACTCCGCCACAGGCTAGACCGCCTGGGCCTTCTCAGGGAGGTAGACCGTCTGGATCTTTTCAAGGTGCTGGACCATCTGGGCCGCCCCGAGGAGCTGGGCCATCTAGGCCTTCTCGAGGGGCTCGAGGAGCGGGGTCGTCTCACAGACGTAGGGCTCATGTTATTGAGGAGGAGCTGGTGAGGATGAGGAGGAGGAGGTCGCAGACCGTGAGTCAGAGACATCTGCTGGGGAGGAAGGCTCCGGTCTTGGTTCCGGGAGTGGAGACGAGGCTGAGGGGGATCCGGAGGATGATAGCTCTGACCCGGATGGTGATGATGGTGCAGAGGTTGTCCCGCAGAAGAGGATGAGGGGGCCTCCTCATTCCCGTTCCCGAGGGCATTGATGCTGTTTCCTGCTTTATTTTACTTTTTGCTAGTAGTTTGTAGCACTTTGCATATGGTTAGGCAGTTTTATTTTATGTAAAACTTCACCTTTATTTGTTGTAAAACATGATGGAATGAAACAGCTTTTGAAAAGGATGTTTGTATTTGAAAGTCTTAGCATCGCATCGCGTCATTTTGCACAAAAATAAAATCGAATGAAATGTGCGCACTGTGTATTCACCGAGTCAGGTAATGAGTCGACACAACAAAACAAACAACTCAACTCGTTAAGAAAAGACACGATCTTAACAAGTTTACAACTCGATAAGCAAAATACAACAATGTTAACGACTCGATAAACAAGACTTAACAAAATTGCGTAAACAAAAGAGTAACAACTCAAAACACCAAATGTGACAGCTCGACAAAACTTACAACTCGATAATCAAAGCGACAACTCGATAAGCAAAACAACAACTCGATGGGCAAAACAAAGCGTACATCGGACGATCTGGGTGTTGGGACGCATCCGAAACTGAGAGAAATAAAGGCCTCCAACGTTCCCGATGCGTGAAAGTGCCTCAAACTTCCTTCCGGAGGGTAAACAGGACCAATGAGCATGGTGGGCCCCACTTTGCTTTTGGGGAGCCATAGGTGGCCGGCCTGCTAGAATAGGTGGTCGGCCGGCCACTTTTCTCTGCAGCCTCCAGAATTTTGACACTTGTCCCCTGAATAGTGTTTTCTCCTCTATAAAAGCTCCAACTTCGAGATTCATTCATTTCATCACTGCTTTGCACAAAAATGGAGGCATTTCTCGCAGAAAATCTCACATGTTGGATCTCTTCTCTAGATGGCTCGGAAAAGTTGAACTTCCGGGGTTTCGGCTTGAATGCACTATTCACGCTGGGCCGGACTCCACTGCACTTTCCTTTCCTCCATGCGGCGGCGAGATTTTGGAATCCGGTGACGCACGTTTTCAGCTTTGGAGGGCAAGAGGTATGTCCCACTTTTGAAGATTTTCAAGTTTTGATGGAGTCTGAACATTCAGAAGAGATCTTGCCTCAGTCTCGTTTCGGCCATGCCCAAGCTTTAGGGCGGATGTGCGGTCTCAACGCGCATGATGCTCGATCCCTGATTTGTAACGGGAGGTTGGATATCCCGAGCCTGATTTACCGATTCTCCGATGCCGGTGACCGCGGTGACCATTATCGGCAAGGTTTTCGACAACATGCCCTCTGCTTGTGCATGCTATCTCATTTTCTGTTTGTCTCGGGCTCCGGGGGGAGCTAACATCCGTTTGATTGAAGTTGCTCAAGGCTTGAGGGAAGGAAAAGAGCTGTACCGCCATGACATTGGCTGAGACACTGCTGGGTTTGGATGCCTTCCACCGCCAGGAGACAACCAGGTTTGCGGGGAGCCCACTACTGTTGCAGGTAATGTTTCCCACCCAAGCTCACATATGTAGTTGCTCACATCGCTCGGTTCCCCTCAGGCTCGGTTTTTCTCACAAAACCCTCATCTTACTTTTCTCTCATCGCACATCTCTCTATTCTTTATTCTCTCATTTTTCATCCTCCCCAGATATGGTTGATGGATAAATTGCAAGTTATGGACTCTTGCCCTGCTTACTCAGCCCGCGGCTACTTCTTTCGACAACGCCTGGTTGACGCCCTTGATGAGGGATGGTGGGTTGAATGGATGTGCAACTTGTCAGCTGAACGCATTGCTTGGCGCTGTCCTTGGCTTAACCTTCCGGCGATGAGCTATAGCATGTTCCAGGATACTGGGATCCGGTTGATTGGCCTGACCCATTGTGTATTCTATTTCCCATTCCGCATTCTGCGCCAGTTCGACCATGATCAGACTTGCCCTCCGGAGGGGATAGAGTATCCGGTCGCCTTCCCGATCGAGGTGCACACCTCGCCCGACATACTACGGCTTGGAGGACTAGAGAGCTCCTGCCCCCCGCCCCTATTTTCAGTTGCACTTTGTCTGATGAGTGCTGGGATTGGCTCAATGAGGAGGCACAGATTGGGCCTAGGTCGGCATCGGAGGCTTCGACTAGCTCCGGGAGGGGGGCGTAGGGACATCTGATCTGACTATGCCCCAGATTTATTGCTTTATTAGTACTTTCAAGTTTTCATTATGAGTGTAATAAAAAGCAACTTCAATTGTATGCAAGAGCAAGAGAACTCTGTTTTGAAATCAATGAAATTGAAGGTTGTGGTACTGAAAATTTCCCGTTTTGGTCCAAAAAATGGTCTTAGTTGTGAAAAGATTAATTTGAACAAAGTCAACTTTTATTAAAACTTTTCAAAACTATTTTCGATAAGGATCAGAACTGGACACGCCTGAGATCTGTCACTGAGGTGCACAACTCCGGATCCTAGCAACTGGAAAGTTGCCCCTAGTCTGAATGGTACCACAGCACTTCCTGGCAACGGAAAGTTGCCCCTAGTCTGAATAGCACTGCACCGGAGATTACAATGAATGCTGATGGACAAGGATGACTGAGATGATCAAAATGGACAAAGTTGATCGGGGAAAATGTTTATGACTGAACTTCAGGATGAAGCTGCCTACGTATCCCAAAGATGGGAATCAAGCCTTACGTAGTTCAGGCTTAGGTTCGCTCGGGTATTTTTACTCTCCTTTTTGCGCTCTAACTTTTGCCAAGGCCGCCCTTTGCGGGTTTTCAAACCTTGCGAGCTCAGTTTTTTATATTTTTTTCAATTTTTTTGTGCTCTGAGTTTTGCCTAGGTCGCCCTTTTGGGTTTTCGGCCTAGCGAGCCTCTCAAGGGTAGTATTTCTTCAACTTGTCCATGTTGATCGGTTGTGAAAACTCTAAGCCATCCAGATCCATCAGAACCACAGCTCCACCTGACCAGATAGACTTAATGATGTAGGGACCAGTCCAATTAGGTCTGAACTTGCCCCTAGGGTCGTGGATGGGAGCTCGGTTGTCCTTGAGTACCAAATCTCCTTCCTTTAAATTCCTGGACTTAACCTTCTTGTTAAAAGCCCGGGCAATTCTGCGTTGATAACCCTGAACATGGTACAGTGCTTTCAGTCTCTTTCATCGAAAAGCATGAGTTCCTCAAATCTATTTTGCTGCCAATCCGCTTCGGCTATCTGGCATTCGGCCAATACTCGTAATGATGGAACCTCAATCTCAATAGGTAGAACGGCCTCCATCCCATAAACCAATGAATACGGAGTCGCCCCAGTAGAAGTTCTGATTGAAGTCCGGTAGCCCCCACAGAGCAAACGGCAGCTTATCTGGCCAGTCCCGGTAGGTTTCCACCATTTTCTGTAGTATGCGCTTGATGTTCTTGTTGGCGGCCTCAACCGCTCCATTGGTCTGCGGCCGGTATGTAGATGACTTATGGAAAGCCACATTGTATTTTTCCAACAAGTCTATCACTTCCTTCTTGAAGTGGGAACCGTTATCTGAAATTATCTCATTTGGGACCCCGTAGCGACAGATGATGTTGTTTCTGATAAATTTTTGCAACATGCGAAGCCTTCAACACCGCATAAGATTGGGCCTCACACCCACTTTGTGAAATAATCTATCGCTACCAAGATGAACTCATGCCCATTCGATCCCCTTTGGCGTGACAGCTCCGATCACATCAATTCCCCAGACCGAAAATGGCCATGGCGAAGTCATGTTATACAGCTTTGATGGCGGGATGTTCATGCGGTTTGCATGGATCTGACATTTGTGGCATCGCCGAACAAAACCAATACAATCCTCCTCCATGGTGGACCAGTAGTAACCTTGTCTGAGAATCTTCCGTGCTAGCATTACCCCATTCATATGTGCTCCGCATTCCCCTCCATGGATGGCTTCCATTAGACTCTTTGACTCTTCGGCATCAACACACAGTTTGTGCATTCCCAGATAACCTCTTCTATACAGCTTACCCCAACAGATGATGAACTGAACGGCCAATCTTCTTATTGCCCTTTTGTCCTTGATTGCCCTTTTGTCCTTGGCATTTACCCCTGGCGGGTATGCTTCCTTCTCCAAGAAATTCCAAATGTCGTAATACCAAGGGTGTTCGTCCTGAACTTCATCTATGGCTGCAATCGACTCATAGGCTGGTGCAAATTTCTGGTCAATGATGACTGGACGCATCCGGACTCCACACGGGATGTCTATCATGGATGATAGAGTTGCTAAAGAATCTGCGAACCTGTTGTTCTCTCTTAGTAGATGAGTAAAACTTAGCTTCTCAAACCGAGGAATTAGCAAATCCAAGGTTTGGTGATATATCATCATCTTTTCCTCTTTTACTTTCCAGTCTCCTTTAGCTTGAGACACAACGAGGTTCGAGTCCCCAATGACGTCCAGCCGTCTTGCCCCTAGTTCCAGGGCTGCTTCTAGGCCAGCGATGCACGCCTCATATTCTGCTTCATTGTTCGAGACTTTGAACCGGAGTTTGAAGGCTAGAGGGATACGGGAATTGTTGGGCGCTATCAGTAACACTCCTATCCCATACCCATGTTGATTTGACGCTCCGTCAAAGTACATCGTCCAAGTTTCATCGTCGATATGCAAAATGGCTTCATCTGGGAACAAATACTCCACTGCTTCATCCCCCTCGACCGGATGGTCGGCAAGGAACTCTGCTACTGCTCTTCCCTTCACTGACTTGCATGTGACATACTTGAGGTCAAATTCGGAGAGCAACAGCAACCAACGAGCTAGCCTACCCGTAAGTGCTGGTTTCTCGAAAAGATATTTGATGGGATCGAGTCGTGAAACCAACATTACGGAGTGAGCTAACAAGTAGTGCCGCAGCTTTCTGGTAGCCCATACCAGAGCTAAGCAAGCCTTTTCCAGCGGTGTATATCGGGTCTCATATTCCAGCATTTTCTTGCTTAATAGTAGATGGCTTTCTCCACCTTGTCTTCTGATTCTTGAGCAAGCATGCAGCCCATCGTGGTCTCCATCACTGACAGATACAAAATCAACGGTTTCCCCGGTTCTGGTGGCGATAAAACGGGCGGGTTCTGTAGATACTCTTTAATCTGCTCAAACTCAGCTTGACATCGGCCGTCCCATTGGAACTTCTTTCCTTTCTTTAGGAGACCAAAAAGTGGTTCACAAGTCAAGGTTAATTTTGAGATAAACCGTCTTATGAATTGCACTTTACCCAGAAAGCCTCTCACCTCCTTTTCAGTCCTTGGTGGGGGCATTTCTAGAATGGCCTTGATTTTGGAAGGGTCGACTTCGATGCCCCTTTGTGTAATCAGAAACCCCAGCATTTTTCCCGCTGTAACACCAAATGTACACTTTTGAGGGTTCAGCCGCAACCGGAATTCCCTGATCCTTTGAAAAACTTGTGCAAGGCGGTGTAGTGGCCCTCTCTTTCTTTGGACTTGACAATCATGTCGTCCACATACACCTCTACCTCTTTGTGGATCATATCATGTAATATTGTGGTCGCGGCCCGTTGATAAGTAGCTCCAGCGTTCTTCAACCCAAACGGCATTACCCTGTACCAGTATGTCCCCCACGGGGTGGTGAATGCAGTCTTTTCCCTGTCTTCTGGTGCCATCACTATCTGGTTGTATCCTGAGAAGCCATCCATAAATAAGAGCAATACATGCCCTGCTGTGAAATCTACCAACTCATCGATGTGCGGTAAGGGGAAGTCGTCCTTCGGACTAGCTCTGTTCAAATCCCTGAAGTCCACACACACCCGGATCCTGCCGTCCTTCTTCGGCACCGGAACAATGTTGGCCAACCAAGTCGGATATTCAGATACCAGCAGGAAGCCTGCGTCGATTTGCTTGGTGACCTCTTCCTTAATCTTGAGAGCCCAATCCGAGCGGATCCTTCTGAGTTTTTGCTTGACAGGTCGGGCCTCGGGGTCAAGGGGGATCCGATGCTGTACAATCTCAGGATCGATTCCAGGCATGTCTTCGTAGGACCACGCGAAAACATCTTTGAAATCTTTTAATAAAGCGACTAGTCGCTCGCGTTCCTCCGAAGACAACGTGGACCCGATCTGGACCAGCCGCGGGTCCTCCTCAGTACCAATGTTCACGGTAATGATTTCATCCATTAATGGTTTAACAAATCTCTCTTGCTCTTGCTCAATTAAACGTTGTAAAACCGGAGGAACTTCGTCCTCTTCGTTTTCATCAAAATTTTGAAAGTCTGAATTAATGCAATAAATTAGGGGCACAAAAAAGTACTCAGAAACCACAGATAGTTCATTCTCATTAGGCACAGCCAGATCGTCCACTTCATCGGTTACAACAGACTCAAATGAAAAGGAAAAAGACGACCTAGACAGGACGGTGGTATCCGGGTTAACATCCCCAGGAGTACCAGACTCAGACTCAGTCGAGCTGGAACCTGATTCCGACTCACAGGACTCGGTGGAATCAGATTCCGGCTCACTACCTGACCCGGTGCTGCTGGACAAAAATCCCTCCTCGTACTGCCAAGTGAGAGAGGGTGCGATAGATGCATCCAAGATAGCTGCTGGTTGGCTCGCAGCCGTTTCATCCCCAATCATGGAAACCTCGGAGTTATCCCCCAAGCACTTATGGTCGATCGGAGGATCAGAGAGTAGACATGCCAGCGCTACCCCCATTTCAAATTCTGTGCCCTTAGGATCCACTGCCTTATTCTGCTCAACCTTAGCTGATGGATCCGTCTGCTCTTCGGCAACATCCTCCCCGGGTAGTTGCAGGTCGAAAAAGATCTCAAAACCGGGCACGCGCTTCTTCTCCGCGTTTATCCACGGCTCTGGGAAGCCGCAAAATGGAAAGTCCTCCCCCTCCCGGACGAAGCGTCCGTTTAGGGTGCCCTGAATGGGCCTATGCATCAAGTCAAATGGCTTCCCAGCCTGCTTTGCTCTGGCCCTTCCGGCCATTTCTTTCCCTTTCCTTACCCAGTCCTCTTTGGTGGGCAGATAACCCAGTCCAAAGGTATGCGGGTTATGTGGCACTTCGGCCAATGTTGCGACGCCTTTCCTGCCGCTCCTTCCTAATCCCATCCCGGGGATGTGTTGTAGCTTGTTCATGAGGTAGACGGATTGAGCACTGACGTACATACCTTCATTCACAGCCATAATGTTTTGCACAACCCGGGCCTCGGCCAGAGTAAATCCTGATATAAACACATCCTCCATGCCGTGCTCTATTTCTAGGACTGGTGTAGACACCTCCGGAGGGGGATGGATCGATGAATTCGCAAACACGATGGCTACTCCCTTTCCACAGGGGTATTTCACCATTTGATGCAAAGTAGACGAGACGGCCTTCACCTGGTGTAACCACGGTCGCCCCAAAAGTAGGTTGAAAGTTGCAGGAACCTCCAAGACATGGAAATCTATCTCGTGTTGTCCAGGTCCAACCTTCGTCTGAATCTTGACAGTTCCCATCACTTCTCTGCTGGTATTATCGTACGCTTTGATCACCTGAGTTGTCGGGATGAAGTCCGCGGGCTTCAACCCGATTGCATATGCTGTTCTGGCTGGGCAGACGTTGATGGCAGACCCGGTATCAACAAGTACCACCGGTATCCACTTGTCTCTACATTCCACGGAAATGTAGAGAGGTTTGTTATGATTCACGCCCTCAGGCGGCAGCTCTTTGTCTGAAAAGGTTAAAGCCGGGGAACCTCCTCCCGGAAAAACCAGCCCGACCAGCTGCTCTGGTGTAGTATCGATTGAGAGTTTGGCCTTGTCCATGGCAAATAGGACAGCTTGCCTGTGTACCCGTGAGGCCATAAGCAGTCCCCAGATGGAGATGTCTGCTTGTATCTTCTTCAACTGCCTCAGCACAGCTTCTTCTTCAATTTGTCTCTCTCTCTCTGTTTCTCAGCTTCCTTGTCTTTACCAGATGCTTCTGGTTGGTCTAGGTGCGGGGGCTTGAAGTACCGCCCACTCCTGGTCATGTGGTCCACCTCATCGAGGTACCAGGTGCTGTCTGGTTGATTTACTCCCCAATCTTCGTCTGTGTGGGCAAGACATAAGTCGTCGTCTTCCCACCACATCCCGTTAGCATCCAAAAGACACTTGTCTGGTTCTGGCAAATGTGTACTCTCAGTGCCTTCATCCCATATGCTCACAGCATTGTCCGTTCTTGTGCCCACAGCACTCTCAGCCCCTTCATGGGCTTTTGCCTTTCTGATTCTCTCGGAATCCCAAAACTTCTCCTGTTCTGTCTGCGTTGCTGCAGTTTGTTGTTCCATTGTCTTTGCATCCACAATGCTTAAGTCCCCAGCGGAATTCTTTGTACCGGCGCTCTCCGGCAATCCATTTTGACTCTCGGCCCTTCCGGCCACAGTTGATACCCTCGCCCCCGCCGGGCTCTGCTCTGGCTGAAACTCCACAATATCAGGCTGATCATCTAACCACCCGGTGGCCTCCGCCGACTCCTCATATTCAAACCAGTTGATGGTTGCATCTCCTGATTCTTGGTCGTTGAAGAAATGGAGGTTGGCGAAGTCCTCTTCCACTGTTGCTAGATCATCTGCCCCCTGTTCAAGTCTGTCCCCCTGAATCATGCACAGTTCAGCTTTTTCTGGCAACCCCACACTCAGCTCAGACCGGCCCACTGATAAAATGTATTCGCTTGGATCATAGGCTCCCCCAGCGTAATTCCCAGACCGCTTGACCCCAGACTCAACAACTCTGTTCTCCTCTGAAACCTGCCCTGTTCCATCTTCAGTGGTCACCACCTTTGACTCAGATTGGGTTGTGAAGGTGTCCATCATGCACAAGGAATCGGTGCAATCAGGAAGGATCACCTCCGGCTTGGGTAGGTGAGAGGGAGTAATATAGATACTAGGATCGTAGGATACGACCCCAGTTTGGATGAGGTTGACTCTTTTGGGTGGTGATCTTGGTTATGGGTAGGGAGTGGGTTGGTTGTGACGTTGGGTCTTTCGGAGGTAGAATAATATTTTTGTCGATGAGGTCCTGAACCTCGTGACGTAGCCTGAAACAGTGGTCGGTATCATGACCGTGCTGCTGGTGGTAGGCACAGTATTTGGCTGGGTTGTGAGAGGGGGGGAGTGGATTTGGTGGCGGCCTCGGCTCCAGGGGTTTTAGATGTCCCTTTCTAATCAAGACCCCCAGAACCTTGGACAAAGGCATGTATAGTGGAGTAAAGGTTCTTTGGCCTCTGGGCTAGAATCTCGGGGCTTGGGTACTGCTCCCGGATGTACTGGAAAAGGGGGTGGCCGCCATGGGCCTTGGCTAGGGAGGGGGATTGGTGGTGACCATACTGACCTCCGAAGTTCTTGTATTTGCAGCGCCGCTCGGGCCTGCGTTGTTGTTGCGGTTAAATGTCCTCCGGGTTTGCTCCCGGTCTTGGTCAATCAGACCTTGCTTCATCGCATCCTCGATCTGTACCCCATTTCGTGTAAGTCTGAGAAGGTGGGAAAGGGGAGTACGATCATCTTCTGCATGAGTTTTGGTTGGAGATTGCGCACAATCATCCTAATTTGATCTTTGTCTGTGGGCCTCAAGGTCATCATCGATGCCTTTGCCCTCCACCGAGTTACGAAGTCTGAGAAAGTCTTCTTGGCCTCTTGCCTCGTCGTTTCGAGATCACGAGTTGTAATCTCGATCTGTGTATTGTACGAGTACTGTGCAACGAAGGCCTCCGCCATCTCATCCCAGTTTCTTTTCACGTCATCTTCTAGCTTCGCGTACCAAATGGCTGCCACACCCAACAAAGTTCGGCCAAACAGGGAAAGCTTTTGTGGTCGGGTTAGGCCCATTGGCCGCAGGATGTCTGAAAACAGCCGGAGATGGACCATAAGATCCCCTGACCCATCAAAACGATCAATCTGTGGCATCTTAAATCTGTCTGGCAATGTTACGGCCACGTCGGTGTACCTATCTTCGATGTCTGGGATGGCCTTCACCCCCTGAGACTTCTTAAAAAGCTTCTCCAGTTTGCTCAATTTTAGAGCTGTGTGGTCTACCTCGAACTCGAATGGAGAGTCCGGATGGTTGGCAGGTGTATGAGTCTTGGACAGTTGAGGCAGAAGCGGGGGCGGAGCCAACCCCGTTGGATGGCCTGTGTCCTCTTGAATATTCTGGACATTGGGTAGGGTGTTCTGGGTGTTCAGGGGGGTATTCTGGGGATTTGGCAGGGCCATTTTGACCAGTGGATGCCTGCTCGGGTAACGGAGCTCCGGGGTGGAGGAGGAGCCGGGTGCGAGGTTGATGTTCCGGTTTGCTGCTGGAGCCTGGTAATGAGCTCAGCCTGTTGGGCCATGACTGTGGCCTGTTGCTTAGAAAATTCCGCTTGGCGGATGGCATCCTCTTGCATCTGTTTCATGCTCTCGTGCATTTGGCGCATCATCGCCTCCATCCCTGATGTATTCTGCTGTTCCATCTGAATGACCGGTAAATGTACCTCTATGGCAAACACAGAAATCTCAACCGGACTGCTTACTGTCAAAGTAGCCCTCTGTTCCGGTAATCCCTGTTCTGACACACTACGCCTCCTCGGCCTTCTTCTGATAACTGGGGGTAGAGAGTGGAACACTGGATGTCCGTCAACCAGATCCTCGGATCGATTGAGTCGGCGACCTCGTGTCCAAAGTGCTTGGGGAGTATCTAGTGGTTCAGAAGCAATCGTGCTAAAAACTGCCCTAGCAAAAAGATAATAAAACGAAAAGGAAATAAATAACCAGAAAAACGGACAGCATAACAGCTTAAATTAAATACACAACACACAGTCGGGCATACAACACACGGTTGATAAGCTGGGTATACACTGCCCTCAATCACTGATTACTGTCCCTATATCACTGTTTCCCAAAACCGAATCTGATATCCGCAGACAACTGATTCTCAAATGACTGGCTGATGCCCGCAGGCCTGACGCCCAATCTCAAAAACTGATGCCCGCAGGCCTGATGCTCAAACCCATAAACTGATACATGCATTCCCTGTAGAGACGCACTCTAACAAGCACATAACAGATAAGTGAGAGCCAAAACACCCCTATGTTGGGGTAGGGTTTCCCTGTCCTATTTTGTCAGGAACTAGGGTTTCACTATGCACGCAGCGGCTTCAAACAACCTATAAACGGGTAAGCAACATGTCCTAGTTTGGAATGGTCACTATGGATCCGAATATGCACTAGGTCGAATGGTCAAAAAGGGTGCCCCGGTAAAACCGGGGTTTGTGTTCCCATACTGGTAGAGCCCGTAACCGATCAGCCTTATGGACATGCCTTGACAAGACAAGCCTCCGGCAAACCGCTCAGGAATAGCAGATGGCACGGTGTCCTAGGCGCACCAATGCAAATGCAATGCAAAGAAACACACAAGTGTAGTCAAAATCAGATATCACGAGTTCGAGTCAAGTTCTCTAAATCCCCAGCAGAGTCGCCAGAAACTGTAGACGTCCCCGAACGCATCCCGGGGAAGGAGTGCGAGTCCCCCCGTTCTGGTTCGATATTGGGTCTACTACAGTTCGAAGGACTCAAATGTCACGGTTCTTAATCTTGAACCAAAGAGTCCAAATCCGGCAAATCGTTTTGAAAACAGATTTTTTTGAAAGAAGTGCCAAACATGGACTGCTTTGCCAGATACAGAGTCGCCACTTAAATATTTTATAATGGGAAATTTAGGAAACCCTGACTCGGTGCCAAAGGCCACGTGTCCGTCATCACCAAAGTTGCCTCGGCTCGGGAACTTGGGTACGATTGGGGAAGGTCACTTCGTGAGCACCCCCGCTCGCCCGGTCAAAGACCGGCCTCTACTAATCATGATATCTTATTTTGAAAACATTGTATGTTCTTATTCCGGTTATTAGCCTAGGTTACTATGTGATGCGCACGGCATACAAGTATAGACTGAGTCGCCTGAATTGGAACAAAACATTTCATGTTTGTTTGAAAGATGGTTTGCTACCCGTAGGTAGGCTTAAAATGCAGATTTTGCCACCCTCAGGTGGGCTTAGAAAACATGATGTTGCCACAATCTAGTGGGCTTGAAACAAACAGTCAATGCATTATTCCAATTCAGATAACCCAACCTTCACCCACAGGCATTCAAGGCAGTTATATCACATAAGCAAATAGCCTCATGGCAAGCATGCTATCATGACAGTCACTCACACACATGCAAGGATGCTAAAGCATAAAAACTCACCGAGTACTCCAAGCCAAAACAGAAACTACATTAGAAATCATGCATGATCCTAAGTATGCAGAAATGCTTAATGCAACACATGCAAAATGCAACTATAGCAGGCTCGGCTATTCTGAACATGGCATATGGAATGCTACAACTAACACGTATTCAATTTGGAATTAAAATACAAATGCAATTTGTATGATACGCCGAACCCGGTGCATGCAAAACAGATGAATGATGCAAACATGCTGTCATACTGTATGCTAATTGAAATATGCCCTATATCTAACCATTGTAAGCAGGTAAATAAAAGGGAGAAAGACGTGGGGTTGGAAAACATACATCACACTCACCCACACTTATTACAATTATGCCCTCGTAGAGGGTCCAAATAAATATACAGTCCCGAATAAAAGAATAATACAGTCGGAAAATATTACAGTCCCAAATAATATACAAATTCCTAATTAATTAACAAATTAAATAAGAAAAATGTAAACTGGCATGCAAGCCAGAGACTGCCTTGATTCTGATGAATGATGTACGTTGGAGCTGCCTTGCGCGGAAATCCACTGGGATGCCCCGATTAGCCTCTGTTTTGCAATGTTTCTCGAAAAGCGCGCCAAGCTTCGGAAGACCGCTGGTTCTGGATATGCTGCAACAGAGAGCAAGAAAGGGGCATAGCAATGTATTTCACAAATATATGCATGCCTCGACCCTCGTGCCACCAATCACGCATCTCGATGCATGATGGCCGAGGAGCCGAATTGCACAACTCAATATAGGATGAATGCATATGAATGCTACAACAAAACCTAACTCCATCATGGGTAATCCGGAGTGTCGGTGACTTGGGAATTTGAGACCCGTTCCGTCACTCGGGGTGCGAAACGTGCCTCGTTTCCCGTGACCGGGCTAACTCCTATTCCGAACACGATGCAATATGCATGATATGCATGAAATGCAGCTAATATGCAATCCTAACATACACAATGTTAAGGAATGGCATGCCTCGAAATACGTGCACACGTGCACGCAAACCGAAGAAATGATCCTAAGGCATGAAATGGCATACGCAATGCAAATTGGACTTATACCAACATGAGAGAGCCTCAGCCACACTCACATAAGAAGCCGTCAGATAAAAGTGAAGTGCCTCGAAATGCGTGCACACGGGCGCACAAACCGAGGCAATGACATAAAGGCATGAAATGACCTGAAATATGATATACAATGAGACTAAAATGAGATGTCTCGAAATGCGTGCCCACGGGCACGCAAACCGAGAAAATGGCATACGGAATGTAACAGGACTAAAATGAGATACGCAATGCAATATGGGCTTACACTAACATGAGAGAGCCTCAACCACACTCACATAAGAGGCCGTGAGATGAAAATGAGATGCCTCGAAATGCGTGCACACGGGCACGCAAACCGAGGCATATGGCATTAAGGCATGAAATGACATGGAAAATGATATGCAAACATGCCAATGGATTTCAGCACTAAAATGTGGGGGAAAACAGTCCCGAAATGAGGCGAAAGTACGCCCGATGCATGAAATGGCCCCGAAATGCGAAATTAGGCACCCGAAATGGCCTATAGCTATGCAATGCATGCACAATATGGACATAGAATGAAAACACAGTAGCAAGGCAGCCCCAAGACAAGCATTTTTTCAGTAGAAAACAAGGCCAAACAGCAATCATAGATAGGGCAACAATGGTATGCAAAAATAGGGGCCAAGAGAGGGGTATTGAAGTAGATGGTAAATGAAAAGCCCAAACAGAAAAATGCCCTTCTATAACACTGAAGAGGGGCCAAAAATATTCACATTTACAGTAGATGAAATCCCCCAAATCAGTATGAAAATATGCTAAAAATGCCATGCAAGATTGAGGCCACAAGAGGATATAACATGAAGTAGGCCAAACACTCATCCAACAAGAAAAGATCCTTAATGAAACATGTTAAGAAGGTCAAAAAATGACCACTTTCAGTTCTGATCATGGTCCAAAAACTGAAGCAAAATGGGCTAGCAAAGCATGCAAAAACAAGGGTAAAACATGGATTCAAAGCAAGTGACACATGGAGTATGAAAACAGTGTTGAGCCCTTCTTAAATGTTGAAGAGGGGGTCAAAATAAGCACAATCTCAGTTCATGAAATACTTCAAAACAGATCACACGTAGGCCAAACAAATCATGCAAATTTACGGTAAATAGGAGAGATTATGAAGTAAGTGCAAGATAGGGGGCCCAAACAGGGTTGAGCCCTTCTTCAATGTTGAAGAGGGGCTCAAAATAGGCCCACTAACAGTTTACATCATGCTCAAAAACAGAACAAACATAGGCCAAACATTCAATGCAAAATAATGGCATATAAGAGGATATTGAAACAAGTGCAAGATGGAGGGCTCAAACAGGGTTGAGCCCTTGAACAAACATGAAGAATAGCTCAAAATAGACCTAGTTTCAGTTAAGGTCGGAGCCCAAAACAGTAAGCAAATAGCCTAAGAAATTGGTGCAAGAAAGTGCTAAAAAAGAGGGGAAATGGATTTACCTTTGAAGACCAAAGCTTTTGGTGATTCTTGGACCAAGTTGCAACACCCTTAGCCTTTGAAAAGCTTCTCCTTGCTGCTGGAATGGAGTGGTGGTGGTAGAGCTTGAAGATGATGAGGAAGTGGCACCAAAACTTGAAGGAAATGAAGTTCTATGTATGTAAATGCTTGAAGCAATTTTTCCAACCCCTTCTCTAGAGTTGGGAGGCTCTCTATATAGACAAGAGAGGGAGAGGACCATCAAGGCCAAAGTGGAGGGAAATGAGCCCTTATTTCCCTCCAAAAGGGTCCCCCGGATAGAGATATTTTCTGGGGGAAAACAGCACACAGCTGTAAAGCACACATCCCAAGGAAGTAGGCCGGCTGGGTGTTTTGGCTGCAGGTGGCCGGCCGGCCACCCCCCATGGCCGGCCGGCTAGGGGTCAAAAGGGTCAAGGAGAGTTACTGGCCGGCCACCTAAGGTTGGTGTCCTCCCAGGTGTCCTCAACACAACCATGTGGTTCAAATTTGGAAAATGTAAAATAGGAGAGAGAACAAGCCACTTTTAGGAGGGGTTCAAAAGGTTCAATTGGAGTTACTGGCCGGCCATATGTTTTTAGGGTCCTCCCATGTGTGTACAACACAAATATGTGGTTTTGGCTCGAAGAAAATGGCCCTAGGGTGTTCAACATTAGCCCGGAAGTGAGAAAAACGGGCGTCGGAGGGCGCCGGAGAAGCATAACTGGTTGCTGAGATAATTGATGGCCTCCCACCCTTCAGTGACCTTCCTGGTGATAAAACAGAGGTACCTGCCAAAAATGAACAAAAACCGATGCAAAACGAATGCTCGGGGGCCAAAACACGCAGTTCGGGGTCCCGAAAACCGGCCGTTAAGCACCGAAAGTGGTGTTTGGCCACGAAGTGGGTATCTAAGACCCCAGTGTTCCTTGAAAGGGAGTAAATAAGACGTATGCCAAAAACCAGAGGAATCGGAGATGGTCGGGTGGTCCCGAACCGAGGCACACAGCCTGACGGCTCCGAAAACCGGGAACCGGGCTCCGAAATGGGCAAAATGGCCTACGACCACGAAATGTAGCCCACGGCCACTAAGAGATGGTCTACTGGACCTCTCCCCCCTCAGGAAGAGAAAACAGAGAAAACCGAGCCTGGTTCGCAAACCGAGGCAAGGCACAGAAGAGGGTTCGGAAGTCCGGAGGCAGGGCTCACGGCCGCGACTCTAAGACTTCTGAACGAGCACAATATGCAACATCACCGAGCGCTCAATCGGTGACGTCTAAGTCTTAAGGTCGGTCAAAAATGGGGTGTCTACAGTTACTATTTTATTTAAATTATATCATCTTATTTAAATCACATATCTCTCTATCATATTATTTCAAATTCAACTCATATTCAATTCATATTTTATAAAAAGTCAAAAAATATACTTATTTAGATCATACCAAATAATTCTAACTAAAATCGAAACAAAATGTACAAAATCGAAACTTAAGTAAAGTTAAATCAATGCAATGTTGTTATTAAATGGGTTTTTTTTTTTTAATCCATTTGTTTGTTTATTAGATATTCTGGGGGCCCACGTGCCCCCACCGAGTTCAAAAAAGAAAGGGGAAAGGTCAGAACGGTCACTTTGGACCCTACTTTATAAACCAACTGACTAACAAAATAACCTAACAGTCAATTCAAGATTGTTCCATAATGGAAGACTTTGAATTTGAATTAGCTCATTCAAGATTGATCATCTTTCACTATCTTTTGGAAGAATTTGTTAACCTCCATAGATCTATATATTAAATTAGCTGTGTAACTGTAATTAGTGGATAATATTTAATAGCACTTAAGGTTTTGAAAAGCGGTTATGGTCGCCGTAACGGTGACGGTAGCGCGGTTATGGTTGTGATTGCGGAGTGTAAAAACCGTAGCGTAACGGTTGCGGTAATCGGAACCGTAAATTTTTTTATTTTTTCCACAATTTAAAAAAAACTTATCGATACGCGTATATTTTTCTACAATCATATTTATTGGGTTTTAAAATAAATATTGATCAATTTTTGTAAATCTTTAAATATAATCCAATATATTTTATATTTTTAAATCACTATAAACTGAGTTTTTTACATTTTATTTTAATAATTAATGACTTTATATGTCATAAATCCTATTATGCTTGTGGCAACCAAAAAAAAAATTTTATTAGACTTAGATGTATAAAATTATTTTTTTAATTATTATACTTGTGGAAGCATATGCAACTTTTAATTTAAATAGTTTTAAAAAATAATTATATATGCTAATGTAATCATATAAAAATTAAAAATAAATTATAAAGAAATTTTTTTTGTTTTTGTTTGAGTTTGGATCACTTGAATATTCATTCTCTTTTTAGATAACTAGTAAATAAAAAGAAAATAAACTAATCAAAAAAAATTGACATGTATAAAAAATGTATTAATATATAATTATAGGTGTTATGTCTTCTAGATATTTTACAAAAAAATCAATCACTAAACAATGACAAAAATAAAAGAATAAATAATAGCCTCTCTCTCTCTCTATATATATATATATATAAATAGATAATGACCACACTTATTATTATTATTATTATTATTATTATTATTATTATTATTATTATTATTATTAAACAATATATAAATAGACGCACACAAACAAAATGGTTAAGTAATAACAGCTGAATAAAATAGCATAGGTCTTACAGCTTTAACAAATCAATAACATGTTCATCATCTTCTCTCTTTTCTCTCTTTATTTCTTACTCCTTCATCTTCCCTTTTCGTCTTCCTTCTTCTCTTTCTATCCCTCTTCCCCCATTTTCAGCTCTTTTTTTTTTGTTTTTTTTCCAAAAGAAGCAATTCAGAACTGTTACAACCGCTACGACAGCCGCTATAGCCGACACACCTATGAATCTCAATCACACTGCAAAAGCAGCAGTAACGGGTGGCAGTTACCACCAAAATCGTTACGTAACGGGGTTATGTAACGGTTGCGACCGCTTTTTAAAACCTTGATAGCACTACAAGAAAAGAGAGTATATAACACGGAAGCATTTGCGACGACACTATATACCGTCACAAAAAGTGAGTTTTTGCGACGGCAATAAGTCGGGTTTTAGCGACGACACCACTTCCTGTCGCAAAAGAACAAGTTTTTGCGGCGACGACGACAACGACGGTCGCAAATAATTCAAGTTTTTTGCAATGGAAAGCCCTATTGTCACAAATAAAGATATTTTTGTGACGGTATAAAACTTGATGTTGCAAAAAAAAAACCCCAAAATCTGCGCTCAGTTATTTTTTTCCCTCATGGCGCTTGTTTTTTCCCCTTTAACCAAAAATCCCTAATCTTTTCCCCTCATAAACCAAAAATCCCTAATCTTTCCCCATCTTTTCTCATGACTTTCTCTTTCTCTTTCTCCCTCCTTGAACCAAAAATCCCTAATCTTTTCCCATCTCTCTCTCTCTCTCTCTCTCTCTCTCTCTCTCTCAACGTCGAGCAGCGGCAGACAACAGCGAGCAGCGAGAGACGGCATCGAGCAGTGTGAGATGATAGCGAGCAACGTGCGACGGCGGCAAGCCAGCAACAACGGTGCGGCGTGTCTCTCTTCAACTCTCTCAGTCAGTCTCAATCTCTGAACCAGGTTAGCTCTTCTTCTTTTTCTTTATGTTCTTTTTCTCTCTCTCTCTCTGTGGCCATCTTTTGTGTTACCTTTTTCTATAGCTTTGTTGTTTTTTGGAAACATAATGAATATTCTTGAGGTTGAGGGACTTCTTTCAAGTAAAATTTTCTAGCAAACTTTTTTATTTGTTCTATTTATTTTTAAATTTTTAGGGTTTTGTGTTCTATCCCTCTCTTCTTACATTTATTTGAATTTTTTGTTTTTTGGGTGTGTGCATATTTTTTGGTACATTTCCACCTGTAGACGCGCCCCGAGGGCCTCACTCTACAGTTCGGACTCCCTTTTGTTGTCACGGTTCTTAATATGAACCAAAGAGTCCAAATCCGGCAAATCGTTTTGAGAAAAAACAGATTTTTAGAAAAGAAGTGTCAAACATGGACTGCTTTGCCAGATACAGAGTCGCCACCTAAATATTTTATTTTGGGGAAATTTAGGAAACCCTGACTCGTTGCCAAAGGCCACGTGTCCGTCATCACCAAAGTTGCCTTGGCTCGGGAACTTGGGTACGATTGGGGAAGGTCAGCTATGAGCACCCCCTCTCGCCCGATCCGAAGATCGGCCTCTACTAACCATGATATCTAGTTTTGAAAACGTTATGTGCTCTTATTCCGGTTAATTAGCTAATCTTACTATGTGATGCGCACAACACAAAAGTATAGACTAGATCGCCTAATTTGGAACGAAGCATTGCATATTCGTTTGTTTGAAAAACAATTTGAAATTTGCTACTCGCAAGTAGGCTAAAGCACGGATTTCAACGAGTTGTTCCAACTCAAACAATCTAACCTTCACCCACAGGCATTCAAGCAGTAATATCACATAAGCACATAACCACATGGTAAGCATGCTGTCATGTTAACATTCACACTCATGCGAGATGCTAAAGCATAAATATTTACATCGTACTCCGTGCCAAAACAATGAACTAATTAGCAATCATGCATAATCCTAGTTCATGTTAAGTGACTAATGTATCGCATACAGAATGTCGCTAGAATAGGCTCGGCTATTCAAGAATGACATGTGAAATGCAACAACTCGATGCATGTATTTAAACTTAGAATTGAAATACTATGCAGTTAGCATGATGTGCCGAGCTCGGTGCATGCAAGACTGATGAATGATGCACGCATGCACAGCATAAGGTATGCTAAATTAAACGTGCCCTAATACTAACCATCAAAGCAGGTAAGTAAAAGGGAGAAAGAAGTGGCTTTTGGAAGACATGCACACACGCACCCACGCTTATTACAAATTTGCCCTCGCTCGGAGGGACCAAAAGAATAACACAATTAATTAACCTATAAGCTAATTAATTATTACAAACCAATAAAACTAGTTAAGCAACTTAACTAATCTAAGAAAGCAGTAAAAAACAGCCTCGGGAAGAGGGTCCAATGCACACGCGTTCGGTTCCACTCGGAAGTCCACTGCCATGCACAAGCTGCCTCTGTTTTCCCTGCTCTGCTCCTCTGAAGACTACCAAAGTCTCAGGGTATACTCTCTGGATGCTGGGGAATGCCATCGGCCATGGTTTGGTGGTCATCGGCCACAAATGCAGCTATCAGCTACAGACTTTTGGTCGATCGGCACTCTGTGTAGTCGACCGGCCAAATCTTCCTGCAGAACCTGCTTTGACAGCAGCAGAGGGCAAAACATGGCATGGCAAGGCATTTCAAGCAAATGTATGCACCAACACATCCCCTATCATGTTTGTGACTCAAAGGGACATGGTTCTCGATTCTCGAACCACCAATCGCGCATTTCGATGCGTGATGGCCCAAGAAGCCAAGTGTGCCATTTGATATCAAATGTAATGCACACAAACAAACAAGTGAGGAGCTCAACCTCAATCATGGATAGTCAAGAGGCAAAGCATGCATGCCAATGCAATGTAACCTGAGCATGTTAACTAGGCATGCAACATGGCAATGCAAACAAGCATACAAGGCATGTGACAACTATGCTAGTAGCAAACATGCAACAACATGTAAAGGGGACTAAGCATAGGAATGATGCAAAGCGACTTGACCAAGGATACATGCCAAATGCATTATGATTTCAAGCAAGCAATAACACGTAATAGGCCAAGTATGCAACAATGCACAAGGCAAGCATGCTATGACATGAAAGTGAGGGTCTTAAACTGATTTAGGCAGCCCTAACTAGGCCCAAAACAGTGGCCAATAACGAAGGAAATGAGGCCAAATGCACATATAAGCATGCATGTAAACATGGTCCATCACTTAGGCACAAAGAGCAACTTCTAAGCACACTTAAAAGAGGCTAAACATGGATATATGACATGCATTATAAGCTCTGAAATTGCATGAAAGAGAGGTGCCAAACCAACTAATCAAAACAAGCAAAGCATGCAATAATGGTCCAAGTACTTAAGGCAAGCCAAGGAGGCTTAAACCAAGGCTAAGTCAACCAAGCCTCACAAGGCTAAGGGGACTTAAAACAGGTCCAATGCAGACCTAAACAAAGCTAAGGATGCAACTAGATGGCATCTAAGTGGTCTAAATATGCAAGCATACAAAGAAGCACATTCATGGAGCCTAAGGAACAACCTTTTAACACATTCAAGGAGCATCAAATGCGAGCATATAGGCATGTTATAAGGACTGAAATAACATGGTAAATGGTTCCAAACCACTGAAATAATGCAAGTAATGCATGCTCATGGTCCATGCACTTGAGGCTCACAAGCCAAGAATGCAAAGAGGCTATACTAAGCATGCCATGGTCGACCAAAGCAACCAAAAACAAAACTTCAACATGCTAAAACAAGCACAAAAGCTTCACAAAGCTAAGCCTAAATCATGCTAGAACAAGGGTCTAAACCTAAAGCATGTTAAGGCAAAAATATGGCATTACAAGACATGTATGCAAGTCATGCAAGGTGTGTCCAAACCAACATGAAACAGAGGTAATACATGGAAAAATACTACCAAATAACAGTTAAGGCATGGTCAACATGAACCTAAACTAGGTACTCACACATGAGGCAAAAATGGCCCTTTTCAAGGACAACAAGGAGAGGGGGTGGCCCTCTCCTTCTTAGGACCTCAAGGCACCATCCTCACCACTGAAATCCCTTAATATTTCAGTGGTGAGGAGGCCCAAACAAAGTGGTCCCGGAGCTCAACCAAAATGGCACAAAATGGGGCCAAACAAGCCCTAAGAGGGGTCAAACAACCCCAAAGCTTAAAACACCCTTAACCAACTATTTAAAGCACTCAGAAACATAACTTTTACATGTTATATGCTAAGCTAAAAAACAGTTTCAAGATAGGTTAAAAAGCTATGCAAAAATAGGGGAAAAAGGGTAAGATTGTTACCCTTGTAGACCCTCTTCAAGAATGATGCTCCAGCTGATCCTCAAAGCTCAAAACTAGTCAAGAACACCAAGAACAACCCTCTGGCCCCTTAGCAACCAAGAGAAGGTGTAGAGCTAGGTGTTTGTGCACAAAAGTAAGACAAAACACACACAAGGCAAAAGAGAGAGAGAGCAATATAGAGATAGGCTAGAGACACTATGACCTAACCCTAATATCAGAGCTCCTTTGGCTTTTTTGTCTAACCCTAATGGAGGGAGAAGAGGCTCTCTCTTATAGAGCCCTCTCTTGTAAAGCTTCTCAAGTAAGCTAGTCAAGAGGGAGATCCCTCCATACACGTGTATGGAGGGGAGCAAAGTGTATGCCAACTAGCACAGCTGGCATAAAAAATATCTGCAAAAGCAGATGAACAGTAGTCAGCCAGCCAAAAATGCAATTTTGACAAAATAAATGGCCGATTGGCCAAAAAGAATGCCGATCGGCCATACATATGGCCGATGGCAACAAAACACTGGCCGGTGGCCTCTAGCCATGGTCGGTGATGTGTTGGGATGGCCCACAAGCCATTCCCTGCCCCTCAAAGGCAAAACACAAGTGTTTGGTGCAAAACCAAACACAAAACGGTTGAGTCAGGAGATCCTGAGGCAAGGCGTGTAGCCGAGACCTCCGAGAACTCGAGACGAACACAAACATAGATAATCACCGAGTGTTCCAACAGTGATGTCCAAGTCTTGAGGACGATAAAAAATGAGGTGTCTACACCACCTCATTCTAATTTTTCTAGGTCGTGTTGTTGGGCTTCAGGTAATTGGAGTTTGGAGTCCATGAAATTACTCCGAAAGATGCCTACTTTTCTATTCTAATTTTCAGTGTCTTTGGTTGATAGATGGGTTTGGCCTTGAATTTTTCTTTTGTTGAATCTATTACATAGAGTGGTGTAGGTTATTAGATATGAACTCTCACTATATGAAGTTCTAATTTTCCATGTTGCTTTGAATGTGATTTGGTGAATACCTTTATTAATTGTTTGCATTGTTGGTATTTTATTCAAACAATATGCAATATTTCTGTGCATTGTTGTTTTTTTAATGCACTTAGGTTTTTGGCAGATTCTCCATAGTAATGTTAGCAAGTGGTTTACTTGCTGCTTGTTGCTGTTTGAAAATTTGAGCTAGTATCAAAAATTATTATTTGGTTTATTAATTATGATTAAGGTTCCTTTCTGTTTTCTTTTTCCCTTGGTTTGTTAGTATTCATTGGTTTGCTTAGAAATTGTCTCTTGTTCTTTGTGAAGGATTAAGCATAATTTTGAGTTTGTGTGCCTATTGTTTCATCTCTCTCGCCTCCTTCCCTGTCTCTATTTTGTGCCACATGGCGAATACTTATCTTGTGTTTGTTTTATGATTGATTCCAAACCCAATTAATCAAGTGAGGTCAGTTACTTGAATTATTTTTGCCATTATGCTTTGTCAAAGGCCACATGAATAGATAAATTAAATAAACTCATTTCCTTTTTACTATCACATCAAAAGGTAATTTAGGTCTTTCCCTTTCCCTAATATTTTAAATTGCTTCTATTTGTGGTGATCATATTACTCTTCCTAACCATTGCATTTACATTTTGTGGTTCTTTGACATCCCAATTTAATTTTATCGATATTTTTTTTTTGGATTTCTATCGAATTACTTTAATCATACTTTTTTTTTTTCCTTTTGATTAAATCTAATACCCATTGTGATTTACTTCACCTAAGTAGTTGGGTTTGGTATTCACATTTTATGTTTAGCTAAATTGTTTGTGTTTAAATCACTGTGCTTGGGATACCTCTATTAAATCATTTGGATCAACATTTTTGTTTTGTGCTTATGGTAATAGTGTGGAAGTTCCTTCTCTAATTGTCAATTCCATGTTGTGTAATGTATACAATGACTAATTGTAGACACCCCATTTTTGACTGTCCTCAAGACTTAGACGTCATCGTTTGAACACTCGATGATCATCCATGCTTGTGTTTGTTTTGAGTTCTCAAAGGTCTCAGCCGCACGCCTTGCCTCAAGATCTCTCAACTTGTCTGTTTTGTGCTTGGTTGTGGACCAAGGACTTGTGTTTTTGATTCTGAGGGAAGAGGGTGGCTTGTTGGCCATCCCCTCAACCCATCAGCCAAGGCATGAAGCCATTGGCCCCTTTTTCTTGCCATCGGCCAAAAGTGTTGGCCGATCGGCACTATATTTGGTCAGTCGGCCACCTTTGTTGGTCAATCGGCCATATTTTTCGGCCGAACCCTTTCCATCTAATTTTGGCAGATATTTTGTGCCAACTAGCACAGTTGGCATGCACAATCCCCCCCTCCATACACGTGTATGAAGGGATTTGCCTCTTGCTTGGCTTATCCAAGAAGCTTTGCAAATTGGATTTCTATAAGAAGGGGCGCTCCTCCTCCCTTCTCAGAGGTTGAGCAAAACAGATATAGAGTTCATATATCCCTCTCTCTCTATATCTCTCTATAGTTGTGTGTGTTTTGGTGATCAAAAGTGTGTTTTGTTCATATTTTTGCACTAAGGCACCTAGTGATACACCATCCTTGAGTTGCTGAGGTGCTAAGGAGTTGGTTTTGGAGTTCTTGGGCTGTTTTTGATCCAAGAAGATTGCTGGAGTTGTGTTCTTGAAGTTGTTCTTCAAGGGTGAATCAACTTGCTTTTGATACCCCATTTTGGCTTAAGCTTTTAGACTTACTTGCATATTGTTTTAAGCTTAGCTATAAACTACAAAAAGTTTTGATTTTATATGCTTGTTTTAGTTTCTTAAGGTCACTTTTTGGTTGGGGGTTGTCTACCCCCTCTTAGGCCTTGTTTGGCCCTATTTTGTGCCTTTCTTCTTGAGCTTTGGTATCATCTCATTTTGACCTTCCCACCACTGAAATGCAGAGGATTTTCAGTGGTGGGGAAGTGGTTTTGAGGTCTTGAATAGGAAAGGGACATCCCCCCTCTCCTTATGTCTAATAGGCATGTGTTAATAGCTCATAATGTTAGCATGTTTACTTAGCATGTCTTGGTCCTATTTTAGCACTTTTTAGTGACTTTTAGGACCTGCCTTAACTCTATTCCATGTTGGTTTGATAGCATCTTGCATGCTTTACATACTTGTAGAGTAATCTTGCATGTTTGCATAACATGCATCTTGTGTCTGGACCATCATGTTTGCATATTTTGGCTCAACTCCAAGGAACTTTTAGTCATGTTTTACCATGTTTAAGCTCTGCTTGGTGTTGTTTGGATCACGTGTGCAATGCTTTGTATAGCCACCATGCATTTTAGCTTGTAAGCTTTGTGCCTTGAGTTCATTAGCACGTGTTACTTGAAGTATTTTCATGATTTGGCATCATGTGAAATGTGATTTCAGTCCATGTTTCATGGTCACACACTTGCATTTATCACCTATTCCATGCTTTGGATAGTTTGTGTTTTATGCCTTAAGAATAGGTCATTGTGCATGCCACCATGCTTAGGCCTTTGGGATGCCATCTCAGTGGGTATTTGGGTTTATTTTGACATATCATAGCTCTGATTTTCCTTAGTTGAGTCATGCCATGTTTGGTTGTAATACATGTAGTGCAATTCCCCCTTTTGGCCTTGTATGCGTCTTGTTTTATGCTCACCTTTCTAGCATGTTTTGGCCACATCCCATGCATATTCTAGCCTTGTTTTGGCCTGCCTTGGGACTGTTTTGGGTCACCTTGGTCCTTTGGGGCTTGGTTGATATGGCCATGGTTCAAGTCCCTTGGCTAGCTTCGAACTTTAAGTCCATTAGCATGCCTTGCTTGTGTTATGTGTTTGATTTGGCATCACTCTTAAAATGATTTCAGAGCTTATGATGTCACCATACTATCATGATTGTCACCCCTCGCTCACATTTGGGTGTTATGACCTTATGCCTTAACTCTTGGACCATCGCATGTGCATGTTTGCCTTGCATTTCATGTCACCAATTCATCACTTTGGCCACTGTTTTTGGTATGGCTGAGGCCTATCCATCTTTAGTATAAGTCCATGGATCATGCGGTTTGTGTATTGTTGTATGCCTATCGCATTGCATGTTGTTGCATACTTATTGTTGGTATCATTGTTGCATGCCTATCACATTGTATGTTTGCATATCTAGGATGCATGGTAGTATTACATACTTACTGCATACTATGTTGTTCACATGTTAGGTTGCATTGCATTGCATTTTTCATGCCCATGTTACATCGCCTTGCATTTTCATGTTGCATTGTACTTGGTTACATGCATTGCATTGTGTTTGGTTTGGGGTGTCAAACCAAACACGAGAAGTGAGGAACGTTCGTACTTGAAGTGACGAAACGTGCCTCAATCCTTAGTCGCGGACGCTCTTGATCCAACATGATAGAGAGTGAGGCCTTCATGTGTTTTGTGCATTCATTCCATATTGATTTGCACACTTGGCTTCTTTGGCCATCATGCATAGAAATGCGTGATTGATGGCCCGAGGGTCGAGGACTATACTCCCTTGAGCCCATGACATGATAGGGAGGGTGGTCGTGCATACATTGTCTTGTAAATGCATGGCCATGCTCTGTTTGTCCTCTACTGCAGCAAAATAATATTCTGCAGGAAGAGATGCCCGCTCGGCCATCTTCAGTGCCGGTCGGCTACAAATTGTTGGCCGAGAGCCCCATTATTGGTCGATGACCAGTTCCCTTTGGCCGATGGCCTTTCCACTTGGCCGATGGCCTCTCACAGCACCCAGAAGATGATTCAAAAGCATCCTTGGGACTTGTGCAGTTTTCAGATGTGTAGAGCAGTGTAAACAGAGGCAGCATGAGCATGGCAATAGATTTCCAAGCGAAGCCGAGCATGCATGCATTTGTCCCTCTTCCTGAGGCCTCTTTACTACTTTAGTAGTTTAATTAATTTGTTTAATTAGTTAAGTGTTGTGTAATAATTAATTAGCTAGTTAGTTAGTTAATTAGTCAATTCGTATTATTTATTCGGGCCCTCCGTCGATAGGGTGAATTTTGTAATAAGTGTGCGTGAGTGTGTGAATGTCTTCCAACCCCACGTCTTTCTTCTTTTTATTTACCCGTTTTCAGTGGTTAGATTAGGGCATGTTCCAATTAGCATACTTATGCTTCGCATGTTTGCATCCATTCATTTGTCTTGCATACACCGGGCTTGGCGCATCATACTAACTGCATTGTATTTGAATACCGATTTGAATACATGATTATCAAGTTGCACCTCATATGCCATCTTACAATAGCCGAGCCTATTTCTAGTTGCGTTTTGCATGTGTTACATTAGCCATCTTAACATGAACTAGGATCATGCCTTGATTACTAACTAGTTTTTGTCTTGGCTCGGAGTACTAGGTAAGTGTTTATGCTTTAGCATCTTGCATGAGTGTGAGTGTTGCCATGATAGCATGCTTGCCACGAGGCTATTTGTTTATATGACATAACTGTCTGAATGCCTGTGGGTGAAGGTTGGGTTACTTGAATTGGAACAATTCATCAAATGCGAGTTTTAAGCCCACTTGAGGTGGCAAAATCATGTTTTCTAAGCCCATTCGAGGGTGGCAAAATCCACGTCTTAGCCTACTTGCGAGTAGCACCTTCAAACCATTTTCAAACTAACATAAAATGTTTCGTTCCAACTTAGGCAATCCAGTCTATACTTGTGTGTTATGCGCATCACATAGTAATTCTAGACTAATAAACCGGAATAAGAACACATGTGTTTTTAAAAACAAAATATCATGTTTAGTACAGGCCGATCTTTGATCGGGCGAGCGGGGGTGCTCATTAAATGACCTTCCCCAATTGCACCCAAGTTCCCGAGCCGAGGCAACTTTGGTGATGACGGACATGTGGCCTTAGGCACGAGTCAGGGTTTCCTAAATTCCCCCAAAAATAAAACATTTGGGTGGCGACTCTGTATCTGGAAAAACAGTCCATGTTTGGCACTTTCTTAAAAATCAGTTTTCCAAAACGATTTGCCGGATTTGGACTCTTTGGTGATTTATCAATCTCACATTGCACATTGTGAGATCAGATTAAGAACCGTGACATTTGAGTCCGAACTGTAGCATGAGGCCCTCGGGGCGCGTCTACACTAATATATTTACTTCTATTCATTTAAATATCATATTTTTTTTACCATCAATGTGCTACAATAGACTTTTGTATTTTGGATTTTCTTCATTACCAGTATATGTACTTTGCACCCTCTATGCTGTCATTTGAGATATTTCTTTCAGTTCATGTTAATTATATAGTTATCAAGGGTGCTTCTCTTAGCATTTTCCTTGTTTACATGTTTCAATATATGTGTGTGTATTAATATATTCTTGTAATTCAGTTAGTGAGCTTTTATCTTGCATTTTTTATTTCAACATTTGGATGAGTCACATAATTTTCTGATCTGCATTATCAAAAGATATATGGGCATTCTGGATTTAGTTGTTAGGTTTGAGATTTATGAATGTCTTTTGAGGTTTTTGTCTCTGCCATGTAGTTCGCTCATAGGAAGTGCATTCAAAGATGGTGCAACAAGAAAGGTTATATCACCTGTGAAATTTGGAGTTAGGTTGGAACTTTGTAGCTTCCTTATTTTTCTAAAGGTTTACATGAATGTTGAGTATATGCAACAACTTGAAGAGTAATGTTGTATTTCCATTTCTTAATAGGTCTATTCTCCAAATTACATTCTTTCACCCAAAGAGTAGCAATCCTGAGGTTATGGCTATTGATATTAGGTAATTGAAGAAGGCTATGTCACACCTATAACTTTCTATTCTGAACTCAATTTTTAAATTTGTGGTTCTTTAATGGGATATATCCTCCAATTTCTTTGGAATTTATCTGCACTTCAAGGTCTTTTAGGAAAATTTGCTTCGAAGTTTCATTTTTGTTTGTTTATAAATGATGCTCTAATAGGTTGGCGTACAAATTATAGAAAGAAAATACTGAAAGCTATCATAATGATTCCAACCCATATAGTTGTGAAATTGCATATTTTATTTTCCTCTTTCCCTCCGTCTTCTTTGCAAGAAAGCAAATGGAGCATAAAATGGGTTATGGAGAAAGTAGCAATTTGTAAGGAAAAAAACAAAGAGAACCTCGGTGGATGGAATGGATATGTTCCAAAGCCTGTATTTGCTATGGAATGGATTTGTGCTTAACATTCATACTGATGTTGCTTTTGCTTTACTATATAAATATATTAGCATCCTCTACTTGTCACAAGCTTGTTAAATAGTTTGACACCTTTTCATTGAAGTACCTTAAAGAAAATTTTCTGATTTCATCTTCGAGGTGCACAATTGCCAACCTCAAGATTTGTTTGTAGTCTGACTTAATGGTGTGAAGTCTTTGTTGTATAGATCAACTTTAGGAGTCTATAGGTTTAATAATTATATTTCCATGCTATCTTGGGTACTTCCTTTTAGTTACATTTGTAATAGCTATACTTAAATGGAAGTAAATTCGTTAGTTGCTTCAATAATTTTTTAGTTGTCCTCAAACTTCGTTGGGCTCACCATAATTTTTGTAGAAGGCTTGATGTGGCCCTTTTGTAACCCAACTTACTTGGTGGCCTACAAAATTTCTTTAACATGGAATTTGAATGCTTACAAATAAGGGCAATTTATAGTCTTCTCAATGGGTCTTGTAACACCTGCAGATTAAGTTACTCTATCACCTGAGAATGTCATGATTGAGATTTAGACATGTTTTTATGTGGCCTCTTCATTTATAACTATTATATTTAGATGTTGGGCTTTATAGCCACAAAAATCTGAAATTAGATATTATTGTATTTCTAATTGATGAGTCAATGAATTGGCCACTCAAAGGGGAATGCTACTTTCAATTGGATGTAAAGTATCCTTCACGGTTCTCTCTTTCTCTCTGTGTCACTCTCTCCAGTTTTTCATATTTTAAATGGTGAGGGCATGAAAGAGATAAAGATTGCTGTTGATCGTAGTATGTCATTGTGTCCCTATGGACATTGTGCCTGTTTGGCAGAAATTATTTACAGCTTATTTCAGCTTTCAGCTTAATTTAAGCTATTTTGATGTGTTTGGTTTAGCTTATAGCTTATAGCTTATAGCTTATAGCTTTGTGGAAGTCAGAAATCAGCTTATTCTTTGAGTGGGGCAGGAGATGCTTTAAGAATAAGCTGGAAATCAGCTTAAGCTGAAAGCTATAAGCTATAAGCTGTTTAGGCATAAGCTATAAGCACTTTCCCACAGTTCTACCAAACAGGGCTATTGTTTCCATGTAGATTAGACTAGGAGCCTGTTCCTTCCTCTCCTTATGCTAAATAAGGTTTAATAATACATCAACTAGAATTTGTGGATATTTGCCCCATCATATTTTTTAATGGTCAGTATACATTCTCCAAGCGCATCATACTTTTCCTCCCCAATTAGATATGCTCGTCAGTTTACCACAGGATGATTTATTAGCTTTTAATATTTATAATCATCTATTTTCTTTCTTTTCCCCGTTTTCTTCAGGAAACCATGGGGGCCACATATTGATCTGCGAGATTCTCATTTCTTGGCTTTAACTGCTGCTGAGCGTCAGTTCTTGCAATCAGATTATGATAACTATGGTGTTGCAAACAGTAGCCTTGCTTGCATCCGCTCTGTGGCTATCATTGTATGTAACCCAAATACCTACTGAAAATTTGACAACTATTATTAGTTTTTCCTTCCTAATATTAGGAAATTGGAGTTTTAAGTATTCTAAAAAAGCTATTTTATGAACCTTTTGTCATGAGGGCAAAGCAGAAATTTAGAGTAGTGGAAGATTAATCAAAAGTTTGCTATAGAGTTGACGTTAATCTTACTTATACGCCAAGTTCTGATGGTCACCAGAGATTTTGGGATGGTGCAAGAGTCGTCAACATTCTTCAATGTAAGTCCAAGATGATGATGTTTAAAAATTTTGTATACATGTATGCATACATGAAAATATACATAAATGCATCAATGTCTACTTCTATCTTCATTATTTTAATCATGAATGACTATTTTGTGTAGAGATATACATGTATTTACATTCATTAATGCCTTAAATACTTTATGAATATTTACATTCATGACCATGGTCATTGACATGATAAAGCTTATGTTGTCTTGGACAGTCAACATGTTGTTCCTTTTATTTCCAAAATCTTATTATACTTTACATGTTAATGAAATGACACTTCAGCCTAGATGATGAAGCAGCTAAAAATTACTGAAATCTAATCTTCCATGATAATTTTCCATTAAGTCAAGTCTTAAATCTTAGAATTCGAGGTGTTGACGTCCAAAATCACCAAACGGCGTCGGATTAGTACGAAACTTGGCACACATGACCGCCTAGGCACGAGAGACTTGTGGAAGAAGACAGGACTCGAATTGGGTTCCTGGTTTGGGAGTTAGAGTCGGATTTCACTCTAGACAAACTAGTTTCTTAAGAAACTTAGAATTCGAGATGTTAATGCCCCAAAATTACCAAACGACATCGGAGTAGCACGAAACTTTTCACACACGACCGCCTAGGCACGAGAGACTTTTGGGAGAACACGGGACTCGAATCGGGTTCCTGGTTTGGGAGTTAGAGCCAGATTTCACTCTAGACAAACTAGTTTCTCAAGAAACTTAGAATTCGAGGTGTTAACGCCCCAAAATCACCAAACGGCGTCAGAGTAGCAAGAAACTTGGCACACACGACCGCCTAAGCACAAGAGACTTGTGAGAGAAGACGGGACTCGAATCGGGTTCCCGGTTTGGGAGTTAGAGCTGGATTTCACTCTAGGCAAACTAGTTTCTTAAGAAACTTAGAATTCAAGGTGTTGACGCCCCAAACTCACCAAACGGCGTCAGATTAGCACGAAACTTGGTACATACGACCGCCTAGGCACGAAAGACTTGTGGAAGAAGACGGAACTCAAATCGGATTCCCAGTTTGGGAGTTAGAGTCAGATTTCACTCTAGACAAACTAGTTTCTTAAGAAACTTAAGTTATGTGTGGTTTGGATTTCTAGAGTGATTTTGGGGAAAAAAAAATTAAAAAAAAAATTGTTTGGTTTGTAAATTTTCCAAAACAATTTTCAAAATCACTTTCTCTCTCTTACCTATCAATCAATCAATCACTTTTTCTCTCGCACACATCTACTCAATTATAACAAAATATCAAATCATTCCAAACTCCCAAACTCCAAAACTACTTTCAAAATACACAACTAAACAAATCAAAAAAAAATTCTAAACTCTCTCCCTAAAACAATTTTTAAAAACTACTCTCTCAAAACCAAACCAAACATACCCTTAGAATTCGAGGTGTTAACACCCCAAAATCACCAAACGGCGTCGGAGTAGCACAAAACTTGGCACACACAACCGCCTAGGCAGGAGAGACTTATGGGAGAAGACGGGACTCAAATCGGGTTCCCGGTTTGGGAGTTAGAGCCGGATTTCACTCTAGGCAAACTAGTTCCTTAAGAAACTTAGAATTCGAGATGTTGACGTCCCAAAATCACCAAACGGCATCGGATTAGCACGAAATTTGGCACACACGATCGCTTAGGCACGAAAGACTTGTAGGAGAAAACAAGACTCGAATCGGGTTCCTGGTTTGGGAGTTAGAGCCGGATTTCACACTAGACAAACTAGTTTCTTAAGAAACTTAGAATTCGAGGTGTTAACGCCCCAAAATCACCAAACAGCGTTGGAGGAGCACGAAACTTGGCACACATGACCGCCTAGGCATGAGAGACTTGTGAGAGAATACGATAATCGAATCAGGTTCCCAGTTTGGGAGTTAGAGCCAGATTTCACTCTAAGCAAACTAGTTTCTTAAGAAACTTAAAATTCGAGATGTTGACGCCCCAAAATCACCAAACAGCATCGAATTAGCACGAAACTTGGCACACGGCCGCCTAGGCATGAGAGACTTGTCGAAGAAGACAAGACTCGAATCGAGTTCCCAGCTTGGGAGTTAGAGTCAGATTTCACTCTAGACAAACTAGTTTCTTAAGAAACTTAGAATTCGAGTTGTTAATGCCCCAAAATCACCAAATGGCGTCGGAGTAGCACGAAACTTGGCACACACGACCGCCTAGGCATGAGAGACTTGTGGGAGAAGACAGGACTCGAATCGGGTTCCCGGTTTGGGAGTTAGAGTCGGATTTCAGTTTAGACAAACTAGTTTCGTAAGAAACTTAGAATTCGAGGTGTTGACGCTCCAAAATCACCAAACAGCATCGGATTAGCACAAAACTTGGCACACACGACCACCTAGGCACGAGAGACTTTTGGGAGAAAACAGGACTCGAATCGGGTTCCCGGTTTGGGAGTTAGAGTCGGATTTCACTCTAAACAAGCTAGTTTCTTAAGAAACTTACAATTTGATGTGTTAATGCCCCAAAATCACCAAACGACTTCGGAGTAGCACAAAACTTGGCACATACGACCGCCTAGGCACCAGAAACTTGTGGGAGAAGACGAGACTCGAATCGAGTTACCGATTTGGGAGTTAGAGGCGAATTTCACTCTAGGCAAACTAGTTCCTTAAGAAACTTAGAATTCGAGGTGTTAACGCCCCAAAATCACCAAACGACATCGAATTAGCACGAAACTTGGCACACACAACCGTCTTCGCACGAGAGACTTGTGGGAGAAGACGGGACTCGAATCAGGTTCCCGGTTTGGGAGTTAGAGCCGGATTTCACTCTAGACAAACTAGTTTCTTAAGAAACTTAGAATTCAAGGTGTTAATGCCCCAAAATCAAACAGCGTCGAATTAGCACGAAACTTAGCACACACGACTGCATAGGCATGAGAGACTTGTGGGAGAAGACGATACTCGAATCGGGTTATCGGTTTGGGAGTTAATGTCAGATTTCGGTCTTGGCAAAATTATTTACTTAATTATCTTTGTAATTGTATCGTAGTTAAATTTTTATATTTTTTTGTAAGTAACATATTAACACATAATTATATTGTCATTAATTATTTTTAGTTTTTGTTTTCAGATGTTTCCCCTAGTAGGAGTTTGCTTCTTTTGGAATGCATGCCTGTGAAGAGCACGACAAACTTTTGTTTTTTTTACTCACGGAGAATGTTGAGGAAAACTTTTAATTTTGGTTTATGTTATTTTGAATTATGAACAACATTATGCATTTAAACATTATTTATGTATTATGGAATATTTTGTAGTGGGGTAATTTTGTTGATGTGTAGTTATGAAAGCAAGAATATTTTTGTTATGGAGAAATTGTTATTTCTATACAGGAATTTTTATATTATTATGCAATTATTGGTTTCTTTTTCAATTTTTTTTCATTTAATACAAGTAATTTTAATATTTTTAATAATTTTATTGCAGTTTTTTTTTTTTTTTATGACGGCACCACACCGTCGCAAAAAATAGGTAATTTTAATATTTTTAATAATTTTATTGCACTTTTTTTTTTTGGCGACAACACCACATAGTCACAAAAAACATTAGAACCATTGGCGATAGTGGACATGCCGTTGCAACAAAAAACAATTCGCAAAAGCATTTTTTGCTGTCGCAAATAAAACTTTTAGCGGCAGTGAAACAGTTCCATTGCAAAAGGTCTTAATTTTTTTCATATTATAGGCGATAGTAAAATACCGTTGCAAAAGGCAACAATTGCCGTCGCAAAAAAAAGGCGACGGCAAACTTTTTTGCAACGCATGTGACAACCTCGACTCATGGTTAACGCTAATTCATGATTAAGCATAATGAGTAAATGATTAAGATGAAATCCCAAATTGATTTTGTGAGTGTGTTGTTTTAATTGCATTTCTATCTGTTCGATATAGAACGATCTGTTCACGTTTTAATTTCGAGTTGTGAATTGAAAGCCTTATCGGCAACCGATTCAGAAATTAACTTGATTTATATGCTAGTTAGGAATTATAGAATTTTATGGTAGGTTTAATTGAAATTCGATTTGGAATGATTAAATTAGAATAAATAATGCTAATTAATTCAACCTAAGTTAATTTCATGTTTGCCATTAAGTGGATGCCTTCAAGACCATTGCTTTGTTTGCTTTATTTCATATATGTTTGACACACCATCAACCTCCATCTTCTTGCACAAAACGTGAGAGAGATGAGAGTAGGGAGAAATCAAATTTAACAAGAGAATTGCTTGAGACTTAGGGGAGATTGAAGGGGATTTGCATAATTGAGCTACCACACTTGGAAATTCAAGACGTAAGGTAGGAATTCACCCTTTTTAATTGTGAAATAGAGTTGTCTAATGCATGGGTTCATGAAAATTAGGGACTAAAGTCAAGAAATCGCCTAAAGAGTAGATTTGAGAATTAATTCATGTATGCATGACCACATCATAGAGTTTTGAAGTTGTTTTCATGAAATTCTCACATGCATGTTCATATTATGGTTATACTCTAAAAATTCACCATGTTTTTGAGTTGAATATTGCATTTGATCATGTTTTGAGAAGCCCAAGATCAAGAAAATCCATGCATGTTATGCTCTTGCAATGTTCATAAAGTTTAAGTTGAAATTTGGTTCAATTGGCATACTTTGGGGTCTTGATTTTATGAAATAGTCTTTAAATCATGAAGTATTATGAGTTTCTAAATATTTTCCAGAGAATTGGCCCAAAAGGATGAGTTTTGGCATATTAAATCCATGGTTTGAGCTTTGGAAGCAAATCTAGAAAACCTAGAATTTGGCTTCCTCGCTCGAGCGAGGGATTCCACGTTCTAGCGACCACCTTCGTTTTCAGACTTTTGCTCGAGCGACGGAATGCTGGCTCGAGCGTAAATTGCAAGTTCTCAGAATTTTTGCGTGTGCAGAAGCACACTCGAGCGACAGTGCTTGCGTTCGAGCGAAGAACTGTGTCTCACGCTCGAGCGAGCATCGAGCGGAGATTTTCAGCAACCAATACTTTTCACATTTTTACAGATCGGTCGAGCGAAAGAGTCTACGCTCGAGCGACTAAGCACATTCTACATGTCCGCTCAAGTGAAGGAAGCCAAACTCAAGCAAGACCCCTGTTTTCAGCAAGTTTTGAAAAATGTTTTTAAGTACATTTTTGCATCCTCATTCCATCCTAGGCATTCCTAGGCCTTGTTTAAGACTTCATAACGAGGATAATGATATAGAACCATACCAAAACAAGCAAGGGGCTAAGTTATTAATTTTGGGGTGTGTAATTTAGTGTATGTTCGTTCTGCAACTGTGTAGGTTTGACACCCAAGGACGCTGATTAACCCGCCTATAGCCCAATAATCTGTGAGTAACAATGTTGTAAAGCTATGTTCAATTACAATTATTTTCTGAATGATTAACTGTACTGTTTTCTGAAATGATATTGTTTACTAAATGAATGTTTATCCTATTTTACGAACTGTACTCGTGGCATCCATAATAATTGATTGTTACTGTTACTGCTACTGTTACAGAGATCTCTGTCTGTTCTAATTTTTGGAACTACTGTTCACTGTTTTGATGGCCATCAACTGACTGTTCGGCCTATTTAGACCTATTGTACTGTTCTGCTATTGGATGTATCACGTATGACTGCTATGATTTCTAAATGACTGATATGACATGAAATATGAGTCACTGATTGAATAATTGATCTACTGATGCAAATGACTGTTTTATTTACCGAAAGGACATTCATTCTTAACTCCTTTACACATTTGTTATTCACTGAAATTTAGCTCACAGTTTAAATATATATGTAGGTGGCCAAGCACCGGACCAAATCTAAAAGCACCGACTTAAGCTCCCGTTTTGTCAAGCCAACCATCGTGCCTCATATCGAGGTTCCGAACCTGCACGAGTCGAGGTCATTTTGAGGTGTTTCAGATTCACCTTTTTTGTCTCTGTTAGTGTAATGAATGTTTAAGACTTGATTGTACAGTTATGGTGAAGGGATTAGGTCCCTAACCTGTATGCTACTGTGTATTTGTGTTTTTGTTATGTATATATATATAGCTATGAATGTGGTTATGTCCATAAAAAAAAATTCCCATTTAAGTTTTCACAGCTCATTGGAGATCTTCTTATTACTAATTGGCTTCCGCTAGCCCCTTTTATTACTGTATTATTTTCATTACTGTTAAGCAGGCCTTTGGTAATCACGGATTACTAGCTGGTTACGATACTAAACCCTTAGGGACGGGTTTGGGTCGTGACAGAGTGGTATCAGAGCACGAGTTATACCGCACACAAGTGTCCAAATGAGCTATAAGATGTCCTAGAAAAATAATTAGGGCATTGCATGAGCATAAGAAAGTGTGTGTGGTCATGATATGTATGCATGAGCTAATGTGCATAAGTAAGCTATTTTTCCTATGTTTATTATTACTGTATTGTATATAGTGAAATAGAGAATGCAAGAAATGCCAATGAACCTGAATCATCCGAAACAAGAATTACAAGGTTGGAAAGGATGGTTGAATTACTGACCGAGTCACTAAGACAACAACAGAACCAACAGCCCCTACCTCATTCAGTGCAGCCAGAACCAAATGTCAATGATGATGTGATTGCCTTGACGCAAAAGTTTAACAAAATGAAGCCACCAACATTCCAGGGAGCTCTTGAGCCATTGAAGACCGAAGCATGGGTCCTAGAAACTGAAAAGTTGTTTGAAGTGTTTCCTTGTTCCGAGGCACATAAAGTGTTACTGGCTACCTTTACCTTACAGGAAGAGACCAGACAGTGGTGGATGCTTATTCGTGATACAAACAATGCTATGACCTAGACTCAGTTTAAGGAAGCTTTTTATGAAAAATACTTCCCTCAGTGTGTCCAAGACCGTAAGGTGACTGAGTTTGAACAACTAAAGCAGGGTACCATGTCAGTAGCCGAATATAAATCTAAGTTCACTGAGCTCGCTCAATATGCACCACACATGATGAATACTGACTATAAGAAGGCCAGAAAATTTGAAGGTGGGCTTAATGTGGAAATACTCGACCGAATTAATATCCTAAAATTACTCAAGTATGTGGATGTCCTTAACCGAGCAATTATAGCCGAAACAAATGTTACAGCATTGAAACAGACTAAGACACCGGTGACTGAATGGCGGGGTAAGAGGCAAAGTTTTAATTTCAAAAAGGGCCGGAACAACTCATTAAATAAAAAACAAAACACGAGGTCAACCAGTAGTTCTAGTCAAGGCAATAATTCCATGCCGCCTTGCTCTGAATGCGGCAAGAGACATAAAGGGGTTTGCTAAAAAATTTCTAGGGCATGTTACAAGTGTGGCAAGGTGGGCTACATGGTCAAAGATTGCCCTCTCACAACTCAATGCACTAGTAGGCCTGCAACCAGTGCCGCAACATCAACTGTTACACCAAAACCCAATCCCAAAGCTACCAGCAAGGAACCTTTGAGGCAAGGCCAGGTGTTTACACTTGTACCTGGAGATGTGCAAAATACCGAGGCGGTTGTGTCAGGTATACTTTCCATTTGCGCTCAAAATACTTATATTCTGATTAATTCGGGGTCTACACATTTGTTTGTCTTGCATGCTTTTTCACGAAAATTAAATAGACCACTGGAACCCATGAATTACTTGTTAGCTGTAGCTTCGCCTGTTGGGGGATCTATGACTTGTGCTTATGTGTATCCTGCATGCGAGGTTGTTATTGGAGATGTACTTTTGTATGTTAACTTGCTACCTTTGAATCTTGATCATTTTGACGTAATTTTGGGAATGGATTGGTTGACGAAATATCATGCTTCCATTGATTGTGTAACGAAACAAGTTATTTTTCGTCCACCTGGATTGCCTAAATTTGTATTTAACGGAGTTGGTGTTGTACCTCTCCCATACCTGATTTCATCTGTGAAAGTATTCAAATTGATTAAAAAGGGGTGTAAAGGGTATTTATGTTGTATATTGACTGTACCTACTGATACTAAAGTTAATGTGGACAGTATTCCTATAGTCAGAGAATTCCCAAATGTTTTTCTAGATGATTTGCTAGGGAATTTGATTGATAGGGAGATTGAGTTCACCATTGAGGTGTTACCGGGTACACAGCCAATTTCCAAAGCTCCATACAGAATGGCACCTACTGAATGGAAAGAATTGAAAATCCAGTTACAAGAATTGTTGGACAAAAAGTTTATCAAACCCAGTGCTTCACCGTGGGGCGCACCAGTTTTATTTGTGAAAAAGAAGGACGGCTCATTAAGGCTTTGTATTGACTACCGTGAATTGAACAAGGTGACAGTGAAAAACAAGTACCCATTGCCTCGTATTGATGATTTATTTGACCAATTACAAGGCGCTCAGGTCTTTTCCAAAATTGACCTTAGATCCGGATATCACCAATTGAAAGTCAAAGCAGAGGACATTGAGAAGTCTGCTTTCTGAACAAGGTATGGACATTATGAATTTCTTGTTATGCCTTTCAGAGTTACTAATGCGCCTGCTACATTTATGGATCTTATAAATAGAATTTTCAAACCATTCCTCGATGAATTTGTGGTTGTTTTTATAGATGATATCTTGATTTATTCCAAGAGTAAGGAGGAACATGAACATCATTTGAGAATTACCTTACAGACCTTGAGAGAACAAAAATTGTATGCAAAACTAACAAAGTGTGAATTTTGGCTCAATAGTATTATGTTTTTGGGACATGTGATTAGTAAAGATGGCATTTCGGTTGATCCACAGAAGATTGAAGCAGTGGTGAATTGGCCTAGACCAACTAATGTTACTGAAGTTCGGAGTTTCTTGGGTTTAGCCGGGTACTACAGAAGGTTTGTGAAAGATTTTTCCAAAATTGCTCTGCCATTGACTCAGTTGACTCAAAAGGGAATACCATTTGACTGGACCGATCAGAGAGAATCAGCTTTCCAAGAATTGAAGACTCGACTTGTGACTGCACCAATTCTCACCCTACCCTCAGGTACGGATGGATTTATTATTTTTAGTGATGCTTCTTATAAGGGTTTGGGATGTGTATTAATGCAGAATGGTAAAGTTATTGCGTATGCTTCCCAATAACTGAGGCCACACGAAAAGAATTACCCAACTCATGACTTAGAACTTGCCGCAGTGGTATTTGCATTGAAAATTTGGTGCCACTACTTATATGGGGCAACATGTGAGGTGTACACCGATCACAAGAGTTTAAAATATTTCTTTACACAGAAAGAGTTGAACATGAGACAGCGGAGATGGTTAGAGTTAATAAAAGACTATGACTTACAAATTTTGTTCCATCCGGGGAAAGCTAACACCGTTGCTGATGCACTTAGTCGGAAAATCAATTGGGAACTTCGCCTGTTTACTCACCGAACAGAAAGAATTGTTACATGACCTTGAAAAATTTGAGGTTGAAGTTGTTTTACAAGAACAAGGTGGAATATTGGCTGCTATTTCTACTCAACCAGCACTCATTGAAGAGATCAAAGAGAAACAGCAACAAGATGACTTTTTGAAGAAGATCATCAATGAACGGGAATCCAAACCAAGGCCAGATTTTAAATTTGAAAGCAATGTATTGAAATTTCAGGGAAGGTTGTATGTACCAAATGATCCTGAATTGAAAAAGCGAGTCTTACAAGAAGCCCACAGTTCAAAACTTTCTATCCATCCGGGGAATACAAAAATGTACCAAGATTTGAAACTTAATTTCTGGTGGCCGGGAATGCAGAAGGAAATTGCTGAGTTTGTGTTGAAATGCCTACATTGCCAACAAGTTAAAGCTGAGCATCAACGACTCGTAGGTTTACTTTAGCCCTTGCCAATACCAGAATGGAAATGGGAACATATCACTATGGATTTCATTGTTGGATTGCCTCGCTCCAGTAGAGGTATGGATTCGATTTGGGTTATTGTTGATCGGTTGACTAAATCTGCTCATTTCTTGCCTGTCAAAACAATTTATAATGCGGATAAGTTGGCTACAATTTATATTAATAAGATTGTTAGATTACATGGAGTGCCTGCGTCCATTATTTCTGATAAGGACTCAAAGTTCACATCAAGATTCTGGCAAAGCCTGCAAGTGGCATTAGATACTGAACTGAGACTGAGTAGTGCATACCATCCTCAGACAGATGGCCAATCAGAAAGAACAATCCAAACTCTGGAGGACTTACTGCGTATGTGTGTGCTTGATTTCCAAGGGAATAGGGAATGTCATTTGCCTTTAGCTGAATTTGCCTACAACAACAGTTTTCACTCGAGTATTGGTATGGCGCCTTTCGAGGCCTTGTATGGCAGAAAGTGTCGGTCTCCCATTTGTTGGGCAGAAGTTGGAGATGGGCCTTTACTTGGGCCCGAGGTTGTACATAAGACCACAGAAAAGGTGAAACTAATTCAACAAAGGTTGAAAACCGCACAAAGCCGACAGAAAAGTTACACAGACGTCCAAAGGCGAGATAGAGAATATGAAGTAACGCCCATGAAAGGGCAGACACGCTTTGGAACCAAAGGCAAGTTGGCACCGAGGTATGTTGGGCAGTATGAAATCATTGAAAAGATCAATCTGGTGGCATATCAAGTAGCGCTCCCTCCCGAAATGGACCATATGCATAATGTCTTTCATGTTTCAATGTTGTGGGACTATTTGCGGGATCCTTTCCATGTTATTGAGCCTACTCATGTGGTATTCAGTAATGATTACGCTTATGAAGAACGGCCTATTCAGGTTGTAAATCGACGAATCAAGAAGTTGAGAAATAAAGAAATCCCGTTAGTGAAAGTGGATTGGCAAAATCATGGTGGCGTTTACGCGACTTGGGAAATGGAAGACGATATGATGAAAAGATATCCTGAATTGTTCCATTTGAATCTGGTGTTCTTCCAAAATAAAGGTAATTCGAGTTTGGAGGACCAAACTCTTTTTAAGGGGGGAAGATTGTGACAACCCCTACTCATGGTTAACGCTAATTCATGATTAAGCATAATGAGTAAATGATTAAGATGAAATCCCAAATTGATTATGTGAGTGTGTTGTTTTAATTGCATTTCTATCTGTTCGATATAGAACAATCTGTTCGCGTTTTAATTTCGAGTTGCGAATTGGGAGGAGCTGTTGTTTCTTGGAAATCCACGAAACAAACATGCATCGCACGATCCATAATGGAATCTGAGTTCATTGCTTTAGACAAAGCAGGAGAAGAAGTAGAATGGCTTCGCCACTTCTTAGAAGACATTCTAATGTGGCCAAAACCTGTGTCAGCTATTTTTATTCATTGTGATAGTTAATCTACAATAGGCAGAGCACAGAGTCATATGTATCATGTTAAGTCACGACGCATTCATCATCGACATAATACCGTAAGGAAATTGCTCTCAAATGGAATAATCTCAATAGATTATATAAAATCTAAAGAGAATATTGCGGATCCGTTAATAAAAGGTTTGACAAAAGAGCAAGTGTATAGTTTATCAAAGAGGATGGGATTAAAACCTATTACATAAGAGTCATCATAATGGTAACCCTACTTAAATGACTAGAGATCCCAAGAACTAAATTCAAAGGGACAACAAAGTTATGTGTGGCTCCTTAAAAATCACCAAGGGATTAAATTTCCTTATTATAGCGATCCAAGTTTTACCCCGACCTTTATTGTGTTTCGGACTCGGGTTCCGTAGTTGTATGTTGTTGTCTATGTCTTGTTTCCTCTCTTTAATTCTTTGAATTTGAGTTTTGTGTCTTGTTAAGCGTGTTTGGAATAGGTTGGTTGTCTTTTGGTGCAAATGGTTATTGCCCAGGTTTTGGCTCATTCGCTCGAGCGAGGCTTTTCGCGCTCGAGCGAGGGTTCTTGCGCTCGAACGAGGATTGAGAGTCCTCAGGTTTCATTCTTAGACACAGCTTTCGCTCGAGCGAGAACTTTTGCGCTCGAGTGAGACGTGTGTTCTTTGTTCCTTCGCTCGAGCGAGAACTGTTTCGCTCGAGCGTCTTTGGTGCAAATCGTTGTTGCCCAGGTTTTGGCTCCTTCGCTCGAGCGAGGCTTTTTGCACTCGAGCGAGGGTTCTTGCGCTCGAGCAAGGGTTCTTGCACTCGAGCGAAGATTGAGAGTCCTCAAGTTTCTTTCTTAGACACAGCTTTCGCTCGAGCGAGAACTTTTGCGCTCGAGCAAGAACTTTTGCGCTCGAGGGAGACGTGTGTTCTTTGTTCCTTCGCTCGAGCGAGAACTCTTGCGCTCGAGCGCACGTCTGCATTGGTGGCAGACCTGAAGCTTTGCATTGTACGCTCGAGCGAGGCCACTTGTTGTGTCTGGTCGCTCGAGCGACAACTCCTTCGCTCGAGCGAGCCTCACATATATCAGTTCGCAGCAACGTGATTGTATATCACTTTTTGACCTTTTCTTCACTCAAAACCCTAATCTGGATGCCTCTCTCTCTCAAACACCCTCTCTCTCTCTCTTCAAATACTCCATGATTTAGGGTCTTTCTACCCTACTCCCTTTGTTAAAAAGCTAGAGTTTGGCGTGGGCTTTCTTTTGATCCGAAAAAGTTCAAGTTTGGAGCATCTTCAAGTTTCTCTTTCTTCCTCTTTGAGCTTCTCCATTTGAGATAGGGATATTCTACTCTTTATTATGAGTTTTAACCTAGATGTGTGTCATCTTTACATAAATGGTGAAGTTGGGAAGTTTGGGTGAAGTTAAGGTTTGGGATTGAATTTGTGAAAGAGGGGTTTTCTATTTTGGACTCCATATGTGTATGTGAGGTCTTGAAAATGGGGTTATTTGTGTATAATGGGTGAAATTTAGCCTTGGGTGCAATATTTGGGAAAGGAGAAAAAATGCCCTAGTTTGAATTAAATAAACTATTTTGTGTAAATAGTGCAAACAATGTGGAAATATGAAATTGGTTTGGGAATTATGAAATTAGGAGAATATGTGATTAAATGGTGTAGTTGGATTGATAAATCACTCACTTATGGAAAATTTGGTAAATTATCTGTTGATAGATTTATTTATCTGTTTAGAAATATCTGTTTTGGGCTATCGGTAGAGGATAGCTGTGATTGTTGTAGAAAATGCATGAGGATTAGGAAAATTGAAACTAATCAATTGAATTATGTCATTGAATATGACGATTTGAGTAAACCATTGAATATGTGAATTGATGAGTCATTGTATATGACAACGTGTTTAAATACATTGTATATGTATCATTGAATGGGAGGAGATAAAGGATGTACTCCATTGTTTGGGAGGAGATAGAGGACGGACTCTATTGATAATTAAGTTGGTCGGAGTGTCCAGGGTGAAAGTCCCGAAATCTTGTATATTTATGGGTGTCGGTTCCCTCGGACGTAGTTCCATAAAATGGCAAGAAATAGAAATGTTGAATTAATGAATGTGTTGAATTGTGAACAATTGAGTTGTAGTCTCATATTGGTTGCTTTAATAATAACGAATCTAATGAATTGATCTACCTGAAATGGAAGAACGGAAATGAATTGAAAAATTGGTTATCTATATTGAATGACTTTGAAAACGAATAAGTATTGGTTGAAAATGTTGAACATTTATCTGATGCTCATATTTTGGTTAATTCTCATAATGGTTTAGCATATCTCTATTGCGCTTTGACTCACCCTACTTGGGACACCATTTTCAGGTACAGGTGACATGCCAGCTCCAAGGACATAGCTTGGGAGGTTAAGGGGTTGAAGGCTCCATTTTGTATATTTGTTAGGTGTTTAATGTAAAATTTCAAGCCGAGGGCTTTATATGTAAAAGAGTTAGAACTCTTCTTTTGTTGTAACGAAGTGATAACTTGGAAAGCTGTAAGCCCGTAGGGTATTATTTTGTTGATTTTCAGTTATGAACATTTATGAATATGTAATGTACGTGATACATTTTGTAAAGAAAACCCGGATGAATGAAAATATAATATTTCTACTATGCACATAGACTTTATGAATGGTTGATTTGTATGATATTTTGAGGGCGTTACAACTTGGTATCAAAGCGTATCGAGTTTGAATACTTTAGGTACGTGGGAAGTGGTTAGTACCACAATGGGTTTGTCTCGCATGTTAGAGACTTATGTATGATGTTATGTGCTTATATGATAACATGCTTACATGACTATATGGGCATGGGATTTAGTTTCTAGGATGTTGAACGGGTCTATGGGTTTTAAGGAGTCCCGTTGGAAAGGCACTTGATCACTACTGTTTCTAACTGGAACTCTAGCAACACCGCGAGACGGTCATTATCCGGAGACGAAATTCGTATGTGTTTATGTGATTATGTGCTTATGTGGAGTGAATTACAGTTGTCCATTGTATTAGGATGCGAGTGAGATAGCTTCGGCACATTTGAAAATGTGCTAATCTCTTTGTCACCTTTATTAGGATGTCAGGACGAGGTCGTGGTGGTAGGCGTGGTAGGCCTAAGGGGCATGAGATACCTATACCGGATGATATTCCGGTATGGGAGGAAAGAGTGGGTCAGGCCAATGCGGCCGAGCCAGTAGGTCAACAAGCCATGGATGCCTTAGCTTGTGAAATGGTAGGAGCATTGAGGGAGTCTATGGACATTCTTAGGGCTGAAAATCAAGTCTAGGCCCAAGTAGCTGAGGCAAGGCCATCTTTTCTGAAGAGGAAGTTCTTCCGATCGAATCCGGATGAATTTTTGGGTGATCCTAAGGAGCCACTGAAGACTGATGAGTGGCTAGAACAGATGACAAACATGTTTGAGATGCTCGGCATCGAAGACAGAGGTTTAAGGGTGACCTTGGCATCCTTCCAGCTGAAGGGAGACGCAAGTCAGTGGTAGAAGTATGCGCGAGGGCGCATTTGAGGGACTTGGGAGGCCTTTGTTGAAGCTTTCTAGGACAAGTACTTACCTGCTACAGTGACGGAGAAGTTGAGAGATCAGTTCTCCAAATTAGTGCAGTTGAATACACCAATGGCGGAGTTTGAGGCCACCTTTACTAGTTTATCGAGGTTTGCACCAGAGTTGGTGACGACCGAGGAGCATGGGTGTTTGGAGTTTGAGAAAAGATTGAGGACCAGACTCATGTTCAGAGTTGCTGGGTCCATGATTAGAGACTACGGGCGCCTTGTGGAGGCTGCAGCCCATCTTGAGACTATTATGCATGCGGAAAAGGAAAAGATGAAGGGCTCTAGGAGGAGTTAGGATGGCCAGGGAGACGACAAGAGGCAGAGGGGTTCTAATCCTCAGCAGTCCCAGAGAGTGCATTCGAGATCTACATTTCCAGTACCGAGTTCAGGTTCTAGGAGAGGCGATGAAGAAGACACCACCTGTTACAAATGTGGTCAGTTGGGCCACAAGTCTCCAGCTTGCCCACAGAGAGGAGGAGGGCAGCGTGCATCATCATCTTTGGCCCGTTCTCAGGACTAGAGTCAGGGTAGAGGCCAGCCGCTCACTTGTTATCAGTGTGGACAGGCGGGGCACCTGAAAAGGTTTTGCCCACAGTTGGGTGGCACATCTGGTGCGTCTGGTTCGAGGCAGACACAGAGTCACCAGCCGTCTCAGTCAGTACAGGCCTCGAGGGACAATCAGGAAGCCTCTTCGGCTCAGTCTGTGCAGCAGTCTTATGCTCCGAGAGGTGAGCAGGTAGATCAAAGACCTTCAGGGCACATGTATGCTGTTACAGTGTTGGATCTTGTATCGGCTCCATCTGTGGTGAGAGGTACCTTTTTGTTTTGCAACTCAGTTGCTAATGTGTTAATTGATACGAGTGCATCTCATTCATTTATTCCGTCTGCATCTGCATCTGTTCTGGGGTTGGAGTTGGCGCAGTTAGCATCTCCTATTTGTGTTATGTCACTTATTGGAGGTGAGATGGTTCTGAAGCAGGGATGTCGGGGTTATGATATAGAGGTCGTCGATCGTCGGCTTCCTTTTTATTTTGTGGTGATAGACATGTCTGGTTTTGATGTCATTTTGGGTATGGACTGGTTATCATCATACCGGGCTGTTATAGATTGCTACCGCCTGAGGGTTACTGTATGTACCTTGAGCGGCGATTGTTTTCATTTCTTGGAGGATCGAGTTGGTAGAGTTTTACCACCGGTGTATGATCTGCGCAGGCAGAATGAGCTTAGTTACCTTCTCGCTAGCTTTATGAGTAGTGAGTGTGATGATGTCACGACCCCATTCCGCCCCTAGTAGAATGGTGCCATGATGGCCAGTAATCTGAGATTACCAAAGGCCACTTACAAGAATCCACACGCAAATCAGAGTATACCTATGGGGCTTACAAATGCGGAAGAAATAAAACAAGGCTAAGTAATCCCTAAGAGCAGTGCATAAGTTGAATGGAATGTCATACATCATTACATAGCTTTAATACAACAATTGGGGTACAAAATACATCTTGACCAAAAGGCTTCTCGGCCATCAAATACAAAATACAATGGAAATAACTAAGAAGCATAATCTTCAAGATGTTGCAAAACACAATCCGAAACACGTCGGCAAACACATCGGCAAAGACATCTAGGCGTCGCCGCCGTCTTGCTCATCACCTACATATATATAGAGAGGGTGAGCTTGGATACTCAGTGAATGGTATAAATAATAAAGGGGTTTACATGAATGATATCCGAGATCTTTTAACAAAGCAATACAAGGGATAAATCAAGTTCATCTATCAAATCTTTCAAGTTTCAAGGGATGCTTACTAACATCAATATAATACAAGAGATGACATCCCGGACAAACAAACCCACACGGTAAAACCGTCAGTGGCAAGGCAAGACAAGACAAGCGAGATCTCAAGACAAAGGTGTCGTTGCATTATAGTCCCCGGACACTAAGGACTTGTGCTACAAATGCTTATAGTCCCTTAGCACATACGGACTTCCAAACTTTGTGCTACAAATGCTTATAGTCCCCTAGCACATACGGACTTCCAAACTTTGTGCTACAAATGCTTATAGTCCCCTAGCACATACGGACTTCCAAACTTTGTGCTACAAATGCTTATAGTCCCCTAGCACTTACGGACTTCCCGAAAATGTCATCAAAACAAGATACAAGATTTGGTACGCAAAATAGGAATAATCATTCATGCTTGTAAATAATATCCGAACAAAGCAAAACAAGGTTTTATCAAAGCTTTATAACATATCTTTATTAAAATACCACTCACATAGTTCTTCAAACGTCGGGGTCAAGGCAAGTCCAAGTCCTACAAACACATGGCAAAAGTCTGTTGAATGCACTTTCAAACAAGCTTCACATGCATACAAAATGACCTCGGCGTTCTCCAAGAACTAGGTCAAGCCAAAACAAACACGGTTTCTCATCTCGGGGAAACATGCTGGGCACTAACCAGGTCTTGGCCGAGGTCCCACACCTTCTCGCCGAGGTGTGGTCCCGAGGGCCACATCCAAGAAAAATGAAGTCGGGAAAAATCTGGGTTTTCCCTCTGCTCAAGAACATAAGGAACATGAACATGAAGATCATGAAGGAAATGAATGCAAAGATCATACTCATCATTGTAAAACCTGAGATTTCATGTTATGAATTTGAAAACATGGACCTGGATACCCATACTAGAAGATCTTACGAAAACAAACACAAAAGCATGTAACTTGTTGCAAACTTCCGGATCAAACGAGGCTTTTCCTTCAAGAACTTATGAACACTAGCTTTCTCTTCCTAGAACCAACTTTAAATCAATGCATGACATGCAAAACAGGTTCGATCGTGCAATGCGGCTAGATGATCAATAAGAACAACAAGAGTAGGTCAAGATTCTAACCTCAAATCAAGAATCTAACGGTTTGAACTCTAAGAATCAAGCTTGCAACTCACTTTCTCACTCTAGAATTCCTCCTTCTTCTCTTAGAGCTTCTCTCTCCTCAAGAACAAAGATTTGAGACAAAATGATTTGTTTCTAGGTCTGCCGGCTGTCTAAACCCTCAGCTCGGACACGTGGCAGTGGTTGGTTGGCTCAACTCGAAAAGGTGACTGATTGAAAAGACAAGACTATGACAAGGCGTGCTCAACAAGCTAGGCGGCAAGGGACTCCGGCGAGCAATGACATCGGCTAACAAGAAGACTTCGGCAAGCAAGGGAACAATGACCTCGGCCAAAAAGGACAACACTTGGCCCAGCTGTGCCACACCTCGGCCTAGGTGTGCCACACCTCGGCCTAGGTCGTACCAGTCTAGGGCAAGATCACTTGGGTTCAAGGGTGACATCTCGGCCTAGATAATACACATCTCGGCCTTGGCGATGAACACCTCGGCCAAGATAATGACATCTCGGCCAGTATGCCAGGATGAATGTGGAGGTCAATCAAAGGGGTTCTAAGGCAGTTCTAGGCTTAAGGTGACCTCGGCTTGGTTGGCCTAGGCTGACTACTCACACCGAACAAAAGCAAAGCATGCAAACAGCACTTAAGCAACACAAGGACAAGGTCTGAAATGCAATCATAACAAGACAAAGCATATAAATGCATATGAGTATGGTTACGACAATGTGAGGGATATTACATCCTACCCTCCTTAAAGAAGTTTGGTCCCCAAACTTGAGTTACCTTGACTCGAGAATAATTCTGGATATCGGACTTTCATTTCCTCTTCCATTTCCCATGTGGCATCCTTGCCGTAATGCTCTTTCCATTCAATTTTCACCATTGGTATTGCCTTATTCCTCAACTGCCTCACTTGTCTATCGATAATACACATCGGCTTCTCATCGTAGCCTAAGTCTTCATCAATCACAATCCCAAAATGATCAATCACGTGCAGTGGGTTTCGAATGTACTTCCTCAACATCGAAATGTGAAACACATTGTGAACTTGACTTAACTTCGGCGGCAAAGCAAGTCTGTAGGCAACCGGGTTGACCTTCTCAAGGATTTCAAACGGCCCAATGTAACGAGGTGCTAACTTACCTTTCTCCCCAAATCGGGAAACTCCTTTCATCGGCGAAACTTTCAGGAATACATGACCCCCAATTTTAAACTCTAATTCCTTTCTTCTCTGGTCGGCGTAACTCTTTTGTCGACTCTGAGCAGTCCTGATTCTCTGCTGGATAAGTTTAATCTTTTCAGTTGTCCTTTGAACTAGATCGGGGCCGATCAAAGCTTTATCTCCAACCTCGGTCCAACATGTCGGCGATCTGCACTTCCTTCCATACAGAGCTTCATACGGCGCCGTGCCAATGCTAGCTTGATAACTGTTGTTGTAAGCAAATTCCACTAATGGCAAATGCGCTTCCCAACTCCCCTTGAAATCCAATACACATAGTCTAAGCATATCTTCAAGTGTCTGAATTGTCCTCTCTGTTTGGCCATCGATCTGAGGGTGAAAAGCTGTGCTAAACTTCAACTCTGTCCCCAAGGCTCTTTGTAGACTCTGCCAAAATCTAGAAACAAACTTCGGATCTCGGTCTGACACAATGGACATCGGCACTCCATGAAGTCTCAGAATCTCATTCACATATAGTACAGCAAGTCATTCAACATTGAATGTAGTCTGAACCGGCAAGAAGTGTGCTGACTTGGTTAATCTATCAATTATGACCCAAATCGAATCCATCCCTTTTTGTGTCTTCGGCAAACCAATCACAAAGTCCATGGAGATGTGTTCCCATTTCCACTCAGGAATCGGCAAAGGTTGAAGAAGTCCTGCTGGCCTCTGATGTTCTGCTTTCACTTGTTGGCAATACAAGCACTGGGACACGAACTCGGCTATTTCTCTCTTCATGTTCGACCACCAAAAGGTCTGCTTCACGTCTTGATACATCTTAGTGTTCCCTGGGTGAACAGTGAATCTGGATCCATGAGAGTCTTGTAAAATTTTCCTTTTCAACTCTGGGATGTCGGCCACACACAATCTTCCTTCAAACTTAAGCACCCCATTTTCGAAGGTGTAACCTGACCTCGGCCTGGTGATAATCTCGTCGGCTGCCTTCTTCAGGATTTCATCCTCCATTTGCCTTGCTTTTACTTCCTCAATGATAGTCGGCTCCACTGAAATCACGGTCAAGCATGCCAGACTTCCCACTGACTTCCTACTCAATGCGTCGGCTATCGAGTTTGCTTTACCTGGGTGATACTGAATCTGCATGTCGTAGTCCTTCAGTAATTCAAGCCACCTCTTCTGCCTCAGATTTAGCTCCTTTTGAGTGAACAAGTACTTCAAGCTCTGGTGATCTGTAAAGACTTGGCAGGAGGCTCCATACAAGTAATGACGCCAAATCTTCAAAGCGAATACCACGGCTGCTAGCTCTAAATCATGGGTAGGATAATTCTTCTCGTGGGGTTTTAATTGACGAGATGCATATGCTATGACCTTACCCCCTTGCATTGATACACAACCTAAACCCTTATGTGAAGCATCACTGTAAATCTGAAATTCCTCATTACCTGATGGAAGTACAAGAACTGGTGCTGTAACTAGCCTCGTCTTCAACTCTTGGAAGGCTGCCTCTCTATCTTCAGTCCATTCATATGTCACTCCCTTCTGAGTTAACTGTGTCAATGGTACTGCAATCCTTGAGAAGTCCTTTACAAACTTCCTGTAATAACCTGCCAAACCCAGAAAACGACGAACCTCGGACACATTGGTCGGCGTCGGCCAGTTTACCACGGCTTCGATCTTACTGGGATCAACTGAGATACCCTCTTCATCAATCACGTGCCCCAAAAACGAAATGCTAGAAAGCCAAAACTCACACTTACTCAGCTTAGCATACAACTTCCTGTCCCTCAAGGTCTGTAAGGCAAGTCTCAAATGACTCTCATGCTCGATTGTACTCTTGGAGTAGATCAATATGTCGTCAATGAAAACAACCACGAACTCATCTAGATACGGCTTAAAGACTCTGTTCATCAGATCCATGAATGCTGCAGGCGCATTGGTTACTCCAAAAGGCATTACCAAAAATTCGTAGTGGCCATACCTTGTTCGAAAAGCAGTCTTCTCAACATCCTCGGCTTTAACTTTCAGCTGATGGTAGCCCGACCTAAGGTCAATCTTAGAAAAGACTCGTGCTCCTTGTAGTTGATCTAGCAAATCATCAATCCTAGGCAACGGGTACTTATTCTTAATGGTTACCTTGTTAAGTTCTCTGTAATCAATGCAAAGACGAAGTGTGCCATCCTTTTTCTTAACAAACAGGACTGGTGCTCCCCACGGTGAAGTGCTCGGCCTAACGAAACCCTTATCCAACAATTCTTGTAGTTGCACTTTCAATTCCTTAAGTTCGGCTGGGGCCATTCTATAAGGTGTTTTGGAGATCGGCTGTGTTCCCGACATGATGTCCACAGTAAACTCTATTTCTCTATCGACTAAGTGGCCAGGCAATTCATTTGGAAAGACGTCGGGGAATTCGTTGACAACTGGGATATCGGCTAAACTAACATTTCCATTCTAATCACTCAGTATACTACACAAGTACCCATGGCACCCTTTCTGAATTAGCTTATAGGCCTTAGTGGACGAAATCAAGTAAGGTGGGGACACTACCCCTTTACCCTGGAAAACAACCTCGGCTTGGTTTGGGGGTCTCAACGTGACATTCTTCGAAACACAATTAATAGATGCATGATTCATTACTAACCAGTCCATTCCTAATATGACGTCAAAGTGGGTCATGTTTAATGGCATCAAATCAACTAATAATTCTACACCCTCAACCACGACAACACACGCCCTATAGATAGATGCAACAATCATAGTCCTCCCAGATGGAGCAGATACACATAACACGTAATCAAAGGGTTCTGGTTCTCTATTCAACTTCTCGGCAAATTTAGCAGATATAAATGAATGCGTAGAACCCGAATCAATCAATATGTATGCATCTTGAGAGCAGATTGGGAGTATACCTGACACTACTGTCTCAGCATTCTGGGTGTCTCCTGGCACTAGAGCGAAAACTCTGCCCTGCCTCATCTGTGCCCTTCCGACGTTACTTCCCTGTGCAGAGCCCGAGGTGCTTCCATTTTTCTTACCATCATCAGTCCTTAACTTCGGACAGTCTCTCACACGATGACCCATTTCTCCACATTCAAAACAGGCGCCTGACGCCCAACGGCAAACCCCGGAATGCGGCTTCCCACAACTTGCACACATCGGCTTAGCATTACCTTCCTGGTTCGAGTTGCTGGTGCTGCCCACATTTGCTTTCTTCTTAGCGTTAAACGGAACTCGGCGGTTATCATAATTCTGCCTCTTCCTCTGATTCTCTCCCACATTCTGATATCGGTTCAAGTTAGCTTCTGCAAGAATAGCCTTGTCCAAGACTCCGGCATAAGTCGGCATGTTGAGCATGTTGACTCTATCCTGTATCGGTCCACGCAATCCGCTTTCGAACTTCCTAGCTTTCCTATATTCATCACTGACCATATGAGGCGCGTACCTCGCCAATTCGGTGAAAGCACGGTCGTATTCTGCTACTGTCTTGTTTCCTTGTGTCAGAGTCTGAAATTCCGTGGTCTTGTGATCTCGGACACTAAGGGGAAAATGCTTGTTGTAAAACAGCTCCAAGAATCTGGCCCAAGTTAAGTCAGGATTTCCTTCTCGGGTCATCATCCACCATCTTCGGGCGTCGTCGTCCAATGTAAATGCGGCCAATGCCACCTTCTGTGCATCGGTGCTGGGGAAAATCTCAAACAGCTTCTCCATTCCTAAAACCCACGCTTCGGCTTTCATCGGCTCTATGCCCCCTTGAAACCTCGGCGGGTTCATCTTCTTGAACTCCTTAATCAAAGTCATAGTTCCATCCCCATACAAGGCTGGCTGCGGAGGCGCTTGAGGCACTGGAGGAGGTGGAGGCGGAACTGTATGTCGGCCATTCGTCTGTTCGGCCTGGGTAGATGTAGCACTAGCATTCTGTTGTCTCACTTGTCTCAGCTCCCGAGTTAAACCTTCAACTAATCTTTCTAATCGGTCCAATCGGTCTTCTGATTGATCTCGGCCAACTGGTGGTCTTCCTCTCCTCATCGTGCTATGAGTATGCAAAATGTGACTTTAAAACGAAATGAGCAATAAGATATGTATGCAAGCAACAAGCAGTTATGCCGAGATGATGCACATATTGTCAAGCAGCAAGCAACATGGTGCAATCCTAACATCTTTCTAAGGGAAATCCTATGCTCTTTAGGACTCAAAGTGTGTGAATAACGTTCTATGAGGAACTTGTGCTCTGATACCAATCTGTCACGACCCCATTCCGCCCCTAGTAGAATGGTGCCATGATGGCCAGTAATCTGAGATTACCAAAGGCCACTTACAAGAATCCACACGCAAATCAGAGTATACCTATGGGGCTTACAAATGCGGAAGAAATAAAACAAGGCTAAGTAATCCCTAAGAGCAGTGCATAAGTTGAATGGAATGTCATACATCATTACATAGCTTTAATACAACAATTGGGGTACAAAATACATCTTGACCAAAAGGCTTCTCGGCCATCAAATACAAAATACAATGGAAATAACTAAGAAGCATAATCTTCAAGATGTTGCAAAACACAATCCGAAACACGTCGGCAAACACATCGGCAAAGACATCTAGGCGTCGCCGCCGTCTTGCTCATCACCTACATATATATAGAGAGGGTGAGCTTGGATACTCAGTGAATGGTATAAATAATAAAGGGGTTTACATGAATGATATCCGAGATCTTTTAACAAAGCAATACAAGGGATAAATCAAGTTCATCTATCAAATCTTTCAAGTTTCAAGGGATGCTTACTAACATCAATATAATACAAGAGATGACATCCCGGACAAACAAACCCACACGGTAAAACCGTCAGTGGCAAGGCAAGACAAGACAAGCGAGATCTCAAGACAAAGGTGTCGTTGCATTATAGTCCCCGGACACTAAGGACTTGTGCTACAAATGCTTATAGTCCCTTAGCACATACGGACTTCCAAACTTTGTGCTACAAATGCTTATAGTCCCCTAGCACATACGGACTTCCAAACTTTGTGCTACAAATGCTTATAGTCCCCTAGCACATACGGACTTCCAAACTTTGTGCTACAAATGCTTATAGTCCCCTAGCACTTACGGACTTCCCGAAAATGTCATCAAAACAAGATACAAGATTTGGTACGCAAAATAGGAATAATCATTCATGCTTGTAAATAATATCCGAACAAAGCAAAACAAGGTTTTATCAAAGCTTTATAACATATCTTTATTAAAATACCACTCACATAGTTCTTCAAACGTCGGGGTCAAGGCAAGTCCAAGTCCTACAAACACATGGCAAAAGTCTGTTGAATGCACTTTCAAACAAGCTTCACATGCATACAAAATGACCTCGGCGTTCTCCAAGAACTAGGTCAAGCCAAAACAAACACGGTTTCTCATCTCGGGGAAACATGCTGGGCACTAACCAGGTCTTGGCCGAGGTCCCACACCTTCTCGCCGAGGTGTGGTCCCGAGGGCCACATCCAAGAAAAATGAAGTCGGGAAAAATCTGGGTTTTCCCTCTGCTCAAGAACATAAGGAACATGAACATGAAGATCATGAAGGAAATGAATGCAAAGATCATACTCATCATTGTAAAACCTGAGATTTCATGTTATGAATTTGAAAACATGGACCTGGATACCCATACTAGAAGATCTTACGAAAACAAACACAAAAGCATGTAACTTGTTGCAAACTTCCGGATCAAACGAGGCTTTTCCTTCAAGAACTTATGAACACTAGCTTTCTCTTCCTAGAACCAACTTTAAATCAATGCATGACATGCAAAACAGGTTCGATCGTGCAATGCGGCTAGATGATCAATAAGAACAACAAGAGTAGGTCAAGATTCTAACCTCAAATCAAGAATCTAACGGTTTGAACTCTAAGAATCAAGCTTGCAACTCACTTTCTCACTCTAGAATTCCTCCTTCTTCTCTTAGAGCTTCTCTCTCCTCAAGAACAAAGATTTGAGACAAAATGATTTGTTTCTAGGTCTGCCGGCTGTCTAAACCCTCAGCTCGGACACGTGGCAGTGGTTGGTTGGCTCAACTCGAAAAGGTGACTGATTGAAAAGACAAGACTATGACAAGGCGTGCTCAACAAGCTAGGCGGCAAGGGACTCTGGCGAGCAATGACATCGGCTAACAACAAGACTTCGACAAGCAAGGGAACAATGACCTCGGCCAGAAAGGACAACACTTGGCCCAGCTGTGCCACACCTCGGCCTAGGTGTGCCACACCTCGGTCTAGGTCGTACCAGTCTAGGGCAAGATCACTTGGGTTCAAGGGTGACATCTCGGCCTAGATAATACACATCTCGGCCTTGGCGATGAACACCTCGGCCAAGATAATGACATCTCGGCCAGTATGCCAGGATGAATGTGGAGGTCAATCAAAGGGGTTCTAAGGCAGTTCTAGGCTTAAGGTGACCTCGGCTTGGTTGGCCTAGGCTGACTACTCACACCGAACAAAAGCAAAGCATGCAAACAGCACTTAAGCAACACAAGGACAAGGTCTGAAATGCAATCATAACAAGACAAAGCATATAAATGCATATGAGTATGGTTACGACAATGTGAGGGATATTACAGATGAGGTCCAGATTGAGTTGCCAAGAGTGGTTTGTGAGTACTCGGATGTCTTTCCCAAGGATCTTATTAGTTTACCACCCCATCGAGAGATCGAGTTCTCTATTGATTTAGTGCCTGGCACAGCACCGATTTCTATGGCACCATATCGTTTTGCCCCAGCTGAGTTGAGTGAGCTGAAGGTTCAGCTCCATAAATTGTTAGATAAGAGTTTTATCCACCCTAGTACACCGCATTGGGGAGCACCGACGCTCTTTGTTAAAAAGAAAGATGGGGCTTTGAGACTTTGCATTGATTACCGAAAGTTGAACCAGGTTACAGTTAAGAACAAGTACCCTATGCCTCGTATAGATGACCTTTTTGACCAGTTGAAAGGATCCCGTTGTTTCTCTAAGATAGATTTGAGATCAGGCTACCATCAGTTGAGAGTCAGGGAGGAGGATATCCCGAAGACGGCATTCCGTACGCGGTATGGCCATTATGAGTTTCTGGTGATGCCTTTTGGGCTAACCAATGCCCCAGCTGTGTTCATGGACTTGATGAACCGGATTTTCCGGGAGTTCTTAGATCACTTCGTAGTCGTCTTTGTGGATGACATTCTGATTTATTCACCCTCTGAGGAGGAGCACGAGGAACACTTGTGAGTGGTGCTTGAATTGCTTAGAGCCCATAAACTATATGTTAAGTTTGGAAAATGTGAGTTCTAGCTAAGAGAGGTTAAGTTCTTAGGCCATGTAGTATCCGAGAAAGGGGTGACTGTAGATTCATCCAAAATTGAGGCAGTGCAAGATTGGGCACAGCCTAAGAATGCCTTTGAGATCCGTAGTTTTCTGGGATTGGCCGGGTATTACCGTCGATTTGTGAAAGATTTTTCTAGACTAGCTTCGCCTTTGACTAGATTGACTCGGAAAGGGATCAAATTTGTGTGGAGTGAGACCTGTGAAAAGTCGTTCCAAGAGCTTAAAATTAGACTAACCACTGCTCCAATCTTGATTATTTCAGAGAGGGGTTTGGACTATTCCGTGTATTGTGATGCTTCACGAGAGGGTTTGGGTTGTGTACTAATGCAAGAAGGGAAAGTAGTAGCCTATGGCTCACGGCAATTGAAAACACACGAGAGGAACTACCCTACTCACGACTTAGAGTTAGCAGCTGTAATATTTGCCTTGAAAAGTTGGAGGCACTATCTGTATGGTGAGAGATTTGAAGTATTTTTTGATCATAAGAGTTTGAAGTATCTGTTTACATAGAAGGACTTGAATTTGAGGCAGAGAAGGTGGATGAAGTTCATAGAAGATCATGACTTCGAGTTACATTATCATCTGGGAAAGGCCAATATGGTGGCCGATGCCCTAAGTAGGAAGTCCATCAGTAGTGTGGCTTGTATCGTAATTCAGGAATGGGAAATGTTGGGTGCCCTTGGTGAATTTGACTTGCATCTGGGCGAGTCTATTGAGTCCGCAGCGTTATTTTCAGTAGTTGCACAACCTACACTTGTGAACCGAGTGTTAGAAACACAGAAGGGTGACTTTGAGATAGAATCCCTCTGAGAGAAGATCTTCAGTGGGAAGGTAGAGAAGGGTTTATCTGTATACCCCGACCTGAGTGTGAGATACCGAGACCGCTTGTTTGTGTCGAAGTCTTGCCGAGAGGATGTCCTCCGAGAGTTTCATCATTCACGCCTTGCGGTGCACCCGGGAGGCACAAAGATGTATCATGATCTGAACCGCTAGTTTTGGTGGAAGGGTATGAAGAAGGATGTGGCAGTGTTTGTATCGAGGTGCCTTACTTGTCAGCAAGCAAAGGCCGAACACCAGAGGCCAGCGGGTTTGTTGCAACCCTTGCCTATAGATGAGTGGAAGTGGGAGTATGTCACGATGGACTTTGTTGTGGGTCTTCCGAGGACTCAACGGGGTAGTGATGCCATTTGGGTGGTAGTTGACCGGTTGACCAAGTCAACGCATTTTATCCCTATGCATGTAAGAGATTCGGTAGATTACCTCGCTGACTTGTACATTCGGGACATAGTGAGATTGCACGGGATTCCAGTGTCAATTGTCTCAGATAGAGATCCGCGCTTCACTGCCCGGTTGTGGCAGAGTTTACAGAGTGCCTTAGGCACTAGATTGACTTTTAGCACGGCTTACCATCCTCAGACTGACGGGCAGTCCAAGCGCACTATTCAGATACTTGAGGATATGCTTCGAGGTTGTGTCCTTGACTTTAAGGGGTCATGGAAGAGACACCTATCCTTAGTGGAGTTTGCCTACAATAACAGTTTCCAATCGAGTATTGGCATGGCACCGTTTGAGGCCTTGTATGGTCGATCGTGTAGATCTCCAGTGTGTTGGGCCGAGGTGGGTGATACACCTTTGTTAGGTCCAGAGTTGGTTCGGGAAACGACGGAGAAAGTGGCACTTATCCATAAGAGGTTGGTTACAGCCAGAGTCGCCAAAAGAGTTATGCCGACCGTAGGAGGAGACCTTTGTCATTCGAGGTGGGTGATCACATCTTTTTGAAAATATCACCTAGACGGGGTTTGCTGAGATTTGGGAAGAGTGGGAAGTTATCCCCTCAGTTTATTGGCCTTTTTGAGATCCTTGAGCAGATTGGAGAGGCTGTCTATCGTTTGGCGTTGCCGCCACAACTTTCTAGAGTGCATGATGTGTTTCATATCAGTATGCTTTGGAAGTATGAGCTGGACCCATCGCATATGTTGGATTAGACCGACTTAGAGGTAAAGGAGGATGCCTCATATGAAGAGAGACCGATGCGAGTCTTGGATACACGGGACCAAGTCTTGCGAGGCAAGACGATTCCCATAGTCAAAGTATTGTGGAAACATCACGGGATTGAGGAAACAACTTAGGAACGTGAATTGGAAGTCCGTGAAAAAATTTCGAATTTGTTTGTTAATGTTTGAGCATGTGTTGACGTTTTAGTCTTGTTTATGAACTATGGAAACATTGTATATGTTTTGGATTATGAAAGTAGTGTAAATATTGAATGTGTTTCGGAAATGCAAGTTTAATGTAAACATTGTGTATGTTTTAAATTAATGAGAACATTGTATATGTTGCCTAAGTTTTGGAAGTGTAAATTTGTTATAAACATTGCATATGTTTTGGAAACATGAGATGTATGTGTTGAAATTTGTTAAATCTCGGAATATGCATATTAGTAATGTATGTTGAACTGTACATGTTGTGGATTTGTTCTCTAGTGAAGAGATGGAATGACCGGTGAGTGGGTCATGATGGTGAATGTTGAACTGTAATCATGTTGGGAATTGAATAACCAAAATTTTGAAAATTGTATAAAATTTTGGGGACAAAATTCTTTAAGAGGGGGAGGTTATAGTGATCCAGGTTTTACCCTGACCTTTATTGTGTTCCGGACTCGGGTTCCGTGGTTGTATGTTGTTGTCTATGTCTTGTTTCCTCCCTTTAATTCTTTGAATTTGAGTTTTGGGTCTTGTTGGGCGTGTTTGGAACAGGTTGGTTGTTTTTTGGTGCAAATGGTTGCTGCCCAGGTTTTGGCTCCTTCGCTCGAGCGAGGCTTTTTGTGCTCGGGCGAGGATTGAGAGTCCTCAGGTTTCTTTCTTAGATGCAGCTTGAGCCTGAGCGAGAACTTTTGCGCTCGAGCGAGACGTATGTTCTTTGTTCCTTCGCTCGAGCGAGAACTCTTGCGCTCGAGCGTGCGTCTTGGTTGGTGGCAGACCTGAAGCTTTGCATTGTGCACTCGAGCGAGGCCACTTGTTGTGTCTGGTCGCTCAAGCAACAACTCCTTTGCTCGAGCAAGCCTCGTATATATTAGTTCGCAGCAGCGTGATTGTATATTACTTTTTGACCTTTTCTTCACTCAAAACCCTAATCCGGCTACCTCTTTCTCTAAAACACCCTCTCTCTCTCTTCAAATACTCCATGATTTAGGGTCTTTCTACCCTATTCCCTTTGTTAAAAGCTAGAGTTTGGCGTGGGTTTCCTTTTGATCCAAAAAAGTTCAAGTTTGGAGCATCTTCAAGTTTCTCCTTCTTCCTCTTTGAGGTTCTGTATTTGAGGTAGGGATGTTCTACTCTTTGTTATGAGTTTTAACCTAGATGTGTGTCATCTTTGCATAAATGGTGGAGTTGGGAAGTTTGGGTGAAGTTAGGGTTTGGGATTGAATTTGTGAAATAGGGGTTTTCTACTTTGGACTCCATATGTGTATGTGAGGTCTTGAAAATGAGGTTATTTATGTATAATTGGTGAAATTTAGCCTTGGGTGCAATATTTGGGAAAGGGGAAAAAATGCCCTAGTTTGAATTAAATAAACTATTTTGTGTAAATAGTGAAAACAATGTGGAAATATGAAATTGGTTTGGGAATTATGAAATTAGGAGAATATGTGATTAAATGGTGTAGTTGGATTGATAAATCACTCACCTATGAAAATTTTGGTAAATTATCTGTTGATAGATTTATTTATCTATTTAGAAATATCTGTTTTGGGCTATCGGTGGAGAATAGCTGTGATTGTTGTAAAAAACGCATAAGGATTAGGAAAATTGAAACTAATCAATTGAATTATGTCATTGAATATGTGAATTGATGAGTCATTGTATATGACAACGTGTTTAAATACATTGTATATGTATCATTGAATGAGAGGAGATAGAGGATGTACTCCATTGTTTGGGAGGAGATAGGGGATGGACTCCATTGATAATTAAGTTGGTCGGAGTGTCCAGGGTGAAAGTCCTGAAATCTTGTATATTTATGGGTGCCGATTCCCTCGGACGTGGTTCCGTAAAATGGCAAGAAATAGAAGTGTTGAATTGATGAATATGTTGAATTGTGAACAATTGAGTTGTAGTCTCATATTGGTTGCTTTGATAATAACGAATCTAGTTAATCGATCTACCTGAAATGGAAGAACGGAAATGAATTGAAAAATTGGTTATCTGTATTGAATGACTTTGAAAACAAATAAGTATTGGTTGAGAATGTTGAACATTTATCTGATGCTCATATTTTGGTTAATTCTCATGTATAGTTTAGCATATCTCTACTGTGCTTTGGCTCACCCTACTTGGGACACCATTTTCAGGTACAGGTGACATGCCACCTCCAAGGACATAGCTTGGGAGATTGAAGGGTTGAAGGCTCCATTTTGTATATTTGTTAGGTGTTTAATGTAAAATTTCAAGCCGAGGGCTTTATATGTAAAAGAGTTAGAACTCTTCTTTTGTTGTAACCAAGTGATAACTTGGAAAGCTGTAAGCCCGTAGGGCATTATTTTGTTGATTTTTAGTTATGAACATTTATGAATATGTAATGTGCGTGATACATTTTGTAAAGAAGACTCGGATGAATGAAAATATAAAATTTCTACTATGCACATAGACTTTATGAATGGTTGATTTGTATAATATTTTGAGGGCGTTACACTTACCCATTCCTATAGTGTGAATGATATCTACAACATGTGTTGTATGTAGGGGTTTAAGAATAAGCTTCGCTTTTAATGATTACTTATATATTGATTTAGGCATAAAAGTCAAGACAAGTATAAGAGAAACTCACAATAAGAATCACCTATATGAGTGTCGAACTGGGGCCGATTATAGCGATCCCATATTTAACCCGGCTTTTATGGTGTTCCGGACTCGGGTCTTGTGATTTAATGCCGTTATTTATGCGTTTTCCCCCTCTCACTCTTTGAATTTGAGTTTTGTAATGTCTTAGGCGTGTTTAGAACAGGCTGATTGCTAGTTGGTCTAAACCTTGTTGCCCAGAATTTTGGTCTTTCGCTCAAGCGGGCCTTTTTGTGCTCGAGCGGGGTTTGCAAACATTCAGTGCTTGTGCATCTTCAAAAATGCTGGGAAAGTGTTTTTCACACTCAAGCGACGTTTCTTACGCTCGAGCGGGTCTGCGCTCAAGTGGCATTTCTTGCGCTCGAGTGGCTATCTGAAGTCTGTAAAAAAATTCTGGAAGTGTGTATTCTACGCTCGAGCATGTCTTCTTGCGCTCGAGCGGGTAGTGCCTTGTTGTGTCTTGGCACTCAAGCGGCCTTTCTTGTGCTCAAGCGGGACAAATTCATGTATCTGACGCTCGAGCATCAAACTCTCCGCTCAAGCGGACTGTGTGTATATTTGATCGTAAAAGTGACTTTTTACATAACTTTTTCATCTCTTTTCACCCAAAACCCTAAGGTTGAGAGCCTCTCTCTCTATAACTCATATTCTCTCTACATATTGACCTAAAACCTTTGATCTCTACATCCTTGAGCCTTCATTAAAAAGATAGAGCTGCTCAAGATCTTCTCTTTTACCAGATTAAAGTTAGATTTTGACATTTTCGGGGTTCCATCCTTGCTTGGCTTGTCTTTAGTCTTCGAGGTAGGGATCTTCTACGCTTTATTATGGGTTTTAACTTAAGTATTTTGTAGTTGTGTAACAATGGTGGGTTTTGTGGTATTTTGAACACAAACCTAGGGTTTGGGTGATATTTAAAAGAGAGATTTTTTGTGGAAATGAAATAAAAGAACATGGGGTTTGAAAATGAAGTCTTGTTGTGTCAAAATAGTTGATTTTGGTACTTGGTTGAAATTTGGGGAAAGAGAGGAAATTTTCCCTAGAATGAGTTATATTTATTTTGTATAAATAAAAGACATGATGTTATAAACATGGAATTGGACATGTATGGAGAGGGATAGTGAAATGAAATGGATGATGTGTCTCATCTTCTAAAATTTCAAATAAATTATTTGTCTTGAGAATGTATATCTGTTTAGAAATAACTGTATTGGGCTATCGGTGGAGGATAGCTTTGATTGTTGTAGAAATTGCATGTGGATTAGGTGAATTGGAACTATCCCATGGTTAACTATCTTTGAATATGATTATGTTGTGAATACATTGCATATGTATGTACTTTGGGAGTAGAAGGGAGATGTGCTTCATACGTGATTATGTGTTTATATACGTTGTATATGTATGTTTGTTTTGGGAGGAGAAAGGGGATGGACTCCATTATAATTAAGTTGGCCGGAGTGTCCTGGGTGAAAGTCCCGAAATCTATACATGGGTGTCGATCTCGCGGACGAAATATCCGTAAAATGGCAAGATAGAAATCTATACATGGGTGTCGATCCCGCGGATGAAATATCCGTAAAATGGCAAATGAATGTGGATGTGTTGACTTTGAAAATGTTGAACTACCAAGTTGTAGTCTCGCTTGAGATATTGAAGAAAACGAATGAAATTAGTTTATGTAGCAAAGTGAAACAAAAAGGGAAATAAAATGAGCTATGAACTTGTTATGTTGTGAATACAAGAGATGATGAATGTTTCAGCCTTAACATTGTTTATGCTTACTACTCTTATACCTCTGTTAAATCTCATATACTGTGTTAGATTATCTTTACTGGGCTGTGGTTCACCCTATTTAGGAAAAAATATTTTCGAGTAATGATGGTATGCCTCCACCAAGGCAATAGCATTGGAAGGTTACTTGGGAAGCACGAGGGCTTCTTGTTTTGTTTCACATTTTGAATAGCCTAGGGCCTTAATTGTAAGGGCTAGTCCCACTTTTCTTGTAACCAAGTTAAGACTTGGAAAGTTGTAAGCCCGAAGGGCATTTATCTATGTAAAACTCCATTGTAATAGTAACTTTGTATAATGAGAGAACTGTTTACTCTGATGTATATTGCATTCTTTATATATGCTTATGGGTTATATTATGGTTATATTTTGGGGGTGTTACACCGATTCTATGAAAATGAAGAGGCTAAATTCTCTAGAAGCACTCATGAATAACAAAGAGCATTCAAGGCCAAAATGAACACAACCGTAAGAACCACGATATGACTGAAGATATTTTGTGTGAAATCTATTGTCTTGGCTTACACAAACGGCTGAACAATTTAAGGCATCGTGTCCATTGGTTAGCTAGTAAGTCCGATAGGTTATCACTATGGAAGGTTCAAGGCCAAAGCTACCTATCCTGATGCAATATATTTTCGAGATACTCTTTCGACAAATTCTTCATATTGTTGCATTTTCATTGTCATCAAATTCTATTTATGTTGGGGATTGTTAAAAATGATTTTGGAAAAAACAGATTTTTTCTAAACTTTGGTCTAATTTTTAGGTAGGACCCATACGCCAAAGTTGGCGGGTCTAAGTGGTAATGCGTTCTATGCCGTGTTGTGATTCACCTAGTATATTTGGTTGCTCAAAACCATTATCGGGTGAATGGAAAATTGAAACTAAAGTGAGTTCTATGGAAATGGTGTTTTCGATGAAATTTCCATTAAGGTTTGAGTTAAGGTTTGTCCCACATTGGTTTGGTGGGCAAATTTTGAGTGGGTTTATATGGCTTGGGTTTGGAACTTAGGGTAGGCCCTAAGGGGCACTCAAGCTTTGTAAATGGGAGGTTATGGATAAAGTGGGCTAGATCCATTGGACCCAAAATAAACACACGTGTACGCCGCCACCGCCGTCTGTCTGGTCGATCAGGCTGACTGGGCTAGGCTAAGCTTAGGCGCGGGTATGTGGTTGGGTTGGGCTTGTCCGGCCCAATGCTTATCTTTTTGGGCCAAAAACATTTTGGATTTTTATTTTTCTAAAATTAAATTCTTACCTTTTTCGAATTTAAATTTTGAAATCAATTCCAAATAATGTCCAAATTATTTCTCCACCCAAACAAGTCCATATTTGTCCAATTAAATCGAACATATTTAGTATCTATTCAAAATTCAAACCCAACAGGTTCCTTACCTGTTCATTCTAAATCGAATAGGTACTATACCTGTTCAAACAGGTTTGCACCTATCTAATTCAAATCTGAAAGCCATCAATTCATCTATAAATAGACAGGCCCTCATTTGGATTTTGCACTCTAATTTTCGTTCTTGCTGCTGTCATTGCTTTCTGCATTTTGCTACATTTAATTTTGTAAGAAAGTGTATAAACACAAAGTGTGTTCGTTGTGCAAATAGTTTGTAATGTTGCTACTGTTTGTTGAAGATCATTTCATCTTGGAAGATAAACGTCCAAATTCTGTGAGCACCCTAGAGAGGACGAATCTGTCTTAAAGAGACAGTGTTGAACACTGGACTTGATCACTCTAAGAAAATATTTTCTATAAGTATTTTCTGTTCTTAATTTTATTTTCTTCTCTCCTTCTCTATTTCCATTTTCTGTTTAGTTGATGTAATTAAACAAATTTTGGAAACTCTTTCTTTTAATTTTTTTTCTTATGTGTTTTGATTGTTGTTGTGTACAAAAACAGAATTTATTCTTAATATAGTAAAGATTGTCCAACAGTTTTTTTAATATTTTCCATTCTAAAAAGAACATTTATCAATCACATCAAATTTAAAATGTGATAGACCACTTTTAAATAGAGCAATTAAAATGTATAAACAAAATCAAACAACATGAAATTGTGCAAAGGGCTTTTCCAAATTCGTCCATGTATGTATCAAAACGTGACCTATTTGATAAGATATCAAAGGAAGAGTGTAAGTCATTGCTTGAGCAAGATTGTCATAAGCCACAGGTATTGGCTCAGCATCAGTCTGTGATGCTTGCTAAGAGTATCTCTAATGATTGTTGCTATATTGGGGTTGCTATTGCTATAATTTAGTAATGAATAGTGTTATTTTGCTAAATTATAGCAATGGTACTCCAATGGTCATTTGCTATTTTTGGTAAATCTCAACCAACTTTCCCTTCAACTTTGTAGGTGTTGTTTGGATATAGGTTTTTTGTGATTTTATTTTTGTTTATTTTTTGTCTTTTGTAACATTTTTTTACGTGTTTGTTAAAAAAAATATATATTTATATTATTCCCAACTAGAAAAATATAAAAAATAAAAAAATTGAAAAAATTGAAAAAATTGAAAAAAAATTATATATTTATATTATAATGTCTTTTTATTATAATAAAATTATCTTTATTTAATTTCAGGTAATGTATTTTATCTTTTTATTGCCTTCATTTGAAAAAATATATTTATTTTTTTGCATTATACTTTATTGAAAATATTAAATAATAATACAAATTAGTGAACATTATACACTGAAAAATAATATTACATTGAAATACAAAATACTCTAAAAAAAAAACATGAAATTTCATTACAAAATTTCATTCCAAACAGAGCCCAACGGCTCTTTATTACACTGAGGCATCACCTTATTGAAATATATATGTTTTGATCAAGACAGATCAAAGCATCTAGAACTTCTCACTCTCTTCTCACTCTTCTCCTCCACGGCTCTTCCTCTCCCTCTCATTCTCACTCTTTCTCCTCCATGGCCGAAATCAAACACAGCACAAACCAAACCAAACAGAGCACAAGATCGGAACCCGATCTCCCCTTCTCTTCCAAGATCGGAACCCCTCCTCCATGATCTCCTCCAAAATCGAAACCCCTTCTCCTCCATGATCTCCTCCATGATCAGTCAAAACCCAATCTCCCCCTTTTCCTCCAAGATCGAAACCCCCTCTCTCTGGTTTCACTCTGTCTCCCTCTCAATCCTCACCTCCGATCTGTGTACTCTCCAGAATAATGGTACGATCTTCATCTATATACATACTCATATATATATATATTTGATTTGTTCCAACATTATAATTTTTTATATCTGTCTTCATCAATTTTTTTTGATATATATGTTTGAAATTTTTTGATATATATGTCTTCATCAATTTTTCTATTATATATATATATATCTGTCTTCAATTTTTTATATCTGTCATGAACAATTTTTTGATTATCCGGTATACAGAAATTTGCATTGATATATATGTTTTGATATCTAAAACTGAAATTTGCTTGATTCTAAAAATTGGGTCTCTAACGGTCTGATTTTTGCTGATCTGGCAAGCTCGGCATCTGCCATTTCACTTGCCAAATTTGAGAACACAAATGGCATCTGCCATCTTTAGCAAGTGAAATAGCAGACCGTTGGAGACTCATTTTTGCCATTCCTGTCATTTTTTAACTTTGGCAACTGATATAGCAAAATCATTGGAGATACTCTAAGTCACACGACTATAACATTAGTACCTTAACAAAGGCCCTGTTTGGTAGAGCTGTGGGAAAGTGCTTATAGCTTATGCCTAAACAGCTTATAGCTTATAACTATGAACATAAGCTGATTTCTGACTTATAAATTAAGCATCTCCTGCTCCACTCAAAGAATAAGCTGATTTCTAACTTCCAAAAAGTTATAAGTTATAAGCTATAAGTTAAACCAAACACATCAAAATAACTTAAATTAAGCTGAAAACTGAAATAAGCAGCTTTTAAGCTGCACCAAACAGGGTTAAAATATAGTTGTGCAAGTATGGTTAGTTAGTTAGAAGATTAGTTAGAGAGTTGGTTATATGGTTAGTTAGTTAGAGGAATAGTTAGAGTTTGTTATAGAATCTCTTTGTATATAAATACGTAATGGACCATTTGAATGGTCAATGGAAATAGAATAAAATATCTCTTTTCATGTAAAAGGACACAACATACAATATCTCTTTTCATGTAAAAGGACACAACATACATACATCATCCATTCATCATTTTCACCTGATGAGTCATCTAATCTATTTGCATCATTCACTAACAATAGACACCTATATATGACACATGCCAATTGACTCATCAACATATACAATAAAATTTTTCTCATTTTTTTTTAGGTACTTCGGAAAGTAAAATTTTTCTTTTTAAAATCTATATTTCGTACTCAAACAATTTTAAATATAAAATTTTTATAGCTCAAAATAAAATTTAAAAAAGAAAAATCAAAATTTAAAATAAATCTCAAGTTTATTAGGATTGGATATAAAGGAAACAAATGCCCATTTTGATAACATCAGTTAAAAGTCAAAAATTAATTTTTAATTTATTTTGAGTTATATTTTTTCTCATATAAAATAATAAAAAAAATTAAAAAATCAAAAAATTAATTTTTAATTATTTTTCCAAAATGCTCTAAAGTCAAATGATGGTAGGTGTGCCCTTCAAAGTTGAAACGTCCCATGAAGACAACGATTGTTTCATATTCATTATCTAAAATCGAAAGAAAATGTACAAAATCGAAGCTTGAAAACAGTAGTAATTCATATATCCAAAAAGTAAGTAAAGTTAAAGACGCGTGTTGCAATGCAATGTTGTTAAGTCTTCGTTTTCTATTGAATTTTTTAGTTGATTTTTTTGTGTTGAAATTTTTTTAGTTTTATTTGGTTTAACTTTTTTGACTTTTATAAGAAAAAAATGTAATGATTATTATTTGAATGAGAAATTTCATCTTATTAACTTATATAGTTAATTTTATCTTTTTATATTTTTTTAACCAAAAATCTAAAACTAAACAACGCTTAATTATTTTTTTAATCCATTTGTTTGTTTACTATTAGATATTCTGGGTACCCACGTGCAGCACAGACCACCGACTTGGGAAAAAAAGGGAAGAGGTTAGTGATTAAAAGCTTTCAACGGTCACTTTGGGCCTTACTTCATTAACTAACTAAAACAACCTAACAGTCAATTCAAGATTGTTCCATAATGGAAGACTTTGAATTTGAATTAGCTCATTCAAGATTATTCAAGAATCTAATAAACTTTGAATTATCTCTTAATCATCTTTCACTATCTTTTTGGAAGGATTTGTTAACCTCCATATATCTATATATTAAATTAAATGTGTAATTGTAATTAGTGGATATTATTTAATAATCCTGACTGACATCATATAAGCATATAATAATACACATATACTAATCTATGCACAATATTCTCTTCAATTGAATAAATATAAAAACACAAAGGCTCTGTTTTGTTAAGTTCTAAGAATTTGTTTTTCAAAAAATTTAAAATTAGTTTGGTGAAAACAATTCATTATTTTTATCTAATTTTTATTTTTTGGGGAGAAAATAATTTTTAAAATTTATTATTTATTTTTATCAAATTAATTTATAATTTTTTATAAAAAAATAAAAAAATAATTATAACAATTTAACCAAATTGAATTTTTTGACACATTACTAAAAACCGAAGTGTATTTACTTTTCAAGCGTAAGACATTTAAGATAAATTTAGACCACACGTTTCACTCTATGATTTTTTTTAAACCAAAAATTCTGTATCCTTCCATTATTATTTGAATTTAGAAACTTGCAAATTCAAAATAATTTGTTATGTAATTTTTTTTCTTTCAAAAGATTAATAATACAAAGACAAAACAATGAAATATATTTCCAAAACTCTGAAGTTGGGTGCACGCTATTGCTGGATTGGGCCAATCACCTATGGCAGGCCTATATTGGGTGTAACCGCAATAACTCCGGGCCGGTCTTGGGCCCAATTTAACTTTTAAACTTCACACTGGCGAACATATCATTTACAGGGCTTGGGATTACATATGGGCCGTAACGCAAAGAGAGGAAATTTTGTAAGGCCTGTTTGTAATTGCAAGCCAGGCTTCGAAAATAGCATTTCTAGCACGGCCCGGCTGGAATTTTATATATGCAATATATCTTATTTTATTTTATTTAAAAATAAGAAAAAGTTAAAAAAAATCATTGTAATGAATCTACAATCTTAATCTTTAGTCTATATAAAGAAAACACCAAAATGACTTCAATTACCACATTAGTCATCGTCAAGTTGTTATACATAGATATTTAAGCCTCGTTTGACAACCGAACTTTTTAGTCAAAAAATCAAAAAGTTACTAAATTAGTCAAAAAACCAACAATCCATACCAAAAAGTCAAAGATTCTCTTTTCTCTCTACTTTTTGCACATCTTTTCGTAAAAAGTCAAAAAGTCATCCCAAACATACTAGTTTTTTTTAGCTCATATTTTAGCCAAATAACCAAAAAGTTACTAAATTAGCCTGTTCCCAAACGAGGCCTTAGAGTAATACAGCTGGTACACAACTCAAAGTGATACAATTTCTCAAATATTTAATTATACTGCGAAAATTAATGGGCAAGGTGGGGTGCATAAACGATTAATTCATTATAATTTTATGTAATTTCATCCTTAATAGTAAAATGCACATAAAGGGTAAAAGCACAATAAATAATAATGATAGTATTTTTTAATGGATGTACTTAAAAAAGGAAAAGGCGTGTCGATTAGAACTCCCTAAGCTTGGTGAAGGGGTAAGAGAGAGGCAAGTGGAAAAATTATTGGTTAAATGGCTTTATATTTATTGGATGGTCTTGAGATACCGTCACGAGATATTCCAATAATATTGTAATTGATAAAAAGAATGGTGCTTATATTAGATGATTAAGAAAGATAAGGAGACGTGATTAGTGTAGTATATAGTCACGTGCCGATTAGATTTTGCATTGGATATCATTATTGCTGCAATCACATCACAGGTGACCATCATGATACTTATCATCACATTTCAAAATTTTGAATCCTAGTAGAACACTACTACTACTACGGATCAAACCACTTTGTACTCATCATTAACAATCCCAACTTTCAATTAAAACACACATATTCGAGATCTATCAGGCACAAAAGCATATCATTAGAATTTAGGATGGAGATCGATGTTAGTGGGTTCGAAGCCAACAACAACAACTCACATGGAGAGATTGAAGAGATCGAAGACGAAATTGATAAGAGATTCAAGTGCTTCAAGAACTTCGACATTACCAGCGACCCTCCTTCTGATCACCACTTCAGCCACCACAAGAAGTCCACCAATAATAATAAGCATGTGTTCTTCGGAAGCAGTAACTCTCTGGCCGAAAATCTCCAAAAAGAATGGAAGGTTTTGGAGACGGATCTCCCCGATTTTATTCTCGTCAGAGCTTACCAAAACAGGATTGATCTAATGAGAGCTGCCGTTATAGGCCCTCCAAACACCCCTTACAACCACGGCGTCTTCTTCTTTGACATTGTCTTTCCGAGTAATTATCCGGCCATGCCACCGAAGCTTTTCTACCATTCTAATGGGCTTGATTTGAATCCTAATTTGCATCCGGATGGGAAGGTCAGCCTGAGACTCTTGCAGAAGTGGAATCTGAAACAATCCAACCTCCTTCAACTACTTGTTTCGATTCCATGTCTGGTTTTGAATTCCAAACCTTACCTCAACCAGTTTCACCGCCTCTATTTATTCTACGAATTGGAAGTCTTGAAATACAACAAGAATGCCTTCATGTTGACGTGTGAGGCAATGATGCGGACGCTCCAAATGCCGCCGAGGCATTTCAAAGATTTCGTTGCAGGGCACTTCAGACAGAGGGCTCACCCAATTCTTCTGAAATATAAAGAGCATATGGATGAGGATGAGAGTGAATGCATGAGGCAGTTATTCCTCAAGCTCTTAAAGGCGTTTGAAGAAAATGGGGCTTACTGTAAGCATCATTTGATCAGTCAGGTAAAAATAGAAAAGAAGAGTGATACAGAGGACAGAAGCACAAACAACGGAATTGTCACAAGGGTTTTTAAAAAACTGACGAACCCTTGTCGACTTGATAACACCAACTTATCAACTTTCTCTCTCCTTTTTTAAATAATTTTGAGTTCTTTTTACTGTTTTGCATCCCAAAGTTAATAGTTTCGTTTCATTGAAAATCTAGATGGTTACCGGGACATTTCACATTCACTTATACAGCAGAATTTTGATAAATACCAGTCCAGTACACAAACCTTTGATTCCTGACATTTGAGTTTCAACTATGCGGGAAAGGCTAAATCACTCTCCCCTTCTCTCACTCTCTGCTTCATATTCAAAATCTGTTTGCTTTCAGATAAGGGTAAACATTTTGATGTGAATTTTTAGCTGGCATATTTTGCTATCTTTTTTTTTTTTTTTTTTTTTTTTGCCATCTTCAATCTAGAACAAACAGACCAATTTTTACTAAACTTAAGCTCAATATTTTGCACTTCATCCTTTTTTATGCGAATTTTAATTATATATTGTTGTTTGTATGAAACAAATAGCCCAGATACCTATAGTTCTTGGTTGAGTAAATAACTACGCTGAACAGATACAGATAGTGTTGGATAACCATGTTTATTTCATATTTAAACGATGTAGTGTTGAATCTCATACTATGTACATCAAAAAATTTTAGGCAATATATAATATATAGCAATAAATCTGAAACGTTGGCACTGGTGTGTACCCTACCAATGGAAAAATAGGGTAGGCTGTCGAGTACAATATTGACAACTTTGGTCAAAACTGAATTGGTAAATTGGATTTTTTTGGGCAGAATCTCTTCCATATTTATGGTTATACTACTTAGAACTCAGAATACAAGAGTACTTCCAGAGATGGTCCATTTTTATTTTTTTTTGGGTGATGAATTCACATACTTTGGAGTGTAGAAATCGAGCAGCAGCCTATCTGCGAACTCAAATTTTCCTATCTGCAACCCCTAGCTACAAACAGAGGCAACTGGAACTTTGTTTTTAAAGCAATCCTTCTATGTAGTTATGATGTTTGTTTAGGCTTTTTTGACCAACTTACAACTTTTAGCTTTTAAAAAGCTATTTTGTTTGGTTAAACTTATTTCAAACTGCTTCTGATTCTAATAACTTATTTTAACTCAAAAAAGCTGATTCTAAGAAGCTGTTCACCCCTTACTTCTGATAATCAGTTTCTGCTGTGGACATATTAATTTACGGTTATACTATTTGATTTTTTATTTTTTATTTTTTTTAAAAATAGAAAAAGACCCAAATGGACTATAGATTATCATTATTATTTTTTTATGAGAAATGTAGACACGCAGTGAATAACAAAAAATAAATGTTAATTGAAAAAGCTACTTCACGATTTATTTAACAAACACTACTCAGCAACTTCAATCTATAGTCTAACAGCTACACCAAACAGATTAACAGTTTCTGATTAAAGTCATAATTTATGATGTGTAAAGCTATAATCTATAATTTGTTTTAATAACTACACCAAACGGGGCTAGTGTAGAGATGAAGGTCATTGAGTAAAAGATCTTGTTCAACATCAGAGATGTTTTCTAAATTCTTGTTTCTTCAACCTACAAGGATAACAATAAACAAATTTGAATAAAAAGGAGCCGATACTTTAATTCTACCAAGAGACTACATGTAAATAGTTGTCCACATTGCACAGCTTTGCATAGTACAGAGCAATAACTAAAGATGTCAGAACATTTCACCTATCAGACAGGCATGGATGATAGCAGAAATAAAGAAAACCAGTCACAGAAGAGCTTCAAGCTGTTTAAGAATTTTGGGATCATTATTAATCCACGTCCTGAGCATCGCTTTACAATGTCCAAAAGCTGGAAAGCACTCAAGAATGTGCACCGTACCAAATATATCTTATTATGGAAACAAAAATGTAGAAATGATGAAAGCGGGAGGAGGTAAAAAGACTATAGAGTATTGTAGAAAGTCTCAACAAGCATTTGGTCATTGATCTAGACAGCAATCCAGATGAAAATACAAAGGAAATGAGCACGAGCTGCACACACATGCATGCTTCGTAAGAGTATTCATTGAAGTGTACATTGAGAACAATGCATGCATTTAACAATTGTCCTCAAACGGGAGAAAAAACTAAATGACATAATAATGGCCAATATATCCCCACTTTCTTGGATTGAGAAGTGAGAATAGAGGGCTGAGATCCTTCTTACCAAAACCACGTCGTTTTAAAAAAAAATTTAATATTTTTCCCCCACGTTTCTCTTTCCATCGACTGCTCTCTCCCACTTTGCAACTTCTCACTCTCCTCTCGCCAGTGGAAGGAATTTTCTTTTTTTTTTTGGACCCCAAAACGACGTCATTTTGGGGAACCAAATCTCAGCCCTCGATTCCTCTCATTTTTGAGGTGGCTCGCTCACAAAAAAACCACTACAGATTGCACTACACACTCACCACTACAGAGAATCTGCACTGCACTCGTGAGAAAGTGTTCAGATCCAATCCTTGAATTTGAACTCCACAAACACAACATCAGATTCAAACAATGGTATTCAAAATCCTAGGCGGTTGGCCAAACATCCTTCTGGGATAAATTCAATTTTACTGTTTAGTTTCTTATATAGATCCAAGTCATCCACTCTCATAAATTTCAAAAAAGAACCACTCGTGACTTACGTGTGACAGTTTCTTACTCTAATTCAAACATTGAATCACTCTATACCATATGCGTTTGTTTCTAAAATTTGCTGAGGTAATGATCTATTCATGTGACTCCAAAGGAGTTTAGAGGTTGTAAGCCGAAATACTGATTGTGTGAAGCATATATAACCAGTTAAAGCAGAGCAACTAAACTTATTGAATATTTGTTTTCTATAATTGATATGTTAAATTTCACTGAGAAACTAAACGAAGACACAACCCAACCAGAGTATTCATTTTTTACCCTTAATTACAATTTTCTATTCATCCATTCCCCATTAATTCCAGCAACCAAAGGAATCAAATCAATCATGAAATTCAAACTGAAACTTAACGAACAAGACAGAAATAATTAAAGAAAGAAAAATAGAGGGTTTTTAAAACCAAACCAGATCAAAAAGAATTTGCGCAACAGCCTCTTCTCAATCGAACAGCACCGCGTTTTTCTCAAACCCAATTCAGGTCTCTCTCACCTGGTAGGAAAAAGAAGGAGAAATAGAAAATAGAGATCGATATAAAAGAACAAGTCAACCAAAGGAAAAAAGTGAATTAATTTAATAGTAGTAGTAGTAGTGAATAAGATTTTGAGACATAAAGTGATTGATTGAATAGCAGAGCAGAGCAGCGAAGCGAGAGAACATTTGCTAGGAATTGAATTGAAGAAGATGAAAAGACATATCACAGAGTTTGTGCGTGAATCTAACGTCATCAACCCCAAAAATACAAAAACAAAAACAAAAATTTCAGGCAGAAGGGAAGGGGAAGGTTCTGTTTGGATGAGAGGAGTGGGGTTAAATTCACGCACAACTCTGAAATATGCCTCTTCTTCTCATACTACGCCCATGGAGCCTTGGCTTCTGGAGAGAGGCAGAGAGACAGAGAGAAGAAAAGGAAGAAAAAGAGAGGCTATTTGTTTCAGGAGCTTTCAACCAAGCAAGTCGGCGTTAGATTGGAAGCCCTAGATTCGATTTTTATGTGGGTTCCCTTTGGGAAATCTACCCAACTTTACCTAAAACAAAAAAAAAAAAAAAAACAACAACGGTCGTACTACGTGAATTAATCAGTGTATTAACTAATATATTGATTAGTATTATCACATTATTATTGATTTAATTTATTATATAAATTATAAATATTTAAAAATTTTAAAATTATATCACACCATCGAATTAATAAATATAATATTATTCAAAAAAAATCTACTCGCTCCGTTTTAAAATGATAGTGTCTTTTAAAAAATTAAATTTTTTTTAATAATATAATTATTACATTTTAAAAAAAATTAATTTTTCAAAAATATTTTTAAATAATACATTTTATAAATGATATTAATTATCATAATTATACTTTTTATGTTAATCAATTTAAAATGATAGAATAAAAATTTTATATTATTTTTATTCTTAATTTTTAAAAAGAAATTAATATTTTAAAATAAAAATAATAACATTTTAAAAGGAAAGAAGTACACAACTTTCCTATTTGTGTTTTAGCGTAATCTTAATTCTAACTAACAGTAATGATAGAGGCCCCTACAAAAGACAATCCCTACAACCTTTAAAATGATATGAACCATTAATGACACTGTTAGACACAATTCTTAAAAAAAATTCAAACATATCAATAATCAATATATCACTGGAGTAATGGGGTCCTCCTTTGTGAGGTCTCAAACATTTTCTTTCTAAGAGCATCTCCAACCCATCCTTCAAAATTTCAAATATGAAGGATCCTTCCTAATTTTGAGTTCTAACACATCCTTCATTTCTTCCTCCCAAATGAAGGAAGATGGATTGATCCTTCAAATATGAAGGGAGGCTGAAAAAATGAAGGAGACCTCCAAAACACTATTCACTTTATATTTCTTATTATATTTAAACAACTTTTAATGTGTTTATTTAATTTTTATAAAATTGACATCAATAAAAAAGTATAAATCATACCTTTAAAATGAGTATAATATTAAATATATTTTACAAAAATTTTAAAATTAAATATTTATTAATAAACAAAAATTACTTTTTGATTAGAGTTTGAATAAAGGAAATGAAGGTTTGTGATTGGAGTTTGAATGAATAGTGACCTCTTCTATATTTACTTTTTGAATAAAAAATATTATTTCCATTCTCTTGAGAAGAGGATGTGGTTGAAGATGCTCTAAGGCTTCGTTTTGGATGTGAATTGATTTTTTGATTATTTTAGTCTAGGGTTAAAAAGTCTCGTTTGAGATAAGTTTTTTGCCTTTTCTAATTTTTGTGAAAAAAAAATAAAATAATTATGATTTAGATATTATATTTTATTTTATTGAATTAAAAAATTTATTTTATCTTTTTGTGATTATTTTAATTAATAAAAAAAAACAAAAAAAAAACCAAAAAAACTCAAAAAAGTTCTATGCCAAACGGAGGTTAACTAATTAGGAAGGAAGCTTTACATTTGATTTCAACCTACCTCTTTTGTCAGTGTAACCGTGTGCTACACGTGTCAATACACTTGGTCAGTGGAGTATTGTTTGTTTAACAATGATAGACCACTAATTTTGAAATTTTAAAAAGATCACTAATGACATAACACTCAATAAAAAAATATATATAACACTAAAGTTAAAACATTAAATCATTCATAGTGGGACTCACTGTCACATCATTAGTGGTAGTAGCACTAATTAGTGCTGTCACTCATTTTCCTTGTTTGTTTGGTAGTGTTACATATATTAGTTAATATATTAATTAGTATACTAATACTATTTATGATATTATTATTAATCTTATTCATTATACAAATTGTAAAGAATAATGCTACACGTACCAATTAATATACACATTAGTGTACTAATAGATGATATGACATCATTTGTATGGTTTGAGTATTTGTAACTTGTATAATAAATGTGATCAATAATAATATTATAACGCTAATTGATACACTAGTGTGTATACTAATTGATACATGTAGTACCACCAAATTATAAATATCAAAAACTTCTTAAATTATGCTACATCATTAATTGATACACTAGTTAGTACACTAATTAGTGCATATAACAATATTCATTACCTATTTGCTAGTTTTTATTCACTCGGTTTATTTTCAATTTTCAGAATTCACTTTTAAAAAAATTTCACTACTACAAAAACAGATAAAGATCACACTTTTTTTGTGTGATGTATGTTATTTAATCACACCTTTTAAGTTTTATTAAAGTGTGATCTTTGGGAGTGTGATTACAAATGGTCATTTTTAATCACACTTTTTAAGTGTACTTAATAACATTTAGACCACACTTTTTAATTGTGATTAAAAATATTTAGATCACATCTTTTAAGTGTGATTAATAATATTTAGATCACATCTTTTAAGTGTGACTAATAACTAATAAAATCTGTGATAAAAAAAGGGTTCAACATATTTGAAAAATAATTAATATTATTTTTGTATGCTCATTTGAAGAATGTAATATACACTATATACTATACTTTGAATCATAACCACATATTGAATGGAATAACGTCATATATTTCATAAATAAAAATTAAATGTTCAAAAGTATATACAAAGGAATTAAATAAAAAAAATTCAACTGTGCTTACATATATTAAAAAATGAAAAAACTTAAAAAACCAAGTTCTTTAATTCTTTGACCATACTTTGCATCTCTCCAAGAAATTTCTGACCTGAAAAATGAAAACACAAATTAATTCAGAAACCGCAGGAACTTAACTATTTATAGAGACTATTCTAGTCTTACAAAAAATACAGTCGGACTTTTTCTCATCACACTGACTCTTCATCTCATGCTTCAATAGAAGGAGAATAACCACTTTGATTGAATAATCAATTCTCATGGAAAAAATGGACCAAATATCTTAAGATAGCTGAATATGAGCTATGACTACAAGGCAACAATGATCAGGAGAAGGAACAGGGTTATGCAAACATTTTATCCGTGCCCTTGAATATAGGAAAATTCACGTGTTAAAAGATTTCAGCAGTTAACTCATCGTCAGACATGAACATGCAGAAAACAAATTAATAGCCAGAAGAGAGTTGTCATCTCCATTTAAAAATTGATAATTATTCCAAGACATGAACATGCAGAAAACAAATTGCTCCATTTCTTAAACCACATAAAACAATCTGTCCCTGCAACAAGAGATGAGTTTGTTACATTGAAATCATATAGTGAGAGTCAGTTAACCACAGACAAAGGTCATGTAATGATAATAGATAAAAAATTATCAAATAAAAAATGTAATGATAATATATAAAAATATAGTAATGCCATTTATAAATCTCGAGATGAGGTCAACATCTACCAAGGAAAAAGTTGTTGACTTGATTATGCAAAGCTTGTTAACTGTTAATGTGCAAATTCTGAATTACATATTGGTGCCACATGGAACCTAATGGAATTAAGATTTTAAAGTATGTTTTATGTCAAGTTTTCTTTAGGTTAATGTGTTGCAAATACTTTAATATGAAGTTTGTGTAACCTCAAAATTCTTAACTAGACAAAACCAAAAAAAAGAAAGGGTGATCCACGTAGTAATCCAAAAAAATAAGGAACCAGACGTGAAAATAGACAATTTAGAAACATTTGTATGGAATCTTAAATGTGGATAATTACCGAATGATCAAGTTGTAGTGACAAAACATTACTTTTACAACGAAACACCCATGATTACACACCAGTTTCCAGATTTACCAAGGCAGCTCCAAGATCGGTGCCTATACCAACCAAAAGTAAGAACAAAACAAACAGGAACAAACATGAAATATTAGTCATTTAACACAGTCCTGATTGTCATTTTCAATAGGGCCACAACCTATTAATGTCATTACTACTTATGAACTAATGAAGCATGCTAATAAAGGTAAAACAAAACCTATAGTAAAAATAATAATAAATAGATGAAAGTGCAGAGCTCAAACAGGAGTCTTTTAGCCAGGAATGAACACGTAAATCTTGGGTAATTTAAACCCACCATCCATGCCAAATGAACTTTGACATGGATTTCCAGTGCAGGGATAAAAAATTTAATCCTACATGAAAAAATTTTCAGAACAGTGTAATTATATAAATCATTTTGTGTTTTATGATTTGTAGCAGGTTCAAAGTATCTAAATATAAACTAGTACAATGGCTAACATTTTCAGAGGCCGTTTTATTAACCAATTTTGAAATATATTCGATATTTTTAGTACTTCAGGTCACTGTATACTATTATCAAAGGGAGATTTGTAATGATTTTGCATAACATTGGAATATAATTATTAATTAAGATAAATACAAAAATAATTGTTCAATACTTTATTTACTTTTTAAAACATATATATATAGTGAGATTGAAATAGTTTATCACACATCCACAAAATTTATCCCAGATCCATCAAAAAATAAGAACTAAGAAAATATAATGATATTAAAATCAGATTTCAACAATTAAACTTGACGTGGGTAAGCCCATAAAGGCCATAGCCCACTATGAACAACCCAAGCCCATCACTTGGAGCCCAATACATAGCCCAGCTGGTGAAGTCCAAAACAGTTAGAATCCAACGTGGCATAAAGAGCCAATGACATTCAGACATACGGCAGGTAAAGGACAAGCCACATCAGCAGACAAAGATATGCAAAGTTATTGCCACTGCACATCACCATTAATGCAGCCCATCACAGCATTTATTACGACAACACCTCTCCATCGGAACAGCACCCCCTTGCCCTGAACAAGGTAAGCTACAGCATAGACTTTCAGCCAAGATAACAGGTCGGAAGGGACAACGAAATGATGACCAAAGGATATAAGCAAACGTTGAAGACAAGAAGAAGGTTAAGCTTTCTATCTCCAATCTCTCTCTACACTCTACTTCTCTTTCTAACTTACTCGTCGGAGGGTTCACTAGGGGACTCCCCGTTCCCCGTTGAACTTATCTACAAGTTCATTGGTGGGTTTGATCACCTGGATATTGGTGCGAGAAGTGTGGATCAGTCCGACCCGCTCTGCCAGGTACCCGTTGTATATTAACTGCATCATCAGTTGGCGCCGTCTGTGAGAAGTTTTTGCTCCGTGCGCCAGTTGTGCTCATTGTCGCCGGAGACCCTGTCCCAACAACCTTTTCCTACTACCAATCAAAGTGTATGGTCACGACTAGTTCCATGGCTTCTCACCATAATACTGCCGACCATCAAACTGACCCTCCCAATCCAAACAATCCACCACAGTATTTCATCGAGCTTACCAACAGCATTAACCGCATGGCCGAGCAAAACCAAGCCCTGATAAATGCTTTACTCCAGAGAAACCTTCCTATGCCTCCTCCACCACCTCCAGATATTCCCCCTAACCAAGAATGAGCCCCGAGCCATACTATCCCGCAGCCCTATCCACCAAACTTGGAAGGCTTGCAACCTCCACCCCCACATATAAATCCACCACCTCCACCCCCGTATCCGTCGATCCTGGCACCAGCCCCTGAAGGGGAAGCCAGTAGTGTCCAGCCCCCGCTGCCCTCCGGTGGTGACAACATCCCTCTCTGGGACGCAGAACTCCGAGCCATGAAGCTCCAACTCCAAGGGGTCATGCAAAACATCCAGCATAAACCCTCTACCACGGCCAACTCACCATTTTGTTGCCTCCATCCGAGACAAACCCCTGCCCCCCAAGTTCAAGATGCCCACCATGGACTCTTTTGATGGCACGACAAACCCAGTTGACCATCTGGAGACCTACCGAACCCTCATGATCCTCCATGCCTTCCCTGACGAGATCATGTGTCGAGCTTTCCCCGTGACACTGAAAGGATCAGCTCGACTGTGGTTCAGCCAGTTACCAGCAGACTCCGTCTCCACTTTCTAGCATCTTAGTGACTCTTTCCTCAATCACTTTATTGGAGTCCAGCGCCAACGCCGTCCGGCAACCCAACTCCTCAACATCCGCCAGACCGAGGGGGAGTCCCTGTGCAGTTTCGTTACTCGCTTCAACACCGAAGCCCTGCAAGTGGCGGAAAACGACGATAAGGTCATCCTCACAGCTTTCATGGCCAGACTAAGGTCGTCTGACTTCCTCTTCTCCCTCTCCAAAAACCCCCCCACCACCATGACAGCCTTACTTTCCAAAGCCCAAAAATACATGAACGCCGAAGATTCCCTAGCCGCCCGCCAAGACCCTACAGCAAAACACCCGACCCCCCGAGAAAAACGAAAAGACTCAGAGGCCAGACACACCCAGTATAATACCCAAACACCACATTATACCGACCGACCCCCCCGAGCTGACCGGCCGATACCTGCCTGACCGCCCGGTCGGTTCGTGCGGTACACACCCCTTAACTCCCCTATGGAACAAGTCCTCAACCAGATCCAGCAGGACTACCCCCTCAAATGGCCCCAACCGTCAAGAACCCCTTCCAATCGGAAGGACCAATCCAAATACTGTTGTTTTCACCAGGACCACGGACATAATACCGATGAGTGTGTTAACCTCAAGGATCAGGTCGAGACCTTCATACGTCAAGGACGTCTTAGTCGATTCACGGACACCCGCCCCCAGCAGAGACAAAGGGCAGAGCCCACCAGAAATACCCGCCGGCGCACTCCCCCCCAGTAGCCAGCCCAACCAAATCAAGGCCACGATCGTCTCCCACAGCAACCTCGGGCACAAGCTAATCCCCCCCACCTGTTGGAGAAATCAGAGTTATTTCCGACGGGCTTGCTTGTGGAGGACCATCCCACTCGGCTCAGCGGGCAGAACTCCGGAAAATAAGGCAAGGCTCAGACAAAGAGATTGCCACATTGGACCGACCTTCCAAACAGCCCAAGCAATGGACCAAGCCTATTACCTTCACGGACGCCGACTGCACGGGCATTCGTTATCCCCATGACGACCCTCTAGTCATTTCGGCTCTCCTCTCCAACTACAAGGTCAGACGGGTTCTCGTAAACAACGGCAGCTCTTCAGACATCATTTTCCTCAATTGCTTCCGCCAACTCAAGATCGGGGAAGAAAGTCTGTCCCCTCTCCAAACCCCCTTGGTCGGTTTCACTGGTGACCGGGTGACCTCCATTGGCTCCATTGACCTCCCCATCACAATTGGCGAGCACCCGCGCCAGACCACCAAGCTACTCACCTTCCTTGTTGTCGACTGCCCTTCTGCCTACAACATCATCCTTGGTCGTACCACCCTAAATGCTTTCCAAGCTATTACATCAACTTATCACCTAGCCATCAAGTTCCCCACCGATCTTGGGGTCGGGACAGTGAGAGGGGAGCAGACTATGGCCAGAGAATGTTATGTCGCCTCGTTCAAAGAAGTCAAGTTGAAAGAGGCTATGATCATCGAAGGACTCGATGTCAGAGACGAAGCCGAGCTGATTAGGGGGGAACCAGTTGAAGAACTTATTGAAGTCCCCATCGATCCCTCCAACCCAGCAAAAACTGCCAAAATCGACAGCCAACTGTCCCCCCAAGCCAAGGCGGACCTTACTGCTCTCCTGACCGAGCACAATGATGTATTTGCCTGGACCCATTCAGACATACCGGGTATTGACCCCTCCTTGATAACCCATTGCCTCAGCATTGAACCCCATTTCCGACCTTACCGCCAGAAGCAGCGCATCTTTCATCCAGAGCGCAATACTCTTATTGCTGCAGAAGTTGATAAGCTCCTTGAGGCCCAATTCATCAAAAACGTGGACTACCCTAGGTGGTTATCAAACGTGGTCCTAGTCCGCAAGAACAATGGCAAATGGCGACTCTGTGTCGACTACTCCGACCTCAACCGAGCCTGCCCCAAAGATAGCTATCCTCTTCCCCGCATAGACCTGCTGGTCGAGGCCACGGCCGGTCACCAAATGCTCAGTTTCATGGATGCTTTCTCTGGGTACAACCAAATTCTGATACACCCGTCTGACCGAGAACACACCTCCTTCATTACCGACTGAGGTACCTACCACTACCATGTGATGCCATTTAGACTGAAAAATGCTGGGGCCACCTACCAACGGTTGGTCAATGTTGTTTTCCATCATCAGATAAGTCGGAATATGGAAGTATATGTCGACGACATGCTCGTCAAGAGCAAACTCTCTGCTGACCATCTGACCGACCTGCGAGAGACCTTCGCCACCCTACGTAAGTACCAAATGAAGCTCAACCCGAAGAAGTGCGCCTTTGGCGTAGGATCTGGGAAGTTTTTGGGTTTCATGGTCAGTCAGCGCGGCATCGAAGCTAACCCTGAAAAAATCAAGGCCTTGATTGAAATGCAGTCACCCAGAATAGTCAAGGAGGTTCAGAGACTCACTGGCCGAGTAACCGCCCTCAACCGCTTCATTTCCCGCGTGACGGATAAGTGCCTTCTATTCTTCAAAGTTCTTCGACAAACTTTTGAATGGACGACCGAATCCGAAGAGGCCTTTCAGTAGTTGAAGCAGTGTATGGCCAACCCCCCCTCCTTTCTCAGGCAATCACGGGCGAACCCCTCTTCCTCTACTTAGCCGTTTCAAGCACTGCAGTTAGTGCAGCTTTTATCAGGGAAGACGGCTCTGTTCAGCGGCCAGTCTACTACATCAATCGGGCTCTCAGGGGAGCGGAGCAGAATTACCCACTATTAGAAAAATTGTCCTTGGCCTTGGTCACCGCCTCCAGACGACTCCATCCTTACTTCCAAGCACATTCCATAGTGGTCCTCACCGACCAACCTTTGAAGAAGGTAATGCAGCAACCAGAGCTCTCTGGCAGGCTCATGCAATGGTCAGTTGAACTCAGCCAGTTTGACATCTCCTACCGATCTCGGACGGCAATTAAGGGATAGGCTGTCGCCGATTTCATCTTAGAATTCACTAATCCTACCCCAACCACGGCCCCTCCACCACCAACCCCTACCGAGCCAGAAGACCCTCATTCCTGGACTCTCAACGTCGACGGATCATCCCGTAAAGAAGGTAGCGGGGCTGGTCTCATCCTCACCGCCCCTGAGGGTGGTTATTTCAAATGTGCTCTCCGTTTCTTGTTTGATGCCAGTAACAACGAGGCCGAAAATGAGGCATTGATAGCAGGTCTCCGCCTAGCCAGGGACATTGGTGTCAGCCACATCCGGGTGTTCAGCGACTTCCAGCTCATTGTCGGACAAATTACGGGAGAATTCGATGCAAAGGAGGACACAATGCGAGCTTACAGGGATATTGTGTTTCCTCTTGTTCTCCTCTTCAATACTTTTCATATCTAGCACATTTCTCGGGCAGAAAACTCTAAGGCAGATGAGATGGCTCAGTTGGCTTCCGCAGACCAATCCAACCTCAGCCGTGGTATTCGTCTCGAGTACCTAGCCCACCCTGCCATTTCCCCCGACCAGCAAGAAGTACAGTTCCTCCAGAATGAGCCCATCCCTTGGGCATCGGACATCTTCCTATTTTTGACAACGGGGGAACTTCCTGATGACCAACAGCAAGCCGCCAAGGTTAGGGCCCGGTCGTCCAATTACACCCTCGTCAGTGGTGTCTTGTACAAACGTGGCTTTTTACGCCCGTATCTACGATGCCTTAACCCGACTCAAGCAACCTATGTGATGCGAGAAATCCATGAGGGTATTTGCGGTAATCATTCAGGCGGCAGGTCCCTAGCCCACAAAATACTTCGCACTGGCTATTTCTGGCCTACTCTCAACCAAGATGCGACTGACTTCGTCCTCAAATGTGATAAGTGTCAACGCTTTGCCAACATCCCCCATGCTCCTCCTACAGAACTGATCACACTTTGCAGTCCCTATCCGTTCACCAAATGGGGGATCGACTTAGTTGGTCCACTTCCCACCGGCCGAGGCCAGACCAAGTTCGCGATTGTCGCCATTGACTATTTCACTAAGTGGGTAGAGGCAGAACCCCTTGCCACCATCACCGAGCGGAACACAACCAAATTCATCTGGCAGTCAATCGTATGCAGGTTTGGCATCCCTCAAGCCATCGTTTCTGACAACGGCAAACAATTCGACAACGCCAAGTACAGGAAGTTCTGTGCAGACCTCCAGATCCAGCCCTGTTTCTCCTCCCCAGGTCATCCCCAAGCCAATGGCCAAGTCGAGGTTACTAACCGTTCTCTTCTGAAGATCATCAAAACTAAACTAGAAGCTGCTAAAGGACTTTGGGCTGAGGAACTACCGAATGTACTCTGGGCCTACCGTACTACCGCCCGGACTCCCACTGGGGAGACCCTCTTTCGCTTAACATACGGCGCTAAGGCGGTCATCCCAGTGGAAGTCGGTCTGCCTACCCCAAGGGTTTTACACCCCAACCCAGAGCTAACCGAAGAGCTCCGTCGGGCTGATCTTGACCTAATCGAAGAGCTCAGAGAAACCACTGCAGTCCGACTGGCCTCCTACCAACAGAAAATGAGAACACACTACAACCGCAGAGTCCGACCAAGGGAGTTCGTCGTAGGAGACCTTGTCTTACGCGAAGTAACCCTTGCCACCAAAAATCCGACTGAAGGCAAACTGGCAGCGAAATGGGAGGGACCTTACGTTGTGAAAGCCCGACCACGGCTAGGCACTTACTGACTTCAGGACATGGAAGGTCGAGATCTCCCCCACCCGTGGAACGCCGAACATTTGAAGCGTTACTTTCAATAAACTCCTACTTTTTATTGCTCAGTTATTGTACTTTCTTTTTGACGAATTTACACACATGAACATACTTGTTCTCCCCTGGCATAATGTAAATTTTGATCAACTGGATCACACTTTCCATGACAACAATTTTATATCTCAGCTATCTGTGTGTTGTCTCAATAACATTTTGATTGCAGCACTTATTAAAAGGCCTCAGCCAGACTGAGCACCAAAAGTCTCGGCCAGACTGAGTGCCAACAGCCTCAGCCAGACTGAGCACCAAAAGCCTCGACCAGACCAAGCGCCAACAGCCTCAGCCAGATTGAGCACCAAAAGTCTCAGCCAGACCGAGCGCCAACAGCCTCAGCCAGACTGAGCACCAAAAGCCTCGGCCAGACCGAGCGCCAAAAGCCTCAGCTAGACTGAGCACCAAAAGCCTCAGCCAGCCTAAGCTTTAAAAGCCTCAGTCAGACTGAGCATGAAGCACTCGGCCAGACCAAGCATGACAAGTCTCAGCCAAACTGAGCGCCACAATTCCAAATCCAAATTGAGTTACTTGCAACGTCAGTAAATCACAGCTTAGCCCCAACTGAGCACACATACTTGTGGCATTAGTAGACACACTTAGTCATAATTCCAGGTCCAAGTTTTTACACCACTTTGCACTTAGTCAAATCCTAACGACGTTCTTACATGTTTCCTTTACTAGTCAGATTATTTTCTTCTCTATTAACTTTTACAAGTCAACCTCTTTCCTTACTAGTCAAGCCTAACTCCAATAAACCACTCTCATCCACTTCAGCAGTATGGCAAACACAAACTCATAATTTTATCACATTTTAAATTCCACTCTGCATTGAGGAGTTCTTAACTTTACTCTGCACTGAGTTTTTATTATAAGTTTAATTCCACTCTGCATTGAGGAGTTCTTAACTTTACTCTGCACTGAGTTTTTATTAGAAGTTCAATTTCACTCTGCATTGAGGAGTTCTTAACTTTACTCTGTATTGAGTATTTATTACAGATTCACTTTCACTTTACATTGAGGAGTTCTTAAATTTAGTTTTTATTACAACTTTACCTCCACTTTGCAGATGTACACAAGCCACCATTCTCATTCATTTCAGATGCACAAGCACAGACAGTCGAATGAAAACACAATTGAAATTTTATTTATTCACAAATTCGTACATAAGTTCATTACAGTAATTCCAAAAAAAAAAAAAACACACACACACACACAAACACAACTCAAAGTACAAGGTCTTCTTCTTCTTCTTCTTCTTCAATTACTCCTTCTCACTGGACACGAGGTCTTCTTCTTCAATACCCTCATCCAAGGGGGTCTGGGCCACATCGTCGTCGTCAATTTTTACACTACTCGGTCTAAGTCTGGGAATAGTTCTTCAGCTTTACGCTTGAACATCTTCCAACCACTGTCCCAGAACTCAGCCATTTCGTGTTTATAGAAGTCTGACCGCTGGAAGCTCTCGATCACTTCTGCCTCGGTCCTGCCCCCAACGGTCGTCCCAGACAGGCCCGCCCCCCCAGACATCTCTCGCCACGCTGTTGGCGACCGCGCCGTCGATCGCCATCTGAAACTCAGCAGACCCCTTGAATTGTTCTATTGCTACAACATACAGATCGGGGTATGCTGCCCTTTTAGAGGCTGCCTTGGTCCTCTCTCCCTCCAGCTCCTTCTGTAGGCTCGCCTTTTCAAAGGCCGACCTGGCCCTCTCTTCCTCCCACTCCTTCTGCAGGCTCGCCTTTTCAGAGGTCGCCTTGGCCCTCTCTTCCTCCAACTCCTTCTGAAGGCTCGCCCTCACCTCCATTGCCTTAGCCCGCTCATCTTCCAGCTTCTTCTGCAGCCCAGCAATCATCCGATCTGCGTCTTCTTTTTCCTTGATCTGCTGGGCGCGCAGATCTTCATTGCTGGTCATAGCCTCTTCAAATTGTTCGACGACGACCGCGCAGGCCTTTTGAGCATCTCCTAATTTCTTCTGCTCGCCAGCAAGCTAGAACTCAAGCGACACTACCCTGCGACGTTCGTTTTCTAGCTCCAACTTGACCGCGCTCAGCTCAGCTTGGGCTCGGTCGGCAACATTGTTATGAACAATGGCCAACACTTGCATCTTTTTAGCTTTTTCAGCTTCCTGCCAACCCCTGGAGCACACGCCTCGTGCAGCCTTCCTCCACCCTGCACTCTCCCTTTTGAAGTTGGCAAGTTGAGCCTTGGCCTCGTCTGCCTTCATCTTTGCAGCCGCCGCCTTTCTCAGCAGAGCTCCTGCTAAGGTGGTTACCTCCATTTGAGCAGAGCATAACCCCCTCAGCAACGCAACCTCATTGAATCTGGCTATTGAGCGCACGGCTGCCTCATCCACGATCCCCACAAGGCGATCTGCACCTGCCCTGGCTGGGCCTTCTTTTCCCTCCAGCCGTCCAGCCACTGCGCGAGCGTGATAGATCTCGGTCATCAGCCTGACACCCCCTCCTTGGGGCGCAGGACCCCCCTGGGGCTGTTCTCCTCCCCTTGGCTCAGGGCCAGTCGCCCTACCTTCTACTTGCACTTCGGGGGCGACCCTCGCCACCTCTGAGGCGATCTCCACCCTTATTGGGACGACCTCCACTCTCTCTGAGGCGATGTCCACCACTTCTGGGCCATCCACCCCTCCTGGGGTCTCCTCCATTCCCCCCTTCTCTGCCTCCTTGGCCATGCTGGTCTCTTCTGCCATCACTTCCCTTCTCCTCTTCACGGCAGGCTCTTCTTCACTCCTCCTCACCCTCATTTTCTTCTTTACCACACCCCCACCTCCATCTCCTTCAAAGCCCTCTCCTTCAAAGGATCTACTGGGGGCGATCGGGGCACAAATCCACCTAAGTCTTTTTCCCTCAAGGGTTTGGGGCGAGGTCGGATCATCTCCCTCACAATTAGCTTTGGCGGTCGGTCTTCCTAGGACTCTTTGAACTTACTGGCTTTGGCGAGGATGGCCATATCCTCAGCCTCTTGCGCTTTCCTCCTCGCCTCCAATTCAACTCGCCCCAGATCTCCACCGTTCGGCTAAGGACCCAACCCCGCTCCAAACAAGGCTGAGGGTTGAACAAGTTCGTCCCATTTGACCCCCTCCTTCTCTCGTCATGCCTTCACCTTCTTTATTCTCTCCCCTGCCGCTGCTTCCAGTTTTGGCTCTACAGATTTGGTGGGCACTCTCCACAACGTGCGCACCCCAGCCTCTCCATTCGCAGATACATAGAACCACGCGGCCTTTAACCTTTAATTGATGACGGCAACCCCGCCACCAGACCCCTCCATGCCGCCGCCTGTAACGTCACCCAAGTCTCTTGTTGTCCTAAGGCCTTATAACATGCGAAGAATTCGTCTACTGTCATGGCCGCCCCTTCGTTCGCCTTCGGCCACGCGTTTGCACAGGCCAGTACAATCTTCCACGCGTTGGGCATTAGTTGGCCCGGTGCCACCTCCAAACAGTTCAGGACATCTACCACCACTTGCGGCAGTGGCAGCCTCAGTCCTCCCTTCAATGCTTCCTCGTAAAGGGCAAACTCCTTCGGCCTTGCGTCGGATGGCCTTTCTGTTGACGTCGGTAACAATAACTCTATTTCAGCAGGCATCTGGTATTTTTCGCGAATAGCCTCCAACTCCACCGCGGTAACCGTTAATTTGTCAACCTTTGTGTGCCAGTGATCTGGTTCTGCCTGGCTGATTGGCTTTGGAGCTGCTATCATGGTGGAAGCATGAGATCGTACCACCGGTTCCCCCACCCTCTCCATTTGCCTCTCCATCCTATACTGCTCTGCTAACTCCACTGCATCGTCATCACCAAGCGGATCCACCCTAACATTCACAGCTTCTTCTTGGGCCATTCCTATGGTATGTCTGCGAATCGCTTCGGATGCAGGTGCAAGGAAATTGAAAAAATGTTGCAGAGGTGTATCGTCAGCAACAAAGGAGTTAACACTTGGGACGTTTTGATTTTTCGCAAAGAAGTAGGTAAATCGAATAATGCCAAAAGCCCAAGGCTTGCCCTTATTCCAAGGATCGCAATTAATTTGCGCCAGTTTGAAAACTTTTCAAAATATCCGCCAAAACTGTCTTTTCAACACCCATAATGACCTATCGTTTCATTTCTGCTCCAACGCCTAATCTCCCTCCCATGAGATGTTGCCACGTGTACGACCACGATTCACTGTCTCCTCCCCTTACCCTGTCTTTTCCACTTCAAATCACCACGTGACACGCCGCCTCTTGAGCCCCGCGCCCCTCCACCTTACCCTTCACGGTCGGCCCTCCTTATGGTCAGCCCTTCCACTCGGCCAACCTTCGCGGTCAGCCCTCCCACTCGGCCACCCTTCGCGGTCGGCCCTCCTCATGGTCAGCCCTTCCACTTGGCCACGATTCGCGGTCGGTCCACCTCATGGTCTTCCCTTCCACTCGGTCCACCTCACGGTCGGTCCACCCACTCGGTCACCCCTGCCGGTCGACCTCTATCCTGCCAATCCCTAACACCCTCATTCTCTCCATTAGTATTCCCTTCGTTGGACTAAAGCTGCACTCGGGACTGGGGACTACTGACGTGGGTAAGCCCATAAAGGCCATAGCCCACTATGAACAACCCAAGCCCATCACTTGGAGCCCAATACATAGCCCAGTTGGTGAAGTCCAAAACAGCTGGAATCCAACGTGGCATAAAGAGCCAATGACATTCAGACGTACGACAGGTAAAGGACAAGCCACATCAGCAGACAAAGATCTGCAAAGTTATTGCCACTGCACATCACCATTAATGCAGCCCATCACAGCATTTATTACAACAACACCTCTCCGTCGGAACAGCACCCCCTTGCCCTGAACAAGGTAAGCTATAGTATAGACTTTCGGCCAATATGACAGGTCGGAAGGGACAGTGAAATGATGACCAAAGGATATAAGCAAACGTTGAAGACAAGAAGAAGGTTAAGCTTTCTATCTCCAATCTCTCTCTACACTCTACTTCTCTTTCTAACTTACTCATCGGAGGGTTCACTGGGGGACTCCCCGTTCCCCGTTGAACTTATCTGCAGGTTTATTGGTGGGTTTGATCACCTGGATATTGGTGCGAGAAGCGTGGATCAGTCCGACCCGCTCTGCTAGGTACCCGTTGTATATTAACTGCATCATCAAAACTAAAAAATAAGTTGCATAAAACATTTTTTTAAGTGTGAAATAGAAAAACAAAGATGAAATCTAAACAAGTTTTAAGAAGAATATATGTGGTTTACCCAACTTGAAAGAAAGGTTGAAGGGAGCAGTCCAACTTTAATAGGGGGCTTTAATATATATTAAAAAAAAAAAAAATGGGGGACACTTTCCTAGCTCTTTCCCAACTCTGAAAAAGGCCTCTTCCCAAATTTGATTGTCTTGTTAACCAGGATAAGTCACCACCAGTGTGCCCACTTCTTTCATGGCATCATCCAGTTTTGAATAAGATAATAACTGAGAATAAAGAAAACAAAAGCAGATTGGACCTATACTTAAACCCCATCTGAATTTGTTTTGATCCATCACAGTCCTTCCTAAACAAAGAAAATGAATATTAAAGACAATGACAAACAATTTGAGAAATGAATAATGGAGAAATTCAGGACCAAATAGTATTTGATATATACATTTACAATATTATAGTATAACGTTTTCTTGAGATTGACCCGTGTTTTACATCAACAAACTAACAAGCAGCCAACCAACCATTCCACAAAAATGATTATAAAAGAAAGGACAATATTTCAGCTATACTTCATATCCGAATCCACGCAAATTCTATTTACAATGAAGTTAATGTGGAATGAGACATAAAAAATAAAAATAATAAAATTAAAAAAATGAATTTGAGTGAAGAAAGATTAGTTTAACTTTTCGATCTTGGTTCCTATAAATAGAAAAAACCTCAACATCCCTGTGACACAAGCAATATGGGCTTTGAGTCGGGCAATTGTCGCGAATAAGGGCAAGATTGCATTCAGACAATTCCTAGCTAGACAATCCATTAAGCTGCAAGGAGATAAGATATGCCACTGATTGAAGGCTTAAAGGAAGTTTGAAGGCTTGGAGGAAGTGAACAGCAACATTAGCTAGTATACCAAATTACAATCACAATACTACTCAATTCATCGAATCAACAATACTTGAGGCACTACTACCAAAATGCTGAGAGAGCAATAATAACCAAAGATCATAAGATATCCAATAAGCAATTACACAATCAACATACAAAAAAAAATGTCTAATTTGACTTGGTTCTCTCCTAAATACTTGTTCACCAAAAATCGATACACAATTCTCTCTACGTCTGACTCAGATGCACCTATTCAAATCAAAATCAAGACAAAAAAAATGCAGCTAGATCCAGAGATCAAATCAATAAACAAAAGCATCAAATTTCAACATCGATACAATATATCATTGATTCTGAAATCAATCAACTCACAATATTGCCGAGAGCAACGACATTGAGGAAAGTGGAAGGGCGGCTCGAGGACGATGAGTTTTCGTCGACATCTTCGTCGGCAAGCAAAGCAGATGCTTGGCGCATCGAATCGGCGAGCTGAGCGAATTCGTCGATCGCGTCCATTGACTCGATGAATCAAAGAACTCGATTTAAGAGAGAGAGAGAGATGATCAAATCAAAGGAGAAGGAGGTATCGATATGTATGTAGAGAGAGAAAGAAACCCTAGGTTGATACAAGATGAAAATGATGATGGAGAGAGATCCATCGATGATATTTGTGTTGTTGGGTAGTAGACACTAATTTATTAGGAAAAAAAATTATGTGAGAAAAAAAAAAACGGTGAGATAAAATTAATGTTAAAATTTATTAATTAAAAATAAGTTTTTTTTTTAAATAAAAAAATTAATGCTATAAAAAATTAATAATGCTATGATGTGGCATAATTTTAAAAATTTTGAATATTTATAATTTGTATAGTGGATGAGATCAGTAATAATAACATAAGGTATGTTGACACCTTAGTTGGTATACCAATTGGTGCATCACCGATAAAAAAATACTTCATATTTGTGTGTGTAGCTTTTTTAGTAATTTTTTAGATCAGTTTTAATTTTTTTTTTTCTAAAATTATAAATATACCCAAATAAGTCTAAAAAAATTATAGCAAAATTATAGAGAGAGAGAGAGAGAGGGGGGGTTTGAGGCAAAAGCATGTATAGATAGAATGAGAGGGACACTGGTGAACGAAGCCTTAAAATCATGTTTTTGAGTTTTTTTTATTTTAGTTATTATAAGTTTTTAAATGTTTCAAATATTTTTTTTTTTACATTTTAAGTTGAAAAAATTTACATATACTTAGAAGGAAAATATTTTTTAATTTTCTAAAAAAATACTAAATTCAAAAAAATATAAAATTTAATACATTTCACATGTATTATATTTTTTTATAAATATTTTACTTTTCAGTTCTGATTCGTAGCTCGAAAGTCTGTGGCTCGACACCAAAACGACGTCGTTTTGGTGTCTTTTTTTTCTTTTTTCTTTTTTGAACTGAAGAACTGAAGAAGAGAGCTGAAGAAGAAAGATGAAGAACTGCACACGTTATAAAGAACTGAAGAAGAAAGCTGAAGAAGAAAGGTGAAGAAGAAGAAGAAAACTGATGAAACTGATCAAAGAATTGAAACATTTTTTATGTACAACAAATCAGTATTTTGATATTCATTGTTAATCAGTATTTCGATGTACAACAAATCAGTTTCATCAACATTTCATTGATAATTTTTTTGATGAAAACTGATTTTTCTAATCAAAGATGTTCTGATCAAACTGATTTTGATGTACAACATTTTTTTATGATCACCCTCGTTTCTGATCAACATGAAAACTGATGAAACTGATCAAAGAAACTGATGAAACAATGAAGATTAGTTTCTTTCTCTTACTTTGGTATTTTTTTTCTGATCCTGATCTACTTAGGAAAAAAAAAAAAAAGAAGAAGAAGAAGAAGAGAAAACAGAGTTTTAGAGCATCTTCATCTTCATCAACATCAACAATTTTTTTTTTTTTTTTTTTTTGTCATTCAAATCCAGATCTACTTAGAAGAAGAAGAAGAAAAAAAAAAAGAAGAGAGAAAACAGAGAGATCGAAACAGAGTTTTAAAGCATCTTCATCAACATCAACAAATTTTTTTTTTTTTTTCATTCAGATCCAGATCTACTTAGAAGAAGAAGGAAAAAAAATAAAAAACTAGAAAAAAGAGAGATCGGTGGGTTTGTATCAACATCTTATCAACAACAACTCACTCGATTGGGCTTAGCAGAAGGAAGAGCGACTGCCCTCTCTCGATCTAGAGTAGGCAAGGAAGCAAATGGAACCAGTCCTACCTTTAAGTCGCCACTGGCATCACCGCCATCGCCTTTTCTCTCTCTCTCCCTCCTCTTCTCTTCTCTTCTCTTCCCTTCCCTTCCCTTCCCTTCCCTTCCCTTCCCTCTGAGTTCGAAAGAAAAAAAAAAAAAAAAACGACGTCGTTTTGGGTATTCGAGCCACCTATTTCGAGCTACGAAGTATTTTTCTTTACTTTTTAGCTGTATCCAGATTAGGCACATCTAAAATGTAAAATATAAATAAATTATTAAAAGAAGTGAAAATATCAAATCAAGGTAATTTTAAAAAAATAATTACAAATTAGTGAGAAGCAATATAAATATTAATAATTCAAATTATAAACTTTTTCATGAATATGTTATTTTTTTCCCCAAAATTCCACTAGGTGCAATTATCCCTTAAAAGATGACACTAAATTATAAAATAATGTATAAATTATTTTTAAGTTGTCCTCAATTAGGAAAATTTAAGGTGAGAAGCTTAGTTAGAAATTGTTAGTTATTTTAAATCAAAAAAAAAAAATTTGGATTGAAATTTTTTTTTAATAAAAGTTTTCACAACATGCTAATGCATGCCATGTAAAGTTATAATATTTTACGACATGGAATGTATCTCGTTTTAAGCATAAACATTTTACGACATATTTTTATATGCTGTAAAAATATGCATTTTTACGGCATGTTTTTGCATGCCATAAAAAAAATCAAATTGAATTTTTTTTTTTTAGTAGAAGTTTTCACGGCATGTTAATGCATGCCGTGTGAAGTTATAATATTTTGCAACATGAAAAGTATGTCGTCTTAAGTGCAAATATTTTACGACATATTTTTTAAGTCGTGAAAATATACATTTTTTATGGCATACTTTTGTATGCCACAAATATATGAATTAACGACTTCCATGGTATGTATGTCGTTATTGAAAAACCATTAACGGCTTGCAAAAAAAAAATGTCGTAAAATGTACTAATTACGACATACATTTGATGTATGCCGTAAAGTTGAAGCCGTAAATAGTTAGTTTTATTGTAGTGCATAAAGTCGTAAATAGTTAGTTTTGTTGTAGTGCCATCTCCTTCTCTCTCTCTCTCTCTCTCTCTCTCTCTCTCTCTCTCTCTCTCTTGTGTGCCTTGTGATGAACCTTAGCCTTCTACTTTCTGTTTGATTAGAAGTAGCCAAAGAATTAAATGTATTTTGAAATTTTTTTTTTTAAATTTGTGTTTTGGTGTTGGGGCTTTTTTTTTTAAAAAAAAAAAAATGGGAATTGTATATTTTATATAAAAATCAAATTGGAATATTTTATACAATCACACCTATTTAGGGAGTGTGATCAAATATATATATATATAATCACACTTTAATTAGAAGGTGTAAGGTGTGATTAAAAAATATATAAATAATCACACTTTAATTAGAATGTGTGATTAAAATATATACATATAATCACACTCATTTAAAAAGTGTGATTAAAAAGCAATAGTGTATATATAATCACACTTTAATTAGAAGGTGTGATTAAAAAATATATAAATAATCATACTTTAATTAGAATGTGTGATTAAAAAATAGATATTACCTGTTATAACTGTGGTCAAAAAGGTCATTATTCTAATCAAAAGGGGACTCTTGCGAAAACAACGCTCGAGGGGGAACTACACAAGGTGCTTATGCTTGATCGCCCCTAATCCCACGATGCCAGGCCTTTTTGCATTAACAGATTGACTCTTAGGATGACTAGGTTCTTTGAAGAAGAGATTAGTAGTGGTGGATTTAACATAATCAAAACGGGATGTTTTAATAGGATTAGGAGGATATGGAGTCACTGCTTGGCTGGAAGAAGCAAAAGGATCAGTAGCCAAAGCAAATGTGTAGTTAGGTTTAGGTATGTTACCAAGAACCTGGTAACGGTTTATCATTTCAATTGGATGGTACTGGGTTACTAGCTCCAGAGGGGGAGGAACAAGAGGCTGACTTGAGGGGACCAAGGCTCTAGAAGGAGGCCGTGGATGAGACATCTATTTAAAAGAAATAAAGATTAGCAATGAAGATTAACAACCACTTCTTCCAAGCCCAAGTCATCCAAGTCAAAGATTAAACCAAAGGATAAAGCACCATCAGCAAAGCCCAACTTTGTTAAGCCCAAATCTGAGGATAAACCCAAGTCAAAGGATAAGCCCAAGTCCAAGTCATCTCGAGATGAGTTACTCAAAATGGCTCGTTTACTAGTTGATCAAGCTGAAGCCCAATCAGATTCGGATAACAATAATTCAGAAGACGGTTCAGACAATTCAGACTCTTCTAAAGGTTCAACTACTCAAAGCCCATATGGACCTGAGTTTCAAGATGCTCAGGACCCCTATGCCTAGTCAGCTCTGCATTGGATTCCATATATTTACAATTTGACTTCAATCAATACGCTTTTGAGAAAAGCTGTCATTTTGTATTTATATTGATTCCATCTGTTAAATCTCCACCGAAAGTAATGAATAGTAAAAAGTCACTATTCACTTTTACTATTCATCACTCAATCAATCTGATTAAAGCTGCATCATCTTTTGTCAATCAACCGAAAGTATCCGACAGCCTGCTTTTGTCCATGTGCTGCCAGCTGCTCTCCTACTCAACCAATTCACATGCTGCATAGTTCTTTTCTTTCCTATAAAATGTAATGGTTAATTCATTTGTAAGGGACTAAGAAAAAACATAGCGAAAAAGAAGTGTTCTTATGTTTAAACCCTGTTTCTGATTTTCTAAATTATGTATTTTGGAAGCAACTCTTTGCAGTAATTTCCAAAACAATTGTAGGTTATTTTCGATTAAAAGTTATTTTTAAAGGGTTTTAATTCTATTCTGTGTTAATATTCCATCTTCTTCACTTGTTCTGTATAGCACGTCCTTCATTCTTTTGGAATGGTATCAGAGCCAAGTTATGTTGCTATCTAATTCTTACTGTCTGTTAATTCTCTTTAATCGTGCCCCATTTAATTAGAATGTGTGATTAAAATATATATATATAATCACACTTAATTGAAAAGTGACATAAAAAATAAATGTTATCACACTCAATCAAATTAAGTGTGATTAAAATATCAATCTAATTTTTTTTTATCACACTTCCAATAAAAATGAGATATTTTTTTTTGTCAAAGTGTGATCTTTAACTATTTTTGTAGTAGTGTTTACTTTTTCATTTTCTGTATTTTTTTTATTTTCACTGAATTTTTTAATATTTTCAATAATTTTTTTTTAAATTTTTCGACATACCTAACATAAATATACTTAAAAAGTATAATATTTGTAAAAAAAATCTTTAAAAAATTTACTAAATATCAAAAATACAAAAAAAAAATGAAAATTCAATACATTTTTCATATTTTTGTGTATTTTTAATTTTTTTAAAAATATTTTTTCAGAAATAATTTACTATTTAGATACATCTAAAAAAGTAAAAAACTTACTTAAAATTTTAAAAATATTCACCAAAAATAAAAAAACATGAAAAATAAAAAATTCAATTTTCAAAAAATTAAATTCAAAAAACTAAAACCAAACATACTAATTATTATTATTTATTTACTTTGTTTTTAATATTTTTTTATGAAAAATTTGAATTTTAAATTCAGCTTGAAAACAAATAATAAAAAAAAAAAGAACTTTAGAAAAGGCGCTCGCGCGCAAAAAAAAAAAAAAAAAAAAAAAAGTAAACTCTTTGATTTATTTGACTTTTTTTAAATTATTTTTACATATTAGGTTTGTCTATACAAGACGGATTGAAAAAGTAAAATAATTGAAAATTTTAATCAAAATCCCTCCATTAAACCCTTAGTTAGTGAAAATGACAACTTAATTTATTTTGTTTTATAAATTTTCTGAGGAAGAGGTGCATAATTGAGTAAAGACAGAATAAAATTTATAATATATATATATATCATAAAACTCTTTTAATGATGAACACTTTTATTTTATTTTATACAAGTTTAAAAATATTGTGTATGTGTATTTTCAGTTGGTTCATCTAATATATACACTATTTGTTGTAACAATAAAATGTTATTGTGAACCAAGGTAACATGTTATTGTGAGGCAGAGTAATATGTTACTGTGACACAGAGTAGCATGTATACGTCAATTTCAAGGGTATTTTTTAATTTTTAATTTTTAATTTTTTTAAGAATTTCATAATTAATATGAATCTTATTTGATAGATCTTGATGAAAGAATTCTAAAACTATTCATTTTATTAAAAATCGGCATATAGATAAAAAATTATATTATTTTAAAGTTTAAAATATTAAATTACTCACTAAGTATATTTTGATAATAGTAGCATATGTTAGACTTTTCAAGAAATTTTTTTTGTGTTTATCCTTAATACATTAAAGTTATATTATGAGGAGATTTTGACCAAATCTCTCTTAAAAATTCGACATAATTTTTTTTAAAAAAATAAAAAATATGACTTTGTTATGAGATCCCAAACAACAGGTTTTAGGGTGAGTAGGGTTGCAAACGAGCCAAACCGAGCTGAGCTTGAGCTCGGCTCGATAAGTAACTAGGCTCGAGCTCAGCTTAGCTCATTGATATTAATAGAACTCGAACTAAATATTATTTATATTATTTAAATAAAAAATATTTTTTATATTATTTAATATATAAATAATATATTTTTACTATTATTTATATATATTTATATTATTTAATAAATAAATAACATGTTTATTATATAATTTAAATAAAAATAAATGAGCAAAGCTTGACAAGCCGAGCTTATTTGAGTTTGATCTCAACTCGTTTACTAAACGAGCGTAATATTCGAGCTCGAGCTCGGCTCGTTTACTAAACGAGTTAAATCCAGTTTATTCATGAGCAGCTCAGTTCATTTGCAACCCTAAGCATGAGTATGATTCGATTTACGAGAAAACAAAGTTTGAACCAATAATTACAACTACGTGAAATTTAAAATCAAATTAATTTATAAAAATTTTTAATTTAAATTAAATTAATAATATTTTATTTTATTTTATTTAAAATTATAATTATAATTTTTTAAAATTTGTCATTCTTCCTAACATGCGCTTTTTTTTTTTTTTAAATTTATTTAAGATCAGTTCTTCCTAACATGTTCACAAAATATCATTCACAATCTACTCAAATATATTATTATTTTTTAAATAAAATTTATTTAAATAATCGATAAATTTCATTGGGCAAATTACACAAATAATTCTTATAATTGGGGACTCGTGTCATTTTGCTCCTTGACTTTTCAATTGTGACATATTTGATCTTGAATTTTGAATCTTGATCCAAATAAGGACAATTGAAGATACCATTGTTTAATTTCAATGGCAAAATCGTCAATTTAATAAAATATAAACTAATTTAACAAAAATAAATATCAAAAAAATATTTTTAATTTTTTAAAAATTGTTTTTATCCACCAATGATAAAATTATGTAAAATTGATAAAAATTAATAAAATTACATGATTAATTTTTTAAAATTAGTTTTACATGATCATCATCCAAACACATAATAAAAATTAATTTGGTAAAAAAAAATTAAATGTCTAAAAGATTTTATCAATTTTACATAATTTTATTTTTAGTGGGTAGAAATAATTTTTAAAAATTCAAAAATATTTGTTTGACATTTATTTTTGTCAAATTAGCTTATATTTTATCAAATTGACGATTTTACCCTTGAAAAATCTAATGATATCTTCAATTGTCTTTATTTGGAACAAAATTCAAAATTCAGAGTCAAATGTGTCACAATTGAAAAGTCGGGGATCAAAGTGACACAAACCCTAAACTATAGGGACTATTAGTGTAATTCACCCAATTTCATTTTACCAGTATAATGGAATACAAATAGGTGCAAGCCCTTTGAACTATTTTCAACCCATTGTTTGGTATAGCTCTGGAATATTAATTCTAGAGTTATTTTCAACACATTGTTTGGTTTAAGCTTTCCAAAATTGATTCCAAGTCAGATTTCAAAACTCATTTGAAAACTTGTTTGACAATACAGTTAGTTTTTTAATTTTGAATTTTGAAAAGAGCGATTTTGGTTTACTCTATAGTCCTCTCAAATATCTCTCTGGATGTCCGGCCGATTAACCAGAATAGTTTTTTATTTTATTTTTTGGCACCTGTTATTTGGAAAAAAAAAAAATGGAAATTTGTTTTTGATTTTTTTAACAAAAAATATATTTTTTTATATTTTAAATCCAAAATATTTTTAAAAAATAATTCGAACCAAATATACAATAAAAATTATTTTAAATCAGTAATTGAATATTTATTTTGAAAAAAAAATGATTTCCTATGTAATATTTTCAATTAAAAAAATTAACCAAAAGGGACGGAAGCAAGGAACGAAGGAAACAGTACTAAAATAAAACAATTTAAATCAACAATCAATATTAATAATAATAGAATAAAACAGTTTAAATAAACATAAATAATAAAACTTACAATTGTTTATTGGAATGAAACAAACAGTTCTTCAAAATACATAACTTGAAAACGAACTTGAAAATAAAATTACAAAGCTATTTTTCTTAAGGAATAAGCACTCTCAATTTTTTCTAACTCTGCCTTATTCTTGACTGAAGAGGTTCTTTTATAATCAAAAGAGACTACTGTTAGCCTTGTGAGTGAATACTGTTAACCTTGTGAGTGAATAATCTTGACTTGAAAGGAGCATCAGGAGCACATGGGAGTTGTCTGCTGCTTTCGGTGAGTGACTAAAGTTGATGGCTGCTTTTTACTGTGCTGAATTTGTCGGTTGGATGAATCATGATGAATGAGGAATAGTAGTGTTGACTTTTTGATGAATAGTGAATAGTAAAGTTGACTTTTTTCACTATTTATTGCTTGGAGGCATGTGACTGAGAGAATCAATATAGATATATATATCAGCAGCTTTTCTCAAAAATGAGTATTGATTGAAGCTGATAATTATAGCTATATAGAATCCAATGACTGAATTAGGCATATGGGTCATGAGCATCTTGAAACAGGGGCCCATAAGGATCCTGATTAGTTGAACCTTTAGAAGAGTTTGAACTTGTTGAACTGTCTTCTGAATCACTATTATCCGAATCTGACTTGGCTTGGGCCATAAGGAGACAAGCCATTTGGAGAAGCTCATCCTTTGATGACTTGGATTTAGGCTTAACCTTGGACTTGGATTTTTCCTTTGATTTGGGCTGATCAGTGATGGGCTTTGCTGCCTTGGACTTAATTTTTGACTTGGATGACTTGGGCTTGGAAGAACTGGATGTTGGGCTTCCAAGATTGACTGGAGGAAGTTGACTTCTTTGTGTTAATGGAGAAGCCGGGATCTGCTGAGCTTTAACCATAGTAGGAGTTGGAGCATGTATGTTGATTGGGAATTTAGTTTGAACAATTTCAATGATGCGTGGAATTTTGAAATTATCCCACCATTTAACCATGTGTTGTCGGTAAATAACATCATCAGAAATACTATATTGCCATTTGAATATCCAAGGGATTTTGTAGTTGGATATAAAAATAAGCAATAGAGGGAATTTCCTTTGCTGAGGAGTGAATGAGAAAACAGTGGAGAAGTAATTGACTTGTTCCATAATTATAGATGGGAAGATTTCTGAAATGGCGCCATACTGAGTCCACCATCGCAGAAACCAGGTAGGTAACTCGGATTTGAACTTTTGATCAAATTGAAGAAACCAAGAGCGACTGTTTGACTCATTTTGTAAGGACCCACATTTCATGCCTTAGACATGCTTACATGCATTTATATGATTTGTTGTGTTAAGATTTGCTCCCATGAGTTGTGCCTTGTTTTGTACATGTTTGATTTGCCTAAGTGTATATGTATGCCTTGTTCCTCCCTTGTATTGTTAAGCCTAGGTTGTGTTGAGCCTAAGTCATGCTAAGCCTAGATCATTTCCAAGCCGAGGTCATCTCCAGTCCAGAACCATCTTGGTAACACTTTGCTAACCTCCACCTTTGTCCTGACATATTGGCCGAGATGATTATCATCTGGGCCGAGGTGTGTACCGCCGAGGCCGAGATGTGTATTATCTAGGCCGAGATGTCATCTTTGTGCCGAAGTGATCTTGTCCGGGAGTGGTATGACCTAGACCGAGGTGTGGCACATCTAGGCCAAGGTGTGGCACAGCTTAGTCAAGTGTTGTCCTTCCTAGCCGAGATCATTGCCACCATAAGTTACTGAAGCTTTGTTCTTCCAAGCCGATGTCTTTGTTACACCACTTGCCGACGTTTTGTTATTAGCCGAAGTCATTGTCCTTTGCTTACCGATGTCTTGCCTTTGCCGATGTCTTGCCTTTGCCGATGTCTTGTCTTTTGCCGATGTCATTCCTTGCCGGAGTGTTTCCTGTGAAGCTTGTTAGATACGCCTTGTCAGAACCTTGTCTTGTCAATCTATCACCTTTTTGAGGAGAACCAATCCGCCGCTGCCACGTGTCCGAGCTGAGTGTTAAATCAGCCGGCAGAGGGAGAAAGCTATCATTTGTTATGTTCTTGTTTGAAGAAGAGGAGAGAGAAGCTCTAGAAGAGGGAGAAGAGTTCTTGAGGGAGAGTAGACCTTCCAAGCTCGATTCCTAGAGATCCAACCGTTAGATTCGTGTTCTAAGGTTAGATTCTTGATCTGTGCATGATGTTCTTTATGTTTATGATATTGCATTGCATGATTGAATATGTTTTGAAAGCCATGCATCGTTTTGAAGTTCGGTTTTAGAGAGAGAAAATGATATTCAAGTGTTCTTCAAGAAAAGTCATGTTTTGATCCGAAAGCTCATGCCAAGATATGTGTTTTGTGTTTGTTTTCATATGATTTGTAAGCACGGGTGCCCAGGTCAATGTTTTCGAACTCATAGCATGAAAACCCAGTTTTGAATAAAGGAAATGATGATTTTGGCATTCATGTTCTTCATGTTCATGTTCATGTTCTTCATGATCTTCAACCCAGATTTCCAGACTTCACTCCCCGAAGTGTAGTCGCCGAGATCACTCTCACCTAGACCTCACGCTTAGGCCAAGCATCGTATCTCACCTTGGCCTACCTTGCATGATCACTTGCACCTTTGGTTTGTCTTGTATGAACCTCGGCATGCAGCAGCATGCCGGAGCCTTGGTAGCCACACCTCGGCAAGGAGGTGTGGGACCTCGGCAGAGACCTGGTTGGTACCCAGCATGTCTCCCTGACATGTGAAACAGTGTTTTGACTTCCAGCATGTTTTCCCGAGATCATTTGCATGCATGTATGATTTGTTTGGAGAAGTATGTTTAGTAGACCTTGCCATGTGATTGTAGGACTTGGACCTTTGCCTTGATCCCGACGTTCCAAGAACTAGGTGAGTGGTGCTTTTAATAAAGCTATGTTGTACATGTTTTGATAAGCTTTGTTTTGAAAAGTATTTGTTAAGTATGAATGATTACCCCTATTTTGTATATCAAGTATAAGTTTCATGCAACAAGTATCCGCTTTGTTTTGGGGACCGTGGTGATGGGGACCTAAGCCCAATAACCCGGCCTACAAGTGAATTGTTTTGGAGTCCGTACGTGCCAAGGGACTTTAAGCATTAGTGGCACAACCCTTTTGGAGTCCGTACGTGCCAAGGGACTTTAAGCATTGGTGGCACAAGTCCGTACGTGCTAGGGGACTTAAAGCATTAGTAGCACAACCTTTTGGAGTCCGTACGTGCCAAGGGACTTTAAGCATTGGTGGCACAAGTCCGTACGTGCTAGGGGACTTAAAGCATTAGTAGCACAACCTTTTGGAGTCCGTACGTGCCAAGGGACTTTAAGCATTGGTGGCACAACCCTTTTGGAGTCCGTACGTGCCAGGGGACTTTAAGCATTGGTGGCACAAGTCCGTACGTGCTAGGGGACTTTAAACGTTAGTAGCACATATGATTTGAAAGACCAAGATTGAAGTACAAGTTTGATATGTTTTGTTTGAATGTATTTGCCACTGACGGTCTATGAACGAGTGGATAAGTATGATTTGCCATCGACGGTCTATGAGCGGATGGATATGTTCTGTTTGGAATGTGATGACCCCAAGTACATGTTTTGATATAAGTTATGCCAAGTGTATGTTTGTATAAGTTTTGCCGAAGTACATGTTTTGTTACAAGTCATGCTAAGTATATGTTTTGTTATAAGTTATGCTAAGTACATGCTTTGATGTAAGTTTTGCCAAGTATGCTTTGTACAGTTATGCCGAGAACATGTTTTGAACAAGATATGATATATGTATGTTTTGCAAGAACCTCGGGAATCATTCATGAAACCCCTTTATTATTTGTACCATTCACTGAGTTTTCATACTCACCCTCTCTATATATATGTAGGTTTCAAGCAAGAAGTCGGCTCTGCCGAGATGTTTATTTCGTAGCCGAGGTTTTGAATACATGTTAGGTCGGCATTGAGGATGTCGGCAACCTTGAAGATTTTGTCCCTTGTCTTGTGTTTGTTTGTGTCGGCTGTGAAGCCCTTTTGTTAAGGATGTAATATGTATTTTGCTTATATTGTATTCAAGTTGTCAGACTTTAATTATGATGTATGCCATTCCATTTGACTTATGCACAGCTCTTATGGACCACTTGTATGTTAAGTTATTGCTTCCGCTCTTGTTAGCCCCATATGTATACTCTGATTGTGTGTGATCTTTGTAAGTTGGCCTTCGGTAATCTCGGATTACTGGCCATCATGGCACCAAACTACTAGGGGCGGTTTGGGGTCGTGACAGAATGGTATCAGAGCACAAGTTCCTTATAGTACGTTGTTCACACACTTTGAGTCCTAAAGAGCATAGGAATTTCCCTTAGACTTGATATTAGGATTGCATCATGTCGCTTGCTATTTGACAAGGTGTGCATCATCTCGGCATGATCATCTGTTATTTGCATGCATGATTATTGTTCATCTTGTTTTAAGAAGCCACATTTTGCATACAACTAGCATCATGAGAAGAGGTAGACCCCCAGTGGGCCGAGATCAGTCCGAAGACAGATTGGACAGGCTAGAAAGGATTGTTGAAGGTTTAGTCGGTGAGTTAAGGCAAGCAAGGCAACAGAACACTGGCACTACATCCACTCAGGCCGAGCAAACAGCTGGCCGACAAGCAGTACCACCTCCACCCCCTCCAGTGCAGCAAGTACCTCCACAACCAGCTTTGTATGGGGATGATACATTGACCTTGATCAAGGAGTTCAAGAAGATGAAACCGCCGAAGTTTCAAGGAGGTATAGAGCCGATGAAGGCAGAAGCTTGGGTTTTAGAGATGGAGAAGTTGTTCGAGGTTTTTCCCAGTACCGATGCTCAGAAGGTGGCATTGGCAGCATTTACTTTGGAAGATGACGCTCGCAGATGGTGGATGATGATCCGAGAAGGTAACCCAGACTTAACTTGGGCCAGATTTTTGGAGCTATTTTACAACAAACATTTTCCCCTAAGTGTTCGAAACCAGAAGGCTACCGAATTTTAGACTTTGATGCAAGGCAGCCGAACAGTGGCAGAATACGACCGTGCTTTTACTGAATTGGCGAGGTTTGCACCCCACGTGATCAACGATGAATATATGAAGGCTAGAAAGTTTGAGAGTGGGCTTCGTGGACCAATACAAGACCGGGTTAACCTGCACAATATGCCGACGTATGCTGGAGTGTTGGATAAAGCCATTCTGGCAGAAGCCAACCTGAACAGAATTCAGAGTTCGGGAGAAAGTCAGAAGAAGAAGCAAGCCCATAACAATCAGAAGAAGAGGCCGACTTATGACAATCGCGAAGAGGAAGTAGACCTGGATGATGCCGAGGAAAAGACAGAGGAGGATCGTCCCAACAAGGCGAATCCGGAAGGCGACGCCAGGCCGAAGTGTGCAACTTGTGGGAAGCAACATTTTGGAGTTTGTCATTGGGCAACTGGAGCATGTTTTGAATGCGGGGAGATGGGTCACCGTGTTAAGGATTGCCCCAAGGCAAGGGCTAGGAAAGATGAGAAGAGATGAGAACCAGAAATTTGAAGTTGTTTTGTGTACATGGTAAGTTAAGTTTGGGGACCAAACTTCTTTAAGGGGGGAAGGGTGTAAGGACCCACATTTCATGCCTTAGACATGCTTACATGCATTTATATGATTTGTTGTGTTAAGATTTGCTCCCATGAGTTGTGCCTTGTTTTGTACATGTTTGATTTGCCTAAGTGTATATGTATGCCTTGTTCCTCCCTTGTATTGTTAAGCCTAGGTTGTGTTGAGCCTAAGTCATGCTAAGCCTAGATCATTTCCAAGCCGAGGTCATCTCCAGTCCAGAACCATCTTGGTAACACTTTGCTAACCTCCACCTTTGTCCTGACATATTGGCCGAGATGATTATCATCTGGACCGAGGTGTGTACCGCCGAGGCCGAGATGTGTATTATCTAGGCCGAGATGTCATCTTTGTGCCGAAGTGATCTTGTCCGGGAGTGGTATGACCTAGACCGAGATGTGGCACATCTAGGCCAAGGTGTGGCACAGCTTAGTCAAGTGTTGTCCTTCCTAGCCGAGATCATTGCCACCATAAGTTACTGAAGCTTTGTTCTTCCAAGCCGATGTCTTTGTTACACCACTTGCCGACGTTTTGTTATTAGCCGAAGTCATTGTCCTTTGCTTACCGATGTCTTGCCTTTGCCGATGTCTTGCCTTTGCCGATGTCTTGTCTTTTGCCGATGTCATTCCTTGCCGGAGTGTTTCCTGTGAAGCTTGTTAGATACGCCTTGTCAGAACCTTGTCTTGTCAATCTATCACCTTTTTGAGGAGAACCAATCCGCCGCTGCCACGTGTCCGAGCTGAGTGTTAAATCAGCCGGCAGAGGGAGAAAGCTATCATTTGTTATGTTCTTGTTTGAAGAAGAGGAGAGAGAAGCTCTAGAAGAGGGAGAAGAGTTCTTGAGGGAGAGTAGACCTTCCAAGCTCGATTCCTAGAGATCCAACCGTTAGATTCGTGTTCTAAGGTTAGATTCTTGATCTGTGCATGATGTTCTTTATGTTTATGATATTGCATTGCATGATTGAATATGTTTTGAAAGCCATGCATCGTTTTGAAGTTCGGTTTTAGAGAGAGAAAATGATATTCAAGTGTTCTTCAAGAAAAGTCATGTTTTGATCCGAAAGCTCATGCCAAGATATGTGTTTTGTGTTTGTTTTCATATGATTTGCAAGCACGGGTGCCCAGGTCAATGTTTTCGAACTCATAGCATGAAAACCCAGTTTTGAATAAAGGAAATGATGATTTTGGCATTCATGTTCTTCATGTTCATGTTCATGTTCTTCATGATCTTCAACCCAGATTTCCAGACTTCACTTCCCGAAGTGTAGTCGCCGAGATCACTCTCACCTAGACCTCACGCTTAGGCCAAGCATCGTATCTCACCTTGGCCTACCTTGCATGATCACTTGCACCTTTGGTTTGTCTTGTATGAACCTCGGCATGCAGCAGCATGCCGGAGCCTTGGTAGCCACACCTCGGCAAGGAGGTGTGGGACCTCGGCAGAGACCTGGTTGGTACCCAGCATGTCTCCCTGACATGTGAAACAGTGTTTTGACTTCCAGCATGTTTTCCCGAGATCATTTGCATGCATGTATGATTTGTTTGGAGAAGTATGTTTAGTAGACCTTGCCATGTGATTGTAGGACTTGGACCTTTGCCTTGATCCCGACGTTCCAAGAACTAGGTGAGTGGTGCTTTTAATAAAGCTATGTTGTACATGTTTTGATAAGCTTTGTTTTGAAAAGTATTTGTTAAGTATGAATGATTACCCCTATTTTGTATATCAAGTATAAGTTTCATGCAACAAGTATCCGCTTTGTTTTGGGGACCGTGGTGATGGGGACCTAAGCCCAATAACCCGGCCTACAAGTGAATTGTTTTGGAGTCCGTACGTGCCAAGGGACTTTAAGCATTAGTGGCACAACCCTTTTGGAGTCCGTACGTGCCAAGGGACTTTAAGCATTGGTGGCACAAGTCCGTACGTGCTAGGGGACTTAAAGCATTAGTAGCACAACCTTTTGGAGTCCGTACGTGCCAAGGGACTTTAAGCATTGGTGGCACAAGTCCGTACATGCTAGGGGACTTAAAGCATTAGTAGCACAACCTTTTGGAGTCCGTACGTGCCAAGGGACTTTAAGCATTGGTGGCACAACCCTTTTGGAGTCCGTACGTGCCAGGGGACTTTAAGCATTGGTGGCACAAGTCCGTACGTGCTAGGGGACTTTAAACGTTAGTAGCACATATGATTTGAAAGACCAAGATTGAAGTACAAGTTTGATATGTTTTGTTTGAATGTATTTGCCACTGACGGTCTATGAACGAGTGGATAAGTATGATTTGCCATCGACGGTCTATGAGCGGATGGATATGTTCTGTTTGGAATGTGATGACCCCAAGTACATGTTTTGATATAAGTTATGCCAAGTGTATGTTTGTATAAGTTTTGCCGAAGTACATGTTTTGTTACAAGTCATGCTAAGTATATGTTTTGTTATAAGTTATGCTAAGTACATGCTTTGATGTAAGTTTTGCCAAGTATGCTTTGTACAGTTATGCCGAGAACATGTTTTGAACAAGATATGATATATGTATGTTTTGCAAGAACCTCGGGAATCATTCATGAAACCCCTTTATTATTTGTACCATTCACTGAGTTTTCATACTCACCCTCTCTATATATATGTAGGTTTCAAGCAAGAAGTCGGCTCTGCCGAGATGTTTATTTCGTAGCCGAGGTTTTGAATACATGTTAGGTCGGCATTGAGGATGTCGGCAACCTTGAAGATTTTGTCCCTTGTCTTGTGTTTGTTTGCGTCGGCTGTGAAGCCCTTTTGTTAAGGATGTAATATGTATTTTGCTTATATTGTATTCAAGTTGTCAGACTTTAATTATGATGTATGCCATTCCATTTGACTTATGCACAGCTCTTATGGACCACTTGTATGTTAAGTTATTGCTTCCGCTCTTGTTAGCCCCATATGTATACTCTGATTGTGTGTGATCTTTGTAAGTTGGCCTTCGGTAATCTCGGATTACTGGCCATCATGGCACCAAACTACTAGGGGCGGTTTGGGGTCGTGACACATTTTGATATAAGAGGACTTTGAATCAAGCATCAATGTAATCATAGTAACTGTTTTGAATTGAATGACTAGGCAAATCTCGTAGTTGGTAAGGAGAACCCCAATCAACCAGAGAAACAAAATTGTGAATATAGAGTGAATGGTACACAATTTTACTTGTGTAAGTGCGATCATAAATGGGTTTAATCACAATTGACTGATAGTTGAACACGATGTCTTTATAGAAAGTAATTGTTTTTTCTGGATGGAGAGGAATAAAATGCCATCCAAGAGGGAAATAAGATTTAACCAGATCATGAACAGTATGACTCTTTGGGTGACTAGGTTCTTTGAAAAAGAGATTAGTAATAGTGGATTTAACATAATCAAATCGGGCTGATTTAATAGGATTAGGAGGGTATGGAGTAACTGCTTGACTGGATGAAGCAAAAGGATCAGTAGCCAAAGCAGATGTATAACTAGGTTTAGGAATGTTACCAAGAATTTGGTAACGGTTAACCAATTCAGCAGGATGGTATTTGGTGACTAACTCCAAATGAGGAGGAACAAAAGGTTGACTAGAAGGCACAAGAACCTTGCTGGATGGTCGCAAAGGTCTTTGATGAGACATCTGTAAAATTGGTGATTAGACAAATTAGCATCCACTGAGGATATCTAATTGATCAGTATGTTCATGTAAGCAGTTAATATAATGAGCAAGTTGTTGTTTCTGGGCTTTAATCCGATGAAATTGAATGTATTGGGCACTTTTGGTAGGTAAATGGGTTGATTTGAGAATAGCAAGGCGACGAGCAGTATGTTTGACTAGGGTTTTAAAGTGTTTAATTTGGTGTTTATGGTAAGAAATAGAGGGAAATAGCATGATTATCCACCCTGTAAAAATTCTCGGGTAAGAAAATCAGGAATAGAATTTTGACAACCAGGTATATATTCAATATCAAATAAAAAATACTTAAAATAGATTGTCAACGAGCAAAAATTTGCTTACTAGCAAGATTTTTAACATCTTTTTCTAAAACATACTTAGCAGATTTGCAATCAACACGAAGTAAAAAATTTTGATTTAAAATATCATCTTGAAATTTACTAATGCATAAAATAGTAGATAAAATTTCTTGTTTAATAGTACTATAATTCTTTTGCGCTTTATTCCAGACACCAGAATGATAATGAACAATTTGTTCAGATGATTGAGGAGTAATTTTCTGGAGAAGGATGCCACCATAACCAATATCAGAGGCATCAGTTTGAATAATTTTGAATGAATTTTCAGTAGGAATACCAAGACAAGAAAGAGACTTGACATAGTGTTTGACTTGTTTAACAATAGCAGTATGAGTAGGAGATCAAAAGGGAGGATTGTCTTTTAACCGATCAAATAAGGGTTGACAAGTTTTCCTAAGGTCCTTATAAAATTCAGCAATATAATTAAGGGATCCTAGAAAACATTGTAACTGGGTTTTATCTAAGATTTCATCAGGAAATTTAGACGCAAACTCAATGGAACGACTAATAGGTAAAATAGTATTCTGGTGAATATCATAACCTAAAAATCTGACTTTGGTTTGAAACAATTTAATCTTAGGAGCAGAAATGACTAGATCATGACTCTTAATTGTATAAAAGAATGTAGTAAAATGTTTTCAGTGTTCATTAATGGATTTAGAAAAAATAAGTATATCATCAATATAAACTATGGAAAAATGACTAAATTGATTAAAAATATCATTCATTATATTTTGAAAGTTACTAGGAGCATTTTTTAATCCAAACGGCATGACATTCCATTCATAGTGGCCAAAAGGTGTAGTGAATGCAGTTTTATATCTATTTTTAGGATGAATTTGTATTTGCCAAAAATCACTTTTTGAATCAAATTTACTAAAAATAACAGCTTGGCTAAGTCTTTTGATTAAGTCTTTTTTATTAGGAATAGGATATCGAATCCATTCTAAAACTTTATTTAACGGTTTATAATTAATAATTAAGCGAGGGACACCTCTTTCTAATTCAGCATTTTTATTAACATAAAAAGTAGGACATGACCAAGGTGATTTACTAGGACTAATAATTTTATTTTTTAATAATTCATTAATTTCTTTTTTACACATTTCAAGTTATTCATGATTCATCTGAATAGGTCGAGATTTAGTAGAAATTTGTCTTTCATTAAAATTCATAATATATGGTAATGTGACTTCATGTTTTTTCCTATGCCAAAAGGCAATTGGTAAAGTAGAACAAACAGTTGTTTCTAATTTAAATTTAAAATTTTCAATTTGAGATATAACAACAAGATCAGTTAATTGTTGTTTAAAGCGTTTATAATTGACTTTTTCTTTAAGAAAACGTAACTGACGAGTTAATCGATTAATAGATTGAGAAATAAAACAGTCTTTTAATTGATTCAATTCCAATACTTCAGGTGGTGATAAGAATTTAAAAGTAACTGTTTGTCCAAAAGCTTGAGTTGTTATTCCTTCACTAGATGTAGTAAATGGATATAATAAGAATATAAATGGTGTTCCTAAAATAACTTTATCAGTCATATTTCTAACTAAAACAAATGAGATTTTAAAACAAACATTATTTTGACAAATATGAACTTTGGGTAATTTATATTTAATATACATTTTACTACCATTCGCAGAAGTTAATTGTTCACTAGTTTTCTCATAATATTTTGTAGGTAATAAGCTTTCTTGAATACAATTAAGATCAGCACCAGTATCAATTAAAGCAATAATATTTAATTCAAAATCATTGATTACTATTTTGATTTTTGAATACCATTTTTGGATCTGAATTTTATTAATAAGATTTAATCTTTTATCTTCATGATTGGATTGGTGTAATCGATTATCAAACAAAAGATTATCAGGATTAGTATGTTCAGATTCATGTTCTGATTCATTAGGTGATTCATCATTGGTTTGGAGATTATCTAAACTTTTATTAAGTTTTAATGTAATAATTTCATCTTCTAAAGTCCTATCTTTACTTTGTAAATCTTTAATGGTTTGTTTAATCTGATTAATTTCATGTTGTAAATCCTGTAATGTAACTTCTTTTTGTTTATTTTTAAATCTTTCTAAAGTTTTGGATAGACTAATAATAGGTTTATCAAACTTAGGTTTCTTGTCATGATTGGTCAATAAAGATTTCAATTTATTTTCTAAATCTTCTAATTTACTAATTAATTCAATAAGGGCAGTTTCTTCTTGATTTTGTTTAGTAAGAATGGTGATTTGTTTAACTGGTTTACAACAAACATCATTACATCCTAATTCAATATTATTATCAGAATCATATCTAGGTGAATGGTAATTAGATGAAGTATTAGGATTATCCGAAGAGGAATTACTAGCAGATTGATTTAATTGGAAGATTTTAAATAATTGATTTTTGGAGTCATCATTAATTTGAAGTTGATTAACTTTATCTTTTAATTTTTGTTTTTCTTTACATTTATTAGAATAATGACCTTTTTGACCACAATTATAACAGGTAACATCTTTATTAGATTTAAATTTTGGATGTGATTAATATTTCTTTTTGGGTTTAGTATAGAATTTATCAGTGGATTTAGAAGGTGTATAATTATTTTTATATTTATTAGAATATTTGTAGGATGACTTATGCTTAGCGTATTTATGTTTTTTGCGGCGAGAGGGTGCTACAGGAGGTAAACCATATTGTTCACAGAAGTTACCTAATTCACATTTAGTCTTATGTTTATCTTTAGCAACTTTTTGACTAAGTTTAAGATCAATACACATTCTTAATCCTTCTTTTTGAATAGTGCTAATTATATCACTATAAGTTAAATTATCATATTCAATTACACCAGTAGATAGACTAAGTACATCTCTAATCTTATAAGCAAAAAGACTAGGTAATCCATTAATAAATTTTTCTTTCCAAAAAGATTTAGTACAGTCTTCCCTAAGCATAACTCTAGGGGTAAAGACATCTTTATACCATTTAAAATCACTTAATGTAGGGCAAGTAAGGTTACTAAGTTGATCATGTATGCGAAAATATATATTAGTAGGGGTACCTATAAAATGTCTGACTATGGTGTAGATTAATGTATTTATACCATCAGGTTTATAATAGCCAATAGTTTCATCAAAGATAGGAAAATCATTTTCATATTTTTGATTTGCATGTAAAATTGATTCTCTTTTATCTTTATTAAGATATTTTTCTCACCAAGATTTGAGCATACTAGTAAAGTCAGAAGTAATTAAGGAAACAATTTCAGGTTGAGTATAATCACGGTAGTTACTAAGATAGCTATTTGCAACCATGGATAAATGATTTAATTTTTGAAGGATTTGATCTTGACTAAGACCATCAATATTTCATTCGTATAACTTTTTAGCAGATACAGAAAATTGGTTATTAAGATTAGTTTCTTCATATTGGAGATCTGGGGGAGTAGGTCGTGAATACCAATTTTTGGTAAGAGTAGTAGGATTAGGTTTAGGATAATGAATTTTATTAAGAGTAGAGGATTGAAATTGTTGGGCTAATTGATTAATTTCATTATCAGTTGTATCAGTATCTGTTTGAATAGAGACAGACTCATGGGTAGGTTGTTGGTTTGATACAGTAAGACCTTTTTCACTAGATGGAGAAGCTTTTTCAGAAGTGGTTAACTTATTAAATAATTGTTCTATAGCTTTAATAGTAGAATTATCTTGGGTGGCTAAACTATTTCTTTTGGAACGATTACTAGGTAAATTAAGCAAATGTTGATCTAAAGATTGTTTAGTAGCAGTATGGTTAACTGAGTAATCATCTAAATTAGTTTCTATCTTATCTAATTGTTTACCAATAGTTTTTAAACATTGATTAGTATAATTATTTTGTTCAATAACTTTTTTGATTTCAGGGTCAGTGCCAGGTAACTTAAAAAGAGAGGCCGGGACTTCAGATCCTTGATGTTCAATAATTATAATAGATAAAGGAGGATGACTAGAGCTTACAGTAGTATTGGGTGAAGTTTTCCATTTATGTTTTGTAATTGTTTGAACCTTTTTATGATGGTCTTCTAAATATTCAAATAAAGGAATTTCAATTTTATGTTCAATCATAAATGTGTACCATTGACGAGTAATTTTAGATTGTTGAGTCAAATCATATTTGGTACGATATGCATAACGTTTAGTCCTATTATCTTTAGATTTAAATTCAATATGTAATTTATCAAGATCAGGAGTAAAGAGTTTACTAATAGTCATTAACTGAGGATCTATTGGAGATATAACCTCGAAATCAGTTTGAGTTGGAGAGTCTTGAGACTCAGTATCTTCTTCATGTAAATGTGTGTGAGTAGAATAAACAGGTTTACTAATTTGGGAAGTTGTTGAATTATCAATTCCTTTCATTTTACTATGGGAAGGTTGACCTAGATGAATTTGACTATTTTTTCTGAATAAAGGTGTATTAAATATTTCATCTTCTGTTTCAACATCAGTAGGTATACTAGAAGTATTATGACGAGAAGATTGAGATCGATTAAATTTAATCCTAACAGATCCATCAATAAATTGTTGAATATCTTGAATATCTTGACAAGTAGATTGTCATTAATTATGTTTGTAATTTTCAATAACTGTAATCCATTGGTCGGGGAAAGTAATATTTTTCCATTCAATCATTTGAGGAATATTTATATTAGTATCATTATTACTACTTTGGATTAATAAGGTTTTGTCTTTAGGACTTTTATGTAAGGCTTGAACATTCAAATTGGTTTTTATACATTTGTAATGAATACGATAAATTAAAGCAATATTATGAACCTTTTCTTTCATATTTGTAAATGAGCTATGTAATTGAATATTTAGAGTTAAAGCATCTAATATATGGGGGTCTCTAAGACTAAAAGTGAAATCAGGAAAACAATTAAAATGGACGGGTCCTTTGTGAAGACCAGTTTCCATCATACCCATTAAGCTATCATTATAATCAAGAAAACGAGCATCTCTGAAGCATAGTAAAACAGAAGTATTTTTACCTTGTTGTGTTAATGGTTTGATTCCAACCTGAATTAATCCCAAATGAATAAAATTGTGACCAGTTTTTAAATGACGTTTAATAGTATTAGCATCAAATAATTGACATGTTTCTCTAGGTTTTTCTAAAGCATAGACTTGTTCTAAAGTTTTAACATGAAGATTAACATTAAATGTATTTTGTATAAAAGTAGTTTTATAAATTTCTTTAATTGGTAAACGTTGTATATTCCAACTTAAATCAATTTTATCATTTTGTATTTCTACATCTTCTTCATTGATTACTAAACCTTGATTAGGTATAGAAGGCAAAGTTGTTGACCTAAAAATAACATTAATCAATTTTTTTTAATTGAATTTTAAAAAGAATTTGGTTATAAACGCTTGTCAGAATTTTCAATAGAGTTTTGAGTAATGTGTTTGGTTATGAATTATAACAATTTGAATTAAGTTTTGAAAACTCTTTTCAAAACTCATAACCAAACAAATTTTCTCATTTCACATGTCATATAAAACATTCAAAACTCAATTCAACACTCAACTCAAGACTCAATTCAAAATTCTTTTTAAAACTCGTAATCAAACAAATTTTCTACATTCAAATCATAATTCCAAAACTCATAAACTCAAAATACAACTCTATTATCAAATTATATTTAGAAAACTCTACCAAACGCATATGATTCGATTTATGAAAAAACAAAGTTCGAACCAATAATTACAGCTACGTGAAATTTAAAATCAAATTAATTTATAAAAAAATTAAAATTAAATTAATAATATTTTATTTTATTTTATTTAAAATTATGATTTTTTAAAATTTGTCATTCTTCCTAACATGCTTCTTTTTTTCTTTTCTTTTTTTAAGATCAGTTCTTCCTGACATGTTTACAAAATATCATTCACAATCTACTCAAATATATTATTATTTTTTAAATAAAATTTATTTAAATAATCGGTAAATTTCATTTTACCAGTATGATGGAATACATAGAGGTGCAAGCCCATTGCCTATGTTTGGGAAGTGGGTTTTGTGGCTTTTTTTTTTGGGCTAAAATAGTCACAAAAATTAAAATAGGCTTTTTAGTCTAATAAGACAAAATATCACATCAAATCCATAATTATTACATTCTTTCTCTCACAAAAAAATCAAAAAAGTCAAAAGATCTTCTTAAACCAAGCTTTTTAGCCACAAGCTATAGGGTTTGGTTATGGTGTGCAATTTACACCTTACACCTTACACCTTACACTTACACCTTTTGTGAAAAATTAAACCTTACACTTACACCTTTTTTGAGGTTGCACACCATATGCAACCCACTTACACCTTACACCTTACACTTACACCTTATACTTATACTTACACCTTACACTTACACTTACACTTTTTGTGTAAGTGGCACATGGTGTGCAATTGCACACTTAAGAAAAGTCCCAAGCTAAAATAGCCAAAAAAGCCAAAAAACCAAAAAACCAATCCACTTCCCAAACAAAACCTGAACTATTTTTAACCCATTGTTTGGAATAGCTCTGGAATCTTAATTCCAGAGCTATTTTCAACACATTTTTAGTTTAACCTTTCTAAAATTGATTCCAAGTCAGATTTTAAAACTCATTTGAAAACCTGTTAGGCAGCACAGTGAGTGAAAGAGAGATTTTGGTCTACTTGGTCGTCCTCCCGGGCATCTCCCTGGATGTCCGGCTAGTTTACCGGAATTTTTTTTTTTTTGGCACCTATTATTTGGAAAAAAAAAATGGAAATTTGTTTTTGATTTTTTTAACAAAAAAATATATTTTTTTATATTTTAAATCAGAAATATTTTTAAAAAATAATTCGAATCAAATATACAATAAAAGTTATTTTAAATCAGTAATTGAATATTTATTTTGAACAAAAAAATTATTTCCTTTGTAATATTTTCAATTAAAAAAATTGATTAATGTAAATTTTTGTTAATAATTAATTTTTTTAATTGAATTTTAAAAAGAATTTAGTTATGAATGTTGATCAGAATTTTTAATAGAGTTTTGAGTAGTGTGTTTGGTTATAAGTTATAACAATTTGAATTAAGTTTTGAAAACTCTTTCCAAAACTCATAACCAAATAAATTTTCTTATTTCACATGTCACATCAAACATTTAAAACTCAATTCAACACTCAACTCAAGACTCAATTCAAAATTGTTTTCAATACTCATAATCAAACAAATTTTCTACACTCAAATCATAATTCTAAAACTCACAAACTCAAAATACAACTCTATTCTTAAATCATATTTAGAAAACTCTACCAAATGCTACCTAAATACACAACTAAAATTAATTGTTCAAAATTCAAAAAGAGAAAGAGGATTAAATGAATGGCTATAATTAAATACAGATTTAAAATCCAAGTTATATAGTTTCAAAGTAAAAATGTGTGATTAAAGGAGTGAGTCATCCTACAGTTAAATTTAACAGTACGATATGTCAATGTGAAAATGAAGAATTATGTAAAAACTATTGAATATTCAGAACTCTCTTTTTATTTCTTTTAATTTTTTGAAGCAATTTATCATAGTCAATGATATAGTTGGTGTGAAATGTTAGTACAAAAATAAATGAGAAGTATCTATAATCTTATAAATTGGTAACACTGTCATTATCTTAACTTGTTACACATCATTATCAATTAATTAACCAAAAAGTAGAAGAAGCTAATGTTAACTATGATTGAAGTTTGGATTATCCAAACGAGCCATTAGAGAAGAGTTAATTATAAAGCGTTGATATTAAAGAAGTAAGCTAGGTCACTTGTTTTGCACATGGAGAACATGGCTTGGCAATTAGTAGGAAAGGGAAATGGGAGTTGTGTAGAGACTAGTAATAGTACATCTCTCATGAAGTGCACAACTAGTGATGAAGCTTGTTTGGTTTTCAACCTTTAAGGCACATTTTCCAGCACATGGTGGTGGTCCATTTGGGTACCATCCTCATTTCTGCTAATATAATGCACACCCTAAGATGATCATGTAGGAAATAATATTTACAAATTTTCATGCTTACAAATGTTCAAAAACAATTCGACCTACAATGCTTGGCCAGATAGATTGCTCTTATTTTTGTTGGATTAAAACACAAATAAGTGCATGTGATAGCATGTTCTTCAGCCATCCTTTCGGAAAAATTAACGATTCAATACCAAATTCCATTTTAATCCATCATATAATATGAGGCTCTGATTTCATATCAATGATCGTTACTCTCTGAGAACACACCAAAAATCATTGATGCTCTATTTGGCTACCCAGAAATTGAACTGATTCAAAGAATAGGGACGATTGCACGGACATTAATTCCTCAGAGTATCGCAGCGTAGACATGTTGAAACATGATTTCTAAAATTTTGGTTCATGAATGTCAGAAAATCATCTTCCATGTCCCAACATAAGGATCTAAATTCCAGAGTTTTGTTGGCACAAACATTGACAAGAATGCTGATGTGTAGTTTCAAGTTCCCATATTTTATCCATAGCTTCCTCTTTGGAAACATATGGGGCTATGAACATGAAGTCCATAGAGTTCACATGTGTGAATATTGAGCTGGAGAATGGAGAAATTATCAAATTAAAGAATGCATTGAACTTGGAAAATGGGAAGGCATAATCCAGGGTGTTTTCATGAGATGGAATTGATAATTAAAAAAAAAAAAAAAAGAGTGGTGAATGGTATCATGTGGATGCATGTGAACTGAGTTGGAGAACATGCCCAAAGCAACAAGCAACACCCCCCATTCCCTTGGAAGTCATGCATCTCTGTATCAAACAATAATGCTAGAGTTTTTAAAAATTCAGACATACAAAAATATTCAAAAAAATAGTATGTGGTTTAAATTCAACACTTGTATGATGAGACTCGCTTAAAATATAACTGAACTATACATTATTTTTTGTTAGTATGTTTTTATATCTGAATTCTTAGTCCCTAGCATTATTGTATGAAATTGTCTTGTGAGTCTCATTCTTTGGTTGCCATAAAAAACTTCATATTATCCTCAATAGCCACCAACCCATCCCCCCCCAAGCAACATGTGTGTGTATATATGTGACCCCTCATGGTGCCACTTGAGCAATAAGTGAGTTTTGTTCTTTGAAAACCAAAGTAGGAAAGGTGTGTGTGCTCAAGAGCTCAAGAGAGAGAATAGGTTGTGTAATTGAAATCCTTTTTGAGTAATGGATGCTTCTTCACAACACACCCTTGTTGGCCTTGATTTCCTAGGAAATTATTCAAATGAAGGAAGGTGCAATTCAAATGGGCCTTTGCTTTTGTGGAACAAAGCTTTGGAGGCCCAAACCACGAGAAGATCATTGAAAGGGAGGAAACAGAAGGCCTTGCTCACTGTGATCAAGAAAGGACATATCAGGAGCAAGAGGTCCAGAAGGATTTTGATGAAGAGGAGAACCCGTTTAGAAGGTTCTAGACGGTCCCAGAATGTCATTGAGAAAAGGATCAGCACCCTGAGAAAACTTGTTCCAAACAGTGAGTCCGTGGGCCTTGATGGGCTTTTCAGAGACACGACCGATTATATATTGTCGCTACAAATGCGAGTGAAAGTCATGCAAATTATGGTTAAAGTGTTGTCAGGTTGTGATGATTAATGACTAATAATTCATTTGTGAAGGCTGATATATATATGATATCATTCTTTGTACTTTCTCTTCCCCCTGTAATATCTCACAGCTGCTGGTTTTGGAAGGCCAGCAATCTGTGTTCATGCTTTCTGGATTTAGGGATAGCTTTTATCATTTGATTATATGTGAAAATGGCCTTTTGACAGGAATTGCGGCGGCAACTCAATAATTTAGTTTAAAAGTCAAAAAAATTATTTTAAAAAATTAATAACTCATACTAAAAAATTAAAGATTCTTCTTTCTCTTTATATTTTTTGCACATCTTTCATAAAAAATTAAAAAATTATTCCAAATTTATTAATTTTTTAATCTCATACTTTAATAATAAAATTCAAAAAATTATTAAAACAGCATGTTCTCAAACGAGAAGTGTCTTCATTTTTCTATTTTTCATTTATTATCTTGTTAATTGTTAGTAGTTTATTTATTTATTTATTTAAAAAAGAAAATTGGTAAAATTGGTTAGTTTTGGTACTTTAATTAACTGGTACACTATTCTCTCAAATAGAATGGTTAAATTACACATCATTGTGGCTCACAATTTAAAAATACTACTATTATATCATTCTGAACAAATTTTATCTAAAAAAATATGCTTGCATACCACCATAACATATTTCTGATGGTTTTTGCTTTATGTTGATTTGAATTTTTGTCGTTTTATTTTTTGCAAGGTAGTATATGAATTCTTCCACATTGGCATCTGAAAATTGTGAAATTTCATTTTCACTATGCATGAAATTAAACCTACTTTGGGAATGTAATAATATGATTAAACAAGATGGTATGTTTTGAATTAATCATCCTTCTGCGGAAGAAATGAACAGTGATTTTGGTGCTCCAATTGGATCTCTCAAATTATCAATTCACATTCTTGAGAACCGTATGAAAATATATGGGAACTAACTTAACTGTCCTTTGGCAAGTGGGATAGATTTGGGTTGGAATTGAAAAAAACACAAAAAAAGACAAAATAAGTTAATGATATAAAATATCAAATTCAAATCATAATTATTTAATTTTTTTCTCTCACAAAAAAGTCAAAAAGTTAGGCTAAAAAAAAATTCTTCTCAAATGACCTCGTTTGGCAACATCACTTTTTAACCTAAAAGTCAAAAAGTCACTAAAAAAAAAAAATCAAAAAGCCAACAACATATATCAAAAAATCAAAGATTCCACTAATTCTCTACTTTTTTTCACATCTTTTCATAAAAAATTAAAAAGTCATCTCCAACATATTAATTTTTTTATATTATATTTTAGCCAAAAAAATTAAAAAATTACTAAAAAAACATATTCTCAAACAAGGCTATAATAGTCTTTCTTCAAACTAATAAGTCCACATTTTAAGTTTTATCTTAACAAGCCAATCCAAAACCCATAATTCTCAACTCAGGGTTGTTTGGGATGACCTAAATAAGTGTACTTTTTGTCTTTTTACGAAAAGATGTGTAGAAAAATAAAGAAGTGATGTGATAAAAAAATGAATTATTTTTGGATTGCCAAACTTGGCCTGATTCTCACAATAAACTTATTGTTTTTTCAACAATTTTCAACAGCAAGACTAATAAATTCATAAAACCTATGGGGATATATTTTCTGAGCACCAACACGTGGCCGAGGTGACACCGAAGTGTCAGCCAAGGTGTCACGTGTCCTGGTCATGATGCTGAGATGATCTCGGCTAGGCCGAGGTTATCTGCGAGAATACCGGAATCCGAGATAAGCGGATAAGGGACAAGAGTCCTAAAATGGGAGAAGACTTCAGTTTGGGTAAAGATAAGACTCTTAAAGAGTTTATCCTAATCCCATTGGGAGTCCCAGATTAGCAGTAATCCTAAATCCATTAGGACTAGGCTCCTATTGGGACTAGGATTGTGTTGGAGAGAGGCACCCTCATCTGTCTAAGGTATGCTTTTGATATTCTGTCTAGTTAAGCACTATTGGTTATTTTTTAGAGATATGAAGTACTGACTTGATCGTCGGAGTACTCCCGGGTGGATGAGCCACCGCCGGAGACTCTTCTTTATGTTGCAGGTCAGACAGGTGCCATCTATTCTGCTGGTGTTCTCCAATTTAGTACTAAGTTGGCAGTGTGATCGGAAATTGACACACACAAAACCTATCTTAAAACTTATTGGCTAATAACTCTAACCAATAGGATCGTTTGTATTTTACCCAATTACAAGGGTATATTTATACACAAATTATATACACCAAAATATGTTTCACCTTCGACTTGCTATGTGGAGTGCAAAGCCCAACTTGTAATTTAATAAACATGAAATTGTTGTATGATCGATGACTCACAATACACAGCATATTAACCAACAGTTAATTTCTTATAGATCATATATTATCAAGGGAAATAATTATGTCAAACTTCTAGAAAGTCTTATCAGAGAGATGGGATTAGTTATGACATGTTAAATTTAAATAAAGTCTGAAATTGGATCAATTTCAAGTACTTGAAGTGGTGGCCACTTTTTCAAAAGAGAGTTTTATTATAAATAAAAAAAAATTGTGCAAATTATGTCAAACCTTATGTTTGTACCCAATTTAATCTTTCCAAATTCCTGAGTCTAAAATTAAATGTACCTTTTTATTTTCATAGCATCTATTAATAAATTTAAAATAATTATATAATTTACATAAAAATAAAAAAAAATAAGAACAAATATAAATATTTACTCGTTGTTAACGTGTGTGCTAAGACTTTGAAAATTAGGTCAGACAAGAAATATGTGACAATTAAAAATGAAGAGAAGCAACCAATTATGGAAGACTTTAGCTAACATTTTAATCTCAAGTCCCATAATAAACAGAAGGATAGACTGGTTTTATTTTTTTATGGTTATATACTACTTTTCTATCTCAATGAAGTTCTTTCTATTTTTCTAATAATAATAATAAAATACAGGAATAATTTAAATAAATTAAAAAAAAATTATTTAAAAACTGTAAAAAAAAGTGCACAAGTGTGAACTGAAGCAGCGAAGACCAGGTGACAATAGTCAAAATCTAGGGTTACGGGTCGAGAGCCGCTTGACTCGGAAACTAAAGATGGTGACTTTTCACAAGCAAACAAAACCACTTTTACTATTTTAAGTTTTTTTTTTATTATTATTATTTTTGTCTCTTTTTATGCTTCCAAACGTATCCCACAAGCAACACTAACATTCCGGATATTGTTATTTAATTTATACACTTTTTCTTTTCCTTTTTTTTTTTTATATCAAGATAAGTATTCAAATAACCTTTTCGTAATATATTTTAAAATGTTAAAAATTAAATATTTTTTTACCCACAAACTTTGGATTTTTTTAAATAAATTTAAAAACAGATTGCGATATAAAGAAAGATCATATCATGCAATGCTCCGTAAAATAGGTGTAGGTGAGAACTTTGAAGTTAGTTACTTTAAAAAAATTAATTTAATTGGAACATTATTTATTTTTTTATTTTTGTAATAACTTTTTAAAGTTACAAAAGTAAATATTTTTTATGAAAAAAGAGTTTATCAAATGAATTAACATAAGATTTAGGTCAAGTTTGGCAACCCAAAAATAATCTATCTTTTTATCTTTTTTTCATCACATCACCTCTCTACTTTTCTGTACATCTTTTCGTAAAAAGACAAAAAAGTGCACTTATTTAGGTCATCCCAAACAACCCCTTAATAGATTGACAAATTTTGATAAGATTTTTTTTCCCATTTCTCTTAATAGGGCTCGAAAACATCACTTGAATATGAATTTTAATAAAGAAAAAAAAAAACAGATAATATTTTACTATTAAGTCAGGGTTGTTAAATTTTAATATTTCAAATAAGATATGCTACCTAATTGAAATCATTGATTCATATCTACATTTCTTAAGCATTAAAGATGCTTTAAAAGATCATTAAGGTTTCATTTGGGAAGAAAGATTGGGACTATTTTAGCTAGAAAAAGAAAAAATAGATTTTTTAGCTCAATCAGGAAAGGAACTACCTTTAGACCTACAAAGGCCCTGGCCCCCCTGCTTTACATAAGATGTTCTGTTTTTATATATAGATTTAGTTTAACACACAAACGACTTCTCCTATTTCCCTCTCTCATCTTATAATTTTAACTATTTTCTTTACCAGCTCTTTATAATACAAAAATAATATAATATATAAAAAAATGTTATTATAAGAAATATATGATTTCTTTTTTATGAAAGTTTAAAATATTTGTAATGTTATGTGTAGTAAATGTTACAAGTAGTTAATTCATAGTGTGCATCTTTAAAGTGAAAGTGAAAGTTATGAATTATTGTAGTTACGTTATGAACAGTGCAGTGTAAATCTTACGAATTATTTGTGATGTAAAATGTTACAAACTATTTTGGTGAAAGAAGTTGCAATTTGTTATGGTTATGCTACATACATATATTCTGATAATATGTATACAATTTATACCTTTTAAAAAGTGCACACCATAATAACTCCCTAACATATTATGTTCTAAAATATATTTTTAATTATATTATTCGCTTTATAAATGAAATTAAGTTCACAATTTTTGTATCTCATTAGCCCAATTATTATTTATCTCTACTGCAATATAAAAACTCTCATTGATTAGTAATGCTATAACGTAATATTAATGTTACATCAAATATTTAATAAAAATAAGAGTTTATCCATTTTCAATTAATAGCATGAAAAATCACAATTATTTATTGCATGAAAACTCATTGCTTTAAATCTAATCTCACTTATCTTCCTATGTTTGTTTTTGGCCCCCCCCCCCCCCAATGATCGAATTCTGGGTCCGTCCCTGAGCTCAATAAGACAAAATATCACATCCAACCTATAATCATTACATCTTTCTCTCATAAAAAGTCAAAAAAGTCAAAAAGTCCTTCCTAAACGAACCCTAAAGATAGGCTATGTTTGGCATCCTCTTCTTGGGCTAAAATAACCATAAAGAGACAAAATAGGTTTTTTAGCCAAATAAGACAAAACATCACATCCAAACTATAATCATTTCATTTTTTCTCTTACAAAAGTTAAAAAAATCAAAAAAAATTATCTCAAACGAGACTTTTTAACCTTAGACAAAATAGTTAAAAAATCAAAAAACCAACCCACATCCCAAATGAAGGCATATAAACACAAGTTTCCACTTACAGTCACAAAAATTTGCAATTCACATTATTAAAAGAAAATTAAAAAAAAAATTTGTCTGCATATTAGCACTGAAACAAAAATCCAATTTGATATTTTGAGTTTGTTTGATATCTTCTAAATAAGTGACACTTATTAATCCAAGGGTGCGTGGCATTGTAGTTAAGGCTTGGGGTTTAAGCCCCAAGGTCACATGTTCAATTCCCCTCTCCCTTGGGCCAATCTCCTGGGCGAAGCATAGTTGGTTAGGAGATTGGACCTCAAGTTGTCTAATCAGCACTTGGTGTGGGTTCAATACACACCCGCTGTGCGAGTCCTGAGTTAAGCGGAGCTTGTCTTGGGAGGTCGGGGCAAGTTCCCAGGTTATAGTCTCCTCGCTCGGAACGGCTAACAGGACACCCTGGTGATCTCTGTAAAGGGCGTTGCCTTGGAGCTGCGGGAGGGTAGGGAGGATTTTCCTGTAACAAAAAAGTAACACTTATTTAGATAAATATATTTATTTTGATTATAATACATCTCTATTTTTCTTAAAAAATGCAATGAATTTAATTTTAATTCTTTTAATAACTAAAAAGAATAATTGCCATACACTTATTTATTAGACTTTTCACAAATATTCATATCTAAATAACTCATTTTTATTAATAATTGACATACAAAAAATTTAATTTTAATTCTGTATATCCAGACAAAAAAATAATAATAATGTAGTAAACTAAAAAAATGTGGAGCACTAGAGAGCGTGTTTGAGAAGCAAGCATGGGAAATATTCCAAAACCGCGTAAAATTTTGGGAGCCAGTGGCTCTGACGTCACGATGACGAATGAATGACGTGGTATCTGTCACGTACGTGGATGATATTGGAGTGGGCCTAGTAAAATTAAACAACAGGACACCCGTGTGGGGTCGAGAAAGGCCCAAGCCCAACTGTCGTTTTTCGATGCTGCATACTGATAGCGACCCAGGCCGAACATTGGGGCCCACTTCGCTTTAAAGCAATTAATTTCATTTTTTTTTTTTTTTTTTTTCATTAATTCAAAAATCACATGTATTTAAGTTTAATTAACAAAAAAAAAAAAAATTAACATGGACCATATACAACTTAGTAAAATTTTTCTGCTTATTTTGTTCTGATTTTCAAAAAACAGTTTTTAAAAAAATTATATTTTTTTATTTTCGTATTTTAATGTTTTCAATGATTTTTTTTAATATTTTAAGTAATTTTTTTAAAATTTTTAAACACACCTAACATAAATACACTTAACAAATATTAATTTGTGAAAAAAATATTTAAAAAATATAAAAATTCAATACATTTTTCGTATTTTTATGTATTTATTAATTTTTTAAAATATATTTTTATAAATATTTTACTATTTAGATACATCTAAGTAAGATGTATCTAAAAAAATAAAAAAAAATACTTAAAATTTTAAAAATATTCACTAAAAATAAAAAATAAAACACACAAAAAATAAAAAATTTAATTTTAAAAAAATTAAATTTAAAAAACTGAAACCAAACCCATCATTTTTTCATACTCACAACAAATATGATATTTAAGTTATTCCTACCTATCATATGGATTGTTTCGAGATTAGCTGAATAATTTAATAATTTCCGAAAATATTTTAAGTGAATACGTTGAGGAAGTAGGTTCAGATGGGTAGAGTAGGGCCTAAAAGCAAACAAAATCATCACAGGCAATACACGTGTGGGGGAACACATCACACGTGCATGACCTTTTCCGCCAAAATAACGAGTTTCCATCTTTTGTTGTAAGAATTTTGATTTTTTGCATGGAAAAGGAACCATTTGATTTTGTTTATGGACCTTGCAAACATGCAAGAATGTTGTCCATTTCACACATACCACAAAGGGTGGGATCTCCCATTTTAAAAGTGTTACAAATTTGTTTGAAAATCCTTCCTACATCTGCATATTTTCATTAATTAGGATTTTTCAAACAAATAAAAGAGCTTTATAGGTTTCTTTTTTGTCATTTGATGGGGTAAAATTTCAATTGGCTTATAAAAGACTTATATACACAATGTCAAGATAATTATGTTTGTGAGTTAAGTTCAAGTGTTTTTATTTTAAAAAGAGAAGGAAAGAGAAATAATTAAAAAGAATGGAGTCTATAATTTTGTAATTATTATTTAAAAATTATTATCTCTAGATATCATCTTTCTACAATTTTTTCAAAAAATAAAAAAATAAAAAAAAATAATCTAAACAATGTAACCCTTGACTTAGGCCTTGTTTTTCATCCTTTAAAAAAGTTAAAAAGTCAAAAAGTCACTATCTTATTTAAGTCACATTATCTTATTTAAGTCACATCACCTCTTTACCACATCACTTCAAATCCAACTCATATTTCTAAAAAAGTTTAAAAAATACATTTATTTAGAACATTCCAAACAACCCCTTAATATTGATCCCTAAGTCAAAAGTTTATAAATGTCATTTTTCATAAAATCATATGAAATTTATTTCTAGACATATACATATATACATATATCAGCTTCTTAGTGGTGATTGTTATAGTAAGGCCAAGTTTGGAAAGACTAAGGCCTTGTTTGGCATAACCTATATAATCCATCTTTTTATCTTTTTATCTTTTTTCCATCACATCACCTCTCTACTTTTCTGCACATCTTTTCGTAAAAAGACAAAAAGTGCACTTTTTTAGGACACCCCAAACCAACCCTAAGTTTATATTTTTTTATCTTTTTATTTTTTTTGAGACTTATTAATCAACATCTCCTCTTTATTTTTCTATATATCTTTTTATAAAAAGTCAAAAAGTACATTTATTTAGAACATCCCAAACAACCTTTAAAAATTTGTTAATAGTTTATTATTTCTTTATAATATACGACTGTACAAAATACTAATAAATTGAGCTTAAAACAAGATAAGGACTTTTTCTGCCGTAATAACTCACGTGAAAACTCCATGTGTTCACACTATAACCGGTTTACCGGTCAAAACTAACGTAGTAAAGGGTCGACCGCTCCAGCATTTAATGCCACGGACTATCGTACAGTAATTGACCGGGTATCGCCGGTCAATCTTTGTGTCCAAGCCACCCCCGCCCCCTCTCTCTCTCTCTCTCTCTCTCTCTCTCACTCACACTATCCCCAAAGCCAAGCCCAAACCCTCAAAAATTCTTTTTGTGTTCAGACTTCACTCTCTGTGCCACACACACACTTGTCTCCTCTTTCTCTCTCTAAGAAAGGAAAGACAAAAACAAAAAAAGTGAGTAATTTTGATGTAGAAGAAATTGGAGTTGTGTTGAATCCATGGAGAGTAAAGAAGCTGTAAAGACCGAAGATTCTATCCGATCGTCGTCATTTCTCGATCAGTTTTCAGTGGTAGGGATGTTGGAGTTGGGTGAAAAGAGTAGTAGTTCACTGGGGTTCATGGAGCTTCTGGGTATTCCAGATTTCAATCCTTCCATTTTTGATATATTACAAGCGTCTACTACACCATATGTTGAACCGACTCGGAGTACATCAGAGGTGTTGATGATGAATAACCAGCCCACCACGCCCAACTCCTCCTCGATTTCCTCAGAATCGAGTGTTGCTCCCAATGATGAACAGAGTAGGGTTGTTGTTGTTGATGAAGAGGATGAAGAGCGTATAAAGACCAAGAAACAGTAAGTTCTACTCATTGCATGTCTTTCCTGTGGTTTACCCTCTCCTTTTGATGGAATGATTTGGTGAGAAATTACTATATATAAGAAATAATCATACAACTTTCATTTTTCAGTAAAATTAGTGAGATTTGGTCTTTTTATATAGCGAAATTACCCATTAAAATATATGGATGTGCTTGATTTGTGTTTGAAACATGAAGATTTTTAAAAACATGTTTCGTTACAAATATTTTTCAAAAAAAATTTAAAATTACTTTTCTTTATATTACATATCAATTAATTCCTTTTTCTTTTTCCTCTTTCATTCTCAATTATTTTTTCTCTCACACGTATTCGGTTAATTACAACAAAATATCAAATTATTTTAAACTCTCACACTCCAAAATTATTTTCAAAATATTCTACCAAACAAACTAAAAAATTTATAACTTCTCTCCCAAATACAAATCAAACTCACCCTATATATTTCATATTTGTTTTCTGGGATATTTTACTTTGCTATTCATTCAAATATGATAATAATTGTGAGAAAACATAATGTTAGCGAAACCCATTTGAGGAAAGATCGAGAAAAGATATGGGTTTTCGTGGTTTGGTTGATTTGAAGTCAAAGATGTGTTGTTTATTGATTTTGTTGTGTTGGTGTTTTGGGTTTTGTGTGTGTGTGTGTGTGTCTAATTAATTTAGGTTGTTGAAACCAAAGAAAACGAGTCAAAAGAAGAGGGAGAGAGAGCCGAGATTTGCATTCATGACGAAGAGCGAGGTTGATCATTTGGAAGATGGGTACAGATGGAGAAAGTACGGCCAAAAAGCTGTGAAGAACAGCCCTTTTCCTAGGTATGTACCCCCACACTAACTGTAACTTTCATATATATATATTTATCGTAAGCCATTTTAGTCCCATGATCTTTAATAGCCTTACATTGGATTGTCTAGTCATTTAAGTTCGTCAGTTTGATCGTAATTATTCAATAAAATCTCGAATATCATAGGGTATCATTGATAACAAAAAAACAAAATAATGTTAGAAAATTATTTGATACTATCATGTGGCATTACCAACACACTACAACTTTGTTAATTGTATCATGTATGTATTCAAGTGAGATTTGAAAACAGAAAAAGGAAGTTGAGAAAAATGTAAATAAAACACAAATAAAATTTTCTCTATTCTCTCAGTCTATTTATTTTTCTTTCTAAATTCCTAATAAAATCGATAATCCAAAACATCTTTTTCTTTCAACTACTTAACAAATATGAGTCGAAATGGCATATCTGTAAATTTTTTTGTTGTTATGTGACTTAGTTTAGAGCATCACTATATATTCTGCAACTACTGATAGTTGCCTACTAATGTTGACTCATTTTGTTAAATAATTGATAAAAAAAATGAATTATGGTGAGCATAAATAGTTACCTACTAATGTGTTTTTGCTATTTTCATTTAATTTATGGTGAGCATCAGATGGAGACTTTTAACTAATAATTTTACTAATTTGGAGCAGGTAACTCCATATTTTTTATGGCCATTTCCGTTGAAATGTGGATGAAACTTTTGACTAATGAGCAAAGGGTTTTGCGTTGGTGCAGGGGTTACTATCGTTGCACCACAGTTACATGTAATGTGAAGAAGAGAGTAGAGAGATCTTTTAGTGACCCAACCATAGTAGTCACTACTTACGAAGGCAAACACACCCATCCAAGCCCCCTTGTCCACCGCCCAACCGCAATCTCAACCTCAACCTCTGCGGCATTCATACCAGCTCGTCCTGGCTTCTCCGCCCCCAGCGCCAACACCAACACCGCTTTTGCTCTGTCATTGTGTCGTCGTCATCATCATCATCATCCATCCCAATTCATCAGTAACAACAACTTGCCTCCTCCTTACTTGAACTGTGGTTACTTGAGTAATTACATTAATCCCTCTAGTACTAGTACTAATGCATCTGTACTACTACATGAGAGGCGTTTTTGCAATCCAGCTTCTTCTGCTTTGCTTGCAGACCATGGCCTTCTTCAAGACATTGTGCCATCATCACTTGTTACAAAGGATGACTAGATATATATATACATAAAACAAAAACTGCAGCTTATGTAATTTTTATTTTTATTTTTTTGCTGAGTTAGGAGGGGTAGTAGATGGATACCCAATTACTGGTATGTAACTTTCTTAAACTGACTGCTACCCACAAGCCCTATTGATTGTCGTTTTGGCGTGGGTTTTTCTTCCAATGTTAGTACTTACTAGTTTATAAATTGGGATTTCTCTCTCTCGGAAAATGATAATGATATATATAAACTGTTTTTTTACTTTATTTTAAATGGAGCAATTTACTCTAAAAGTGATCCCGATTTAATTTTTGCATAATGGAACTTACCTAAAATAAATAAATTTTAATCACATTCGGTATGTGGTGGTTACTAAAACAAATATGTTTTGTGTTTGTAGTTGATTTTGTGATCCATTTCTATCCACGTAGAATTCTTAAAACCAATGATATATATATCATGACTTCTTTTTTTATATATTGTATATCTAAATGATAAGCGGCCATAAAAGAAATTAAGGTTTATCTTTCTCGTATCAATTGGTTGTTAGCCGCAGGTCCAACCACCATTTGATGTTTATTTTGAATAATGTTATATACACCAATTAATATATTTACTAGTGTGCTGATTGATGGTGTTACATAACTTAAGAAATTTTTGATATTTGTAATTTGTAACATGAATGTGGTCAATAATAATGTCATAACTAGAATTGGTATATTAATTGGTATATGTAATATCACCGGTATATTTTTGGTAGTCTGCATTAAATAGGAGACTGTTTGGGTGCGATTTCTTGGCTAAGCAATTTGGATTCAGGGCCTTGTCACCTTTTTATTGGTCTGGAAATCCGTATGAACCATTTATATATGGCATAGGAGAGAGAGAGAGAGAGAGATGGTGTGAATTTGTTGAAGGTAATAAATGTGAGAGACGACCAAGCATGCATGGAGGTGCAACATAACAGAACAAACTTTTACAGAGAACTGACCTCCTTTTATCCATTTTTGAATTATTTCCGATCCACTCTTCTGTGTACAACAATCTATTAATTGAATGATTTTATAGAGAGAGAGAGAGAGAGAGAGAGAGAGATAGATATGGTGCGAATTTGTTGAAGGTAATAAATGTGAGAGACGACCAAGCATGCATGGAGGTGCGACATAACAGAACAAACTTTTACAGAGAGCTGACCTCCTTTTATCCATTTTTGAATTATTTCCGACCCACACTCTTCTGTGTACAACAATCTATTCATTGAATGGTTTTATAGAACAACAATGCTACATACTACTAATTTGGTATCTCTAATCCACCACTAATGAGGTGGAAGAGGAAAAAAAAAAAAAAAAAAACAAGGCACAACAAATGATGTGGCAATGAGTGGGACCCACTGCCACATCATTAGTGATAGCACTAATTAGTGCTCTCAAGCATTATTGTTTATAGAAAAGGGAAGTCAAAGCGTAAGAAAAAGAAAAACAGGGCCACCCTTTGCCTGTATTTGGTTTGTGTTTGTAGAGTAATTTTTGAGATAAAAAATACGAAAACTTGTTTGATTTATCTTTTTTCATAAATGATTTTAGAAAATTATTTTGGAGAGAGAGTTTTAAAAAAAATATTGATTTGATGTATATGAAGGGTGATTTTAGAAAATAGGTAACCAAATAAAATTTTGAAATTTTTTTGAAAAAATTTATTTAATTTGATTATTCTTGAAAATTTATTTGTAAAGAATTTTTTCCAAAATTTTTTTCGAGAAACAAACCAAACAAAAACTTTGAGCAATGCAATATCCCCTTTAGACTTTTGCAGCCCCCCTTTAAACGCTCCTTTACGTTGCCACAAATCATCTTTAGCGCTTCATCCAAACTATTTCACATCAAACCTGCAGAAAAAGAATGCAAGGGTAGCTTTGGTATTGTCTTATGTAAATTATCTATTTAAATTTTAAGGTAAATTACACTGATCTATCTTGATGTTTGAAAAAAAATTCAGTTGCTGTTTGAAAAATTACTATTTTAATAGACTATTTTAATTTTTAATTATTTTCAGAGGCTAAAATTTTTGTGTTTAGAAAGATAATTAGATTTTTTTGTAATTGGATATGATATTTATAAAAAAAAAAAATGAAATGTTTATGAATTTGATGCGACATTTTGTCTTATTAACTATTTTAACTTATTTTGTCTTTTAATGCTATTTTAACCAAAAATACAACTTCCCAAACACCCAATAAACCTGCCCCACAATTTTAGGGCCGCACTCGGTCCCAACAAAAAAATCCTTAGGGCTGCGCCTGGGATGAAGATTTTAGGCTCAAAATCACACGCAACACATTTAGAGGCCCAACAAATGTTCATATCACTTTAGCATTAATCAAAACAATAATGCTTGAGACCACTAAAAGTGATGTTTTAAAAGCACCACTAGTGATGTGACAATGGACGGGACCCACTGCTTGTGTCTTGTTTTTTTTTTTTTGTTAAAGTACTTGCCAACTCATTAGTGATGCTTTACAGCATCACTTTTAGTGGGATGTATCATTACCGTAATCAAAAATCACACAATCTACATAGATCACCCAGTAGACTTTTCCACTCTCTTTAGTTCATAAATTTAGGTAGGGATTTAAAAAAATAAAGGAAAATGATAAGTAAAATACAACGAGTAATGTGAGAGACCAACATTTTTGGATCCACAAAGCCACCCACAATGATGTGACAAGAGAGTGACCCCCTATATTATTGGATGTGTAACAAATTAAAAATTGACATATATATGATACCACACGATTATAGATATAATTGTGAAAATATTGTGGCTCTTCAACATTTTTGTGGATACAATTGGATGTATAACCCCGGGGGATGTAGCACTTTGGTAAAACTTTGGAGCATAACTCCTGAGGTTCCAGGTTCCACTCTTCTCGAGGCCAATCATCCGGGCAACAACACATATGGTTGGTAAGACGAACTTTCTAGGCCTAGGCGAACATACCCAGTGTCAGTTTTGTAGATTCAAATTCTTGCCTGTGTGCGAATCCATGACTTACCGTTACATGGTTGAGCGGCCCTGTTATATAGAAATCACCTAAGGGTGATCTTTGGGGCCTCGGCTCCTCATAGAGTCTAGCCCCAGAGCTTATCTTTTGTGGTTAGGCCTTTTTTTTTAACATTAGGATCATTCAGGCATGGCGAACGTTCACATCTGCATGACTCTGACTTTACAAAATGAATAATGAGTATATCTTTTCAATAACCATTTTCAGAAGAATAACAACATTTCAAAAAAAAAAAGATGATAATCACAATGACAACTACAACAGTTTCAAAAAGTTAAGGGTATGTTGGCTTAAGAAAGTTGCTCCTCATTATGGAAAAAAGCTCTCATTGAGTTCAAGATCAAGTCAATTAAAGGTTAATCCAAAGCACACATTAATATCAATTAAAAAAACTCAAAAACATTTGAAAATAATGGACAAAATATCAGGACTTCCCAAGATCATTTCTGACCAGCCTAAACGCCTACAATAATTGAGTACTTGAATTATTTAAATGCATACCACTTAGACACAAGTCGGAGCAATGTTGGGGCTTGTTGCGACCTGCACTTTCACTGGTTCAAGTTCCTGACAGACCAGAATATGCCAATAAGAAGATAGCCATATAGAAACATAACCAATTAAATATAAGCACCATTAATAAGTAATGTTTAGTATCCTAATAAAACAAGTGCTACACTTAACATGACAAATACGTTCTTTTAAACTATTTAGTACATGTTATTTTCCGAAAAAAAATATATCATCCATCTTTGATTTACAACTCCACAAGTCCATCCAACTGGTTCCCCAACTTCTATGCAAATAATTGAGTTTACTTGCTCTATATTTATGCATAAAACTTCCACTTTATGCATAACATGCTTTACATTAATTTGTAAATACCACTTTACACATAGAATAAAAGAAGTATTCAAATATGGAATCTATGTGTCCTGGTGTCCTCAGACAAGAGAATTAGACAGCTCAAACACTTAGACACATACCTACGCCCGAGTCCATGTAACACAGAAAAAACAACAATGTGAAAGATAACTAACCGAAGTAGTCAAGGAAGGCTGTTGGATTTCCAGATTTGAGAGTTGTGTCTGAAGCTGCACCTCTTGCCCGGTGTCCTTGGACATGAGAATTAGATAACTCAGACACTTAGACACATACCCGGCTCCTCTACCTGAGTCCATGTAACATAGAAAAAACAACACTGTAAAAGATAACTAACCGATGTAGGCAAGAACGGCAGTTGGATTTCCAGATTCGAGTGTTGTGTTTGAAGCTGCACCTCTTGCATTTGAGAAACTTCTGGGGTAGAAAGAACCTGTGGGTTTGACAGGGAATGAACCTGTAGACAAGAATGTTACATGAGAATTAGATAACTCAAACACTTGGACACATACCCGACTCCTATGCCCGAGTCCATGTAACATAGAAAAAAAACACTGTAAAAGAAAACTAACCAATGTAGGCAAGGAAGGCTGTTGGATTTCCAGATTCGAGAGTTGTGTCTGAAGCTGCACCTCTTGCATTTGAGAAACTTCTTGGGTAGAAAGAACCTGTGGGTTTGACAGGGAAGGAACCTCTAGACAAGAATGTTGCTGCTGCTGCTCCTGCTCCTGCTGCTTTTGTAATTGTTGTTCAAAGAAAAAATACTCCTCGGGCTTCTCCCACTGCATGTCAAATGCTCATAAACTTATACCACTTTAAAAAGGTACCAGTATACAAATAGAGCTGACATGCTATATACAGGAAGATTACCCTGCTTTCAAGAGTGACACAATTATAATAGTACTTGTATCCATCAGGACAGGTATGTTCACTCCAATCACAATCTAATAAATCTGTTGTTTGGGTACTTGGAGGCACTGCAGGGGAAGAAGAGGTACTTGAAGGCAAAACTAGTTCTGATGCAGTGGGAGTGCCAGAAACTGTCTGAGGCTTGCCTCCAGTCTGTGGAGACTGCAGGAAAACATTATTCACAGTCACAAAGTTTTGAAGTCACTAGCATACTCCCAAAATGGGGAAAAAATAATGCACAAGTCAAAAGCAGACAAGATTATGTGAAAACTTGTACAAGGAAAAAATAAATGGAAAATTCTCTACATCCTCATGTCAGAGAAACTCTTTATACATAGAAAGATAATATACTAATTCCCAGCACACATGTATGAGCTACATATCCAACACAGGTGAACCTCACCTAACCTAAGAGGTCTCCATTAATGTCTAAACTTGGGTTTACTTAATGAATAAAAGCCTACAACACCAGAGTTTTACCACTTCAAGGGTCGATCCACCTTTTAGTACCACTCACAAATTGTAGGTTCAAATTTAAACTTGCATAATTGATATCTTTTTAACTCCTTTCGATCTATACACAACTAATCCAATGGATGAGAAAATTGCAACGCAAGCATCCATTAACAATTTAAGCCAATAATTGAGGATTGGATGCTACTAACTAAAGTTTGTAAATCCTTCAGATGCATCCAATGTGAGAGGTGTGACACATAATTGGAGTGAACACTATTCCTGCATGAGGTCTGGGTAACACTATTTTATGTGTCTACGAACAGTAGGATGTCAATACATGCAAAGTTTACTTATACAAAGCTCTGAATGATATGTGACTGATGTAAGTCTAAAGAATATAATGCTAAAGTTACTTGAAAATGGCACTGCATATCTGCTAAAACCATAATTACTAACTTGGAAAGATGATGCCATAGTCTTTGGACTAAGTGGAGGAGAAGCACTGGGCAGCACATGTCCAGCCACTGGATCATTAAGATATGGTGCTGGCCTGCAATAAGTAAATCCCAGACCAACAACTTAAAAAATCAATTAAAATATGAAAAAAGAGAATGATAAATAGTTGAGAGACAAAACTGTTCAAACCGACCTAATAACTGGTTCTTGAAAACGGGAACCAATGATCGAACCACCAAATTTACCATTATTTTTTTGGTCAGCACCAAATTTACAATTATCCCTGAAGAAGATTAAGAATAAGACTGAGAATAAGCATCATCTTTAACTTCTGATTATCTAAAGAGCTTAAGACAAAGCACGAAGGTCATGCAGAGAGAAAGGGAAACATGAGTACTCCCACCTTAAGAGTCCAAATAAGCAAGCTAAGTAACCACTATTTCAATAATTTTTTACCAGAGTTTCACTGAATCTTGTGTAGGAACAAATAAAGGGCAGGTAGCTGCCCCTTGCAAAAGCAATATATTCACTCAAATATACAATCTTTGAGGATTTGCTATTATCAAGAATATGTGGTATATAAATTGTTATTAACCATAAAATTAATATTCAAAAAGAAACAAAAAGCCATTTATGAGGGGAAATGCCTTGACTCTCCAATCTTGGGCTTCTTAGGTTCCGCAAAACGAACAACCAACGGCTGATCACATCCCTAAATAACAAGAAAAACTTGTGAACAAATGGAAAACGATCTCAGTGAAATCAGCGAAGTCAAACATAAGTAAAATTAAATACCCTCATGATGTAGGTTCCACTTAGTGCATTCATTGCAGCTACTGCCATGTGTCTATGAGAAAATTGAACAAATCCGCATCCTTGAAAACAGCAGGAATGTGCATATCAGGGTAACATACATTAGCACAAACTTTGATCAAACTTCAAATAAAAAAATGATGAAGAATAAATTTGGCAGTACAAGCAACAAGAACCTATAGCAACACCTTTGCTTTAGAAATGTGAGGCAGCAACTTGAAATTAGATAACTATTTGATCTACATTAGCACAAACTTACAGTGGAACCTTAAATTAAGAAATGAAAATTAACACATTTGGCAACAAAAACCTAAAGCACCAGCTTTGTTTTAGAAATGCATGGCAGAGACTTGAATTAGATAACTACTTTATCTTCCCCTAAATTAAATAAAAACAAATGCTAATCACCTGTGCTTAAGAAATCGTTAGCTTTCAAAATCTAAAAGAAGACTGTACAAAGACAGTTAAGAGCTTAAGACAAAAACAACACATTATTACCAGGGCAGTCAAATAGGGCTAGTACTAGTAGGACTCCCATGGCTAACACAGCGGCCAAGAGTAAAGGGAAACAAAGATCATCTTCCAAAATGTTTCCAACATTTTATGCAAAAACATGCCCAAAGATTGGATATGAAAAACAAATTAACTGCAAGGGCGATGAACATACCACGACTTTGCCAACGTTCATCACACACAATGTAGACTTCTTCAACAAGACCGAAAGCAGAAAATATCTGAAAGTGAAAACATCCATACAAAACTTATAACCTTGTAAAAGGCCAAAAGAGAGAAAATATACAATAATTAATGACTGAAATTTTTCAAAGCAGCGAGAATAAAAGAAGATATTTTCTCATTCTTGTTTGAGTAAGAAAAACCAACAAAAAGGTCCAACCATTTAAAGGTAGGTCCCGTCTTGCCTATTGCACCAAAGCCAGCGTAGGAAATTATTGAATGCAATACACATCATCAACATATGATTCAAAAAGTATGCCGCCACACAACTACACTCAAAATCAAACCTGATGTTGCATAAAATTCCACTGATGTAGGAATTCTCATATTGAAACCAATGACCAATATTAGATATGACAATTTGCAACAATACTGGCAGCAACACCAATCATGAATGGGGTAAGAACGGATGCATGTGCATTAGGAGCTTGCAACAAATGTCAATGCATTTAGAGAATCAAATTCAACCCAAGTATCAGTGTATCACAGATAAGCAACAGTTGCAGCGCACACAACTTCCTAAATGTCAGGCATAAGCTATCCTCACCACAAGCATGCATATTAAAACTTAAGAAACAAGGAAAATTATGTATTTTTTTCATTTAAATGGGCCAGAAACTAATAGCTTGGAACATACTTCTTCAACTTCCCTTTTGCAAGCTTGCTTGTTCAGACAACCAACATACAATTTGTACTCATGTGGCCCAAAACCCCCTGCAACAAGAAAAAAGGCAACATCAGCAATAAATGGGGATCATAAATAAGAATCTGATCAATGGAAGGTTGCCAGTAACCCCACCACGAGGCAAGAAGGGAATGGATTGATGGAGGGGGGTTGGTTTTCTCTCACTGCTCTAACTTGGGATAGTAAAGTCAACCCATTTTTCTTTAATGCCCACTATGTTCTCTTTGCATTCAGAAATCTTTTATAAAAACACTTTTTGAAAGTCTACATATGAGAGAGCCGCCATTATCATGTTAGTTCTATATAGCCACAATCAAAATTCTAAGTTGAATCCTTTCCACTTTTTATACAGAACACTACAATATCTCAATGAAATACAAATGGTGATAATTGTCAGCAATAAGGTAATTGATTCTTCCGTAATGACATAAGAGCAGCCGTAGACAACACCAAATGAATGCATTCATGTTTTTCAATGGCAAGTGTTGTGGCCCAGAAACAATAAATAAATAAATAAAAATAAAAAACCAACAACAACAAATTTGCAACAGAAAAACACATTAAAAAAAAAAAAAAAAAAGTGATTAACTACCATCATTCCAAACACCCCTTACTTCTTTCATCTTTTTACTTTCACTTGAACCCGCTGAAAAACTCACACCAAAATAAATAAGCCGACTCATTGAAAAGATACCAACTTTGCAAATTTTTAAATAATATTTTTTGGTATATAAATAACTTAGGTTTACCACCATTAACAAGATGGCAAATGGACAATATATGCTTGAATATCAAGGATACAAATGTAACCTAAATGCATATGGCAAAGGACTTCCTATCCAAGTCTCAAGAACTTAAGCCAATGAATCTCAATACCGGCTTGTATATTACAATATTACTCTATAATGATTTGCACAAGTATAGCAAGGGATAAAACTTCTGAAGAAAAATATATCTTTAGATTGGAAACTTACCAAGGCGTTCACGCTCCCCATCAGCATATCTAACTTTAATTGGAATCATCATTCCCTAAAAGAAAGAGGGAGGGGAAGAAAAAAAGAAGAAGAAGAAAACATGAAATAATGAAACATTGATCACATAACTGGATAACAAAGCAAAGTCCTCAGTCCTGCCATGAGGCAACTCACTCCAGGAAAAGTATATCGATTGTGTAATGTTCCAATAGCCCGGTCAGCTTCCTCTAATGTTGCATATTTTACAAAACAACATTCTGCAAAAGTAAATATTTTATATGCTAATTCCATCAGGTGTAGGAATAAAAATATGTGCAAGCATGTGAACAACAAAGCCATTCAGTCATACTATATATAAGTTGTAGGATGAAAATATGTCCAAGCCAAGAAGGACGGACACGAACACAGAGACAGACATACAACATGACATGAACAAGCTGATGGTAGTCTTAAAAAAATATACAGTTTTATATATTTATTATAGGAAAATGCTAAAGACAGCCTAAGGATTGTCATTAGCATTGATACATATGTAAAAAATGTACTGGGATTATAAATATTTTGGCTTTATTTTCTTCTTAATGATAGCTCTTTATTATATGTCATATATAAGAATATATTAGTCAAATGTAATACAAAAATGTAACTAACACTAATTCTTATAAATTTATATTTTTTTCCTTTACCATTGTAGTATAAGTTGCTTTGTTCAAACTTTTAATTAGTTTTATGTGTGTCTAAGCGATGAACATGTGTGATTCCTAGGCGTCCGAAGTGTGTTCAAGTCTTAAAAAGAAAATAATAATAATAATAATAATAATAATAGGACACATTTGGATGAATGTTTTATCATTGCATCCTAAGTTATTTTATTCAAACTTATAATTAATTTCTGATGTGCCCAAGGTAGGCCTAATGTTATTAACAAAATAAATTAATGGTAGGATATTCATATCCAAATGTCAATTGAATAAATACTTGATGGACAAAAATTCACAAAAAATATATTTACTCTACACATAAAATTAATCTTGGTAAGATCTCCTTTGGAAGATGGCAAGGACAACCATTTCACATTAAGATGCCATTTATCTAAAATGGTCAAACATTTCATGGAGGTATCCATTGTAAAGAATGCATGAAAAAAACAGCAAAAATTGGCAAGTATCAATCAATTTGTAGAAAAATAGATTTCAACATACCTTGTTGTTGGCCAGTTCTCTTATCCTTGAGCAGAACAACCTCAACAATGTTTCCGTGTTCCCCAAACAAGAAGCGAATCTAAAAAAAATAATAATAAGGAAAATAACTTGAGGACCAAAGATCAAAATGATATATCTCTTATCCTTGCAATATACTATTAAATAAGGAAATGATATATCTCATGTAAATATAATATAATATAATATTACTTAATTGATAATATTCCCACACTCACACACGAGAATTATCAATTTAAGCAGCATAGATGACAGGAAAGCAACAATATGAGGACCAAAGAGTTGTTGTGCATATAAATAGATAGTGAGGAGGATATGGATCTGAGAGCTAGATACAGAGGTGGAGTTGCTAACTATGGTTATGATGTGGAAAATAGAGCGTCAAGAATGTGTATTCATGTGTGATGAGATGAGGCAGCAATCTCCTAATAAAACAGGAATATTGAAGATGATACAACAACTTACTTACCTCTTCTTCTGTGGCTGTTCTTGGTATACCCCCGACATAAAGTTTCACATAACTTCCACCATCAATACAATCTAATAATATATAAGAAAAAGAGTAATTTCAGTAATCTTTATTGAAATGAAATAATTAATTAAATAAATCGGTTTGGGGATTTAGGGGTAGAACAATTAATTGATGAAATTAAGAAATCGAAATTATGAAAGGAAAAGAAAGATGATATGATTGGGCACCTGGAGTAGAAAACTGTCTCTTGCGAGCAGAAAGAGAGGAAGAATGAGTAGCGGAAGCAATGTCATCGTTCTGTTCGGTGTTGAAATTGAAATGTTGGCGGTGGTTGGAGTGGTGGTGACGGTGGTGGTGAAAATGGTGTCGTTGGTGGTGGTTGGCATCGCCGGGGCCGGAGGAGAAGTAACCTCCTCCTCCTCCTCCTACTCTGTGAGGGTCCAAGGCAGGGTGGTCATCAGAGGACCAAGACGACGTCGCAGAGTGGGGGTTGCGGTGGTCTGCTCTCTGTCTATCTCTATCCATCTGCCCACACCAAACCCTAGAGTGGAGGCGATGACTTGATTGAATCGACCCGAGGGAGAAGAACGAACCAAAAAGAGGACGAATTAAGCCATGCTATGCTATGGCGCCGTTGAATCACCCCACTGGAAATTCAACGGAGAGAAAGGTACATGACGTCATACCTCTCCCCCGGCTAAAATATGTGCGCTTTTATTTTATTTTATTACTAGCGCTAGCGTATACCCGTGTCTGAAGGCACGATGTAAATAACGTTCGGTGTAAATAATGTTGAGATTAAAATGTAGTTATAATTTTTACGTATAATGTCAATTAATTAATTAATTTAATGCATCCTCAACATTTAATTAATCATAGAGAACATGAATATATTAGAAACATTGTATGCTGCTGTAGACACCCCATTTTTGACCGACCTTAAGATTCAGACGTCACCGATTCAGCGCTTGGTGATGTTGCATATTGTGCTCGTTCTGAGGTTGCGGAGTCACGGCTGCGAGCCTTGCCTCCGGACTTTCGGACTCTTTTGTGCTTTACCTCGGTTTGCGAACCAGGCCCTGTTTTCTTTGTTTTCTCTTCCCGAAGGGAGGGAGAGGTCTCGTAGATCATCTCTCAGTGGCCGTAGGCTACGTTTCATGGTCGTAGGTCATTTTTCCCGTTTGGAGCCCGATTTTCGGTTTTCAGTTTTCGGAGCCGTCGGTCGTGTGCCTCGGTTCGGGACCGCTTAACTACCTCCGTTTGCTCCGATTTTTTGCACACACCTTGTTTCCTCCCTTTTGAGGGACATTGTGGCCCGAGAGACCAACTCCGGTGTCAAACGCCACTTCCGGTGCCTAACAACCTGTTTTCGGGGTCCCGAACCGCGTGTTTTGGCCCCCGAACCTTCATTTTGCATCCGTCTTGGTCCATTTTTGGCAAGGACCTTATTTTCATTGTTAGAAAGGTTGTAGGAAGGTGGGAGGCCAGCAATTTTTCTGAAAAACCAGTTTTGTTTCTTCATCGCTCTTCATGGCCCGTTTTCTTCACTAAGAAGCTGGTTTTTCCCACTCCCGGGCCACTTTTTCTGATTTTCCACCACATCGTTGTGTTGTACACACCTGGAAGGCCACCAATATGGGTAAGCCGGCCAGCAATTGTTCTTGACCCTTTTGAACCCCTCTAAAAACTGGTTTTTCTCTCTCCTAGTTCACATTTTTTGGGTTTTGACCATACAACTGTGTTGCACTCATCTGGGAGGCCACCTTTTTGTGGTGGTCGGCCAGCAATTCTTCTGACCCTTTTGACCCCTAGTCGGCCGACCAGCAATTCTTCTGACCCTTTTGACCCCTGGTCGGCCGACCAGGGGAGGTGGCCGGCCGGCGACTTGGCCCTTTTGCACCTGGCCGGCCATGTTTGTCCCTCCTGGTGCATTCCAGCTGTGCCAGCTGTTTTGCACCGGACCCCCTGCCCGAGGGTCTGTCCTTTTGGGGGGATATTTGAATTGGTTTTTCCCCCATTTTCTTTGGCTTCTCTCCCTCTATATAACCAGCACCCTACTTCATTTCTAAGGGTTAGAAAAACCAGCTGGAGCATTATAGATACAACCCTATATCTATCTAGTCCAAGCCTCCAAACACCCTTGTTCTTGCACCATTTACACACCAACTCATAGTCTACCACCTCCATCCTCCATTCCAACACCTTGAGGCTGATTTTCAGAGGTCAGGATCTCATTTTCTTGGACCAAAGGCTGCTGCTTTGCTGTGCTACAAGGGTGAGTCCCTATTTCCCCTTTTCTTGCATTGTTTTGCACTATATCTTAGCTCCTTTTGCTTGCATTTTTGGGCTTCGACCTGAACTGAAAATAGTCTTATTTTGAGCTCATATTCATGTTTGATCAAGAAATTTTTCCTGTTTGAGGTCTTCTACTCCCGCTTTGTGCTTTATCTCTCTTTTAGGGCTTATCTTGCATGATACATTAGCCTTGTTTTTGAGTATTTCTGGGCTTCGATCTAAACTGTAAAGTATCTTATTTTGAGCCCCTCTTCAATTTTGTTGAAGGGCTCTTTGCTGTTTGAGACCATCTGCTACCCCTTGTCCTTTATCACTCTTTTAGGGCTATTTTTGCATCATGTTTTAGCCCTACTTGTGAATATTTTCGAGGCTTGGTATAAACTGGAAAAAAATCTTGTTTTGACCTCCTCTTTAAGTTTGTTTGAGTTCACTTTTCTGTTTGGAGTCATCTCCTTCCTTGCATGCTTTATTTCCTCATGCTTTGAGCCATACATTTGAGCATTTGCATTGGTCTTGTTTTGGCCTCTTAGCCACTGAAATCCAGTAGATTTTCAGTGGCTTTGATGAGAATTTGAGCTTTGAAATCATAGAGGGGGGACCCTCTCACCTCTCATTTTCTTTACTAGCATGTTTGGCCATCCAAAGGAACTCTATTTTTCATGCATCGAAGTCATGTTTCAGGCCTCATTCTATGGGTTTTGGGGTCTGCCTTGGCTCTGTCCAAGGCCCCTTTGGCCATATTTTATGTCTATGATGCATGTGTAGAGCAATCTCGTTCAAGGCCTCTCAAAGAGGCCTTTCTTTCCATGTTTCCGAGACTGATTCCAGGGCCTATTTGGTGGATTTTAGGACTGTCATAACCCATTTCCAGAGTTGGTTTGGTCTTGCTAAGTGTCTATCTTGTAGGTGCTTAATAACCCCTTTGTATGGTCCTTTAAAGGAACCCATTATTTTGCATATGTTGGTTGCATTTCAGAAGTTATTTGGGCATATTTTGACATGTTTTATTCACTGATTTTTGCTAGTTTGATGAGTTCTCATACGCTTCATATACATGCCATGTAAACCATGTTTGCTAGTCAAAGTTGCATGCTTTTTTAGTCCATCATGCTAGCATCTTTTGGTCATGCTTTGAACTGGAAATGTTCATGTTTTGGGACTGCCTTGGCTCTGTCTTTGTGCTTCATAGTCAAATAATGCATGCTTTGTATAGCTATAAGTCAATACACGTGCCTAGTTTTGAGTTTCGGGGCTCATCTCATGCATTGGGTGCCATGTTTCCATGCTTCGGGATCATTTTGCATCATGTTTCAGTGCTGAAATTTGCATGTCTGTATGCCATATTTCATGCCTTGCCATGCCTTGTTAGAGTGGCATTTGGTGCCTTAGGTTCGGTCCTCGGTTTGCATGCCTGTGTACACGCATTTCGGTAGTCTCATTTTCATCTTATGGCTACCGATGTGAGTGTGGCTGAGGTCCACTCGTGTTGGTGTAAGTCCATCGTGCATTGTGTATGTCATTCCATTTCATAGCATTGCGTATGCTAGGTTGTATGATTAGTCGCATTGTGTATGCCATCTTAGTCTAGAGCATTGTGTATGCTAGGTTGTATATTAGTCGCATTCATGCATGTCATGCATATTGCATTGTGTTTGGGATAGGAGTTAGCCCAAGCACAGGAAACGAGGTACGTTTCGTACTCCGAGTGACGGAATGTGTCTCAATTCCCGGTCACCGACACTCTGGGTTAACCATGATGGAGTCTCGACCTTGTTGTGTTTATGCGTGCATTTATTTCATATTGAGTTGTGCAATTCAACTCCTCGGCCATCATACATCGAGATGCGTGATTGGTGGCACGAGGATCAAGGCATGCATGCATATGTGAAAATACATTGCCATGCCCCTTTCTTGCTCTCTGTTGCAGCAAATCAGAAACCGGCAGTCTTTTGGAGCTTCGTGCAGTATTCCAGGTTTAATTATAAACAAAGGCTAATTGGGGCATCGCAATGGATTTCCGCGCAAGGCAACTCAAGCATGCATCATTCATCATCCGGAACAGAGCTGAGGCGATCCATAGCTTGCATGTTAATTTACTGCTTTCCTAGTTAAATTTATTAATTAATTAGGGTTTTGTATTTATTCAGACTGTATTATTTATTTAGGACTGTATATTATTTATTCGGACCCTCCGAGCGAGGGCGATGTTGTAATAAGTGTACGTGCGTGTGATGTATGTCTTCCAACCCCACGTCTTTCTCCCTTTTATTTACCAACTTATGATGGTTAGATTAGGGCATGTTTCAATTAGCATACAGTATGATAGCATGTTTGCATTCATTCATCTATCTTGCATGCACCGGGCTCGGCGCATCATATTAACTGCATTGCATTTCAATTCCGAGTTGAATACTTGTTAGTTGTAGCATTTCACATGCCATCTTTAGAATAGCCGAGCCTATCTTAGTTGCATTTTGCATGTGTTGCATTAGGCATTTCTGTATAGTTAGGATCATGCATTGATTTCTAATTAGCTTCTTTCTTTGGCTTGGAGTACTCGGTAAGTGGTTATGCTTTAGCATCATTGCATGCGTGTGAGTGACTGCCATGATAGCATGCTTACCATGAGGCTATGTGCTTATGTGATATAACTGCCTGAATGCCTGTGGGTGAAGGTTGGGTTATTTGGATTGGAACAATTCATTCACTGTGAGTTTTAAGCCCACTAAATAGTGGCAAAACCATCTTTTCTAAGCCCACCCGAGGGTGGCAAAATCTGCATTTTCAGCCTACTTGCGAGTAGCAAACCATTTTCAAAACAAACATGAAATGTTTCGTTCCAATTCAGGCGACCCAGTCTATACTTGTATGCTGTACGCATCACATAGTAAATCTAGGCTAATAATCGGAATAAGAACACATAACGTTTTCAAAACAAGATAGCATGGTTAGTAGAGGCCGATCTTTGATCGGGCGAGCGGGGGTGCTCACGAAGTGACCTTCCCCAATCGTACCCAAGTTCCCGAGCTGAGGCAACTTTGGTGATGACGGACATGTGGCCTTAGGCAAACGAGTCAGGGTTTCCTAAATTTCCCAAAATAAAATATTTAGGTGGCGACTCTGTATCTGGCAAAGCAGTCCATGTTTGGCACTTCTTTCAAAAAAATTTTTTCTCAAAAACGATTTGCCGGATTTGGACTCTTTGGTTCAGATTGAGAACCGTGACAACTTGAGTCCGAACTGTAGTGAGCCCAAAACGAACAGAACGCGACTCATCCTCCCGGGGCGTTCGGGGACGTCTACAGTTTCTGGCGACTCTACTGGGGACTTAGAGAACTTGACTCGAACTCATGACATCTTGTTTTGACCACACTTATGTGTTTTTTTGCATTGCATTTGCATTGGTGCGCCTAGGACACCGTGTTTGCCATCTGCTATTCATGAGCAGTTTGCCAGAGGCTGCGTGCCATAAGGCTTACCGGTTACGGGCTCTGCCAGTATGGAAACACAAACTCCGGTTTTACCGGGGCACCCTTTTGACCATTCGACCTAGTGCATATCGAAATCTATAGTGACCATTCCAAGCTAGGACAAGTTGCTTACCCGATTTTAGGTTGTTTGAAGCCGCTGCGTGCGTAGTGAAACCCTAGCTCCTAACAAAATAGGACAGGGAAACCCTACCCCAACATAGTGGTGTTTTGGCTCTCACTTATCTGTTATGTGCTTTTAGAGTGCGTCTCTACAGAAATGCATGTATCAGTTTGCGAGTTTGAGCATCAGGCCTGCAGGCATCAGTTCAGTTATTTTGGGAATCAGTTATATGCGGGTATCAGATTCAGTTTTTGGGGACAGTGATTCAGGGATAATGATCAGTGTTGGAGGATAGTGTGTATTCAGCTTACCGACTGTGTGTTGTTACGCCCAAATGGGTGTTGTGTGTTTATTTTAAGCTGTTATGCTGTCCGTTTGTCTGGTTATTTATTTCCTTATTGCTTTATTTATCTTTTTGCTAGGGGGGCAGTTTTAGCACAATTGTTTCAGACCAAGCAGATATTCCCCAAGCACTCTGGACAAGAGGTCGTCGACTCAATCGATCTAAGGATCTGGTTGACGGACAGCCAGTGTTTCACTCTCTACCCCCGGTTGTCAGACGGAGGCCAAGAAAGCGCAGTGTGTCTGAGCAGAGGTTACCAGAGCGGTGGTCTACCCTAGCAGTAAACAGTCGAACTGAGGTCTCAGTTTCTGCCATAGAGATACACATAACAGTCAATCAGCAAGATCAGCAGAATATTGCCGGGATGGAAGAAATGATGCGCCAGCTCCAAAAGAGCATGAAGCAAATGTATGAGGACGCTGTCCGCCAAGCAGAGTTCTCTAAACAGTAGGCCACAATCATGGCCCAGCAGGCGGAGCTAATTACCCGGCTCCAGCAGCAAGCCGGAGCATCAGCTTCATATCCAGTCCCTCCCCCACCAGGGGTCCCGTTACCCGAGCAGACACCAACTGTCCAGAATGTCCTGCCAAATACCCAGAACATCTTACCAAATGTCCAGACTATTCCGGAGGACACAGATATTCCAACGAGGCCGGCTCCGCCCCCACTTCCACCTCAACTGTCCAAGGCGCATACGCCTATCAACCACCCAAACTCTCCCTTCGAGTTCGAAATAGACCCAACAGCATTGAAATTGAGCAAGCTCGAGAAGCTGTTCAAAAAGTCCCAAGGGGTAAAGGCTATTTCGGATATCGAGGATGGATATACCGATGTGGCTGTGACGCTGCCGGATAGGTTCAAGATGCTGCAAATCGATCGCTTCGACGGATCTGGGGATCCCATGGTCCACCTCCGGTTATTCTCAGATATACTACGGCCAATGGGCCTCACAAGACTACAAAAGCTTTCATTATTCGGCCGGACCCTGTCGGGTGTGGCCGCTATCTAGTACGCGAAGTTAGAGGATGATGTCAAGCGAAGTTGGGATGAAATGGCCGAGGCCTTTGTCGCACAATACTCTTACAATACCCAAATCGAGATTACGACCCGAGATCTCGAAACCACAAGGCAGGAGCCTAAAGAGAGCTTCTCAGATTTCGTAACTCGGTGGAGGGCGAAGGCTTCAATGATGACCCTGAGGCCTACTGACAAAGATCAAATCAGGATGATTGTGCGCAATCTCCAGCCAAAATTAATGCAAAAAATGATTGTGCTCCCCTTCTCCACTTTTTCAGATCTGCACGAGATGGGGGTGCAAATCGAAGATGTAATGAAACAGGGTCTGATTGACCAAGATAGAGAGCAGCCCAGGAGGACTTTCAACTGTAACAACAATGCAGGCCCGAGTGGCACTACAACTGCAAGAGCTTCGGAGGTCAGCATGGTCACCACCATTCCCCCTCCCCTTCCAAGACCCATGGCAGCCACACCTTTCTCCGGTGCATCCGGAAGCAATACGCAGACCACCAAATACCAGCCTAGAGGCCAAAGAACCTTCACGCCCTTATATATGCCCCTGTCCAAGGCTCTAGGGGTATTAATCAGGAAAAGGCATTTGAAGCCCCTAGAGCCGAGGCCACTACCAAATCCACTCCCTCCCTCTCATGACCCAGCAAAATACTGCGCGTATCACCAACAACATGGTCACGACACTGACCGTTGTTTTAGATTGCGTCACGAGATCCAGGATCTTATTGACAAGCAGGTGATTGCGCCTCCCGAAAAACCCAATGTCACAACAAATCCTCTCACACCACATAACCAAGCACCCCCTCCCAACAGAATCAACTTTATCCAAACTGGGGTCGTGCCTTACGATCCTAGTATCTATATCACCCTATCCCACCTACCTAAGCCGGAGGTGCTCCTTCCTGACTGCACTGACTCTTTGTGCATGTTGGACATCTCCACAAACCAACCAGAGCCAACGGTAGTGACCATCAAAGATGGGACAGGACAGGTTTTAGAGGAGAGTGGAATTGTTGAGTCTAGGATTGAGCAATCTGGGAGTTTCGCTGGGGAAGCCTATGATCCGAGTGAGTACATTCTGTCAACAGGCCAGGTTGGACCAGGTATAGAATTGCCAGAAAAGGAAGAGCTGTGTGTGATCCAGGGGGATGGATTTGAGCAAGGGGCAGATGATTTGACGGCTGTGGAAGAGGACTTTGCCAACCTCCAGTTTTTCAATGACCAGGATCCAGAGGACACGACAGTCAACTGGTTTGATTATGAGGAATCGGCAGAGGCTATTGGATGGCTGGATGATCAACTAGATGTTGTGGAAGAGTTCCAACCAGAACATGGCCCGGCAGGGGCGAGAATATCAGTGGTGGCCGAAAGGGCCGGAAGTCAGTTTACATTGCCGGAGAGCGCCGGTACGAAGAATTTCGCTCGGGATTTGAACATTGTGAATACAGGGAAAGCTGAACAACAAACTGCGCCGACGCAGGTGGAACAAGAAGGGTTTTGGGATTCCGAGAGAATCAGGAAAGCCAAGGCCCCCGAGGAGATTGGAAGTGCTGTGTGCATAGGAACAGAATATGCTGCGAGCATGTTGGCTGAAGGTACTGCGAGTATAATCATACCGGAGCCGGACAGGTGTTTGTCAGCTGCCAATGGAATGTGGTGGGAGGACGATGATTTATGTCTTGCCCACACAGATGAAGATTGGGGAAACCATCAGCCAGACGACACCTGGTATATTGGTGAGATCGATCATATGACGAGAAGCGGGCGGTATTTCAAGCCCCCGCACCTGGACCAACCAGAGGCATCTGGGAAGGATAAGGAAACTGAAAAGCAGAAAGAGAAACAGATCGAAGAAGAAGCTGTACTAAAGCAGCTGAAGAAGATACAAGCAGACATCTCCATCTGGGGACTGCTTATGGCATCACGAGTGCACAGACAGGCTGTTCTATCTGCTATAGACAAGGCCAAACTCTCCATAGATACCACACCAGAGCAGCTAGTTGGACTAGTTTTTCCGGGAGGAGCTACCCCGATGATGACTTTCTCTGATAAGGAACTACCACCTGAGGGTGTGAACCATAATCGGCCACTCTACATCTCTGTGGAGTGTAGAAATAAATGGATACCCGTGGTACTCGTTGACATAGGGTTCGCAATCAACGTCTGCCCGGCAAGGACAGCCTATGCCATCGGTTTAAAGAACGCCGACTTTGTACCAATAGCCCAGGTGATTCGGGCATATGACAACACGAGCCGGGAAGTAATGGGGACGGTAAAAATCCAGACCAAGGTTGGGCCAGGACAACATGAGATAGACTTCCACGTCTTAGAAGTTCCGGCAACCTTCAATCTGCTTTTGGGGCGGCCGTGGTTGCACCAGGTGAAGGTCGTCTCGTCTACTCTGCATCAGATGGTGAAATACCCCCATGGAAAGGGAGTGGCCATTGTTTTCGGGAATTCATCGATCCATCCACCTTCGGAGGTATCTACACCAGTCCTAGAAATTGTGCACGGCATGGAGGATATGTTTATGTCAGGGTTTACCTTAGCCGAGGCTCGGGTTGTGCAGAACATCATGGCTATTAATGAGGGAGTGTATGTCAGTGCTCAATCTGTATACCTCATGAACAAGCTTCAACACATCCCCGGGATGGGATTGGGAAAGAGCGGCTGGAAGGGCGTCGCAGCATTGGCCGAAGTGCCACATAACCCCCATACCTTTGGTTTGGGTTATCAGCCCACCAAAGAAGATTGGATAAGGAAGGGGAAGGAAATGGCTGGGAGAGCTAGAGCAAAGCAGGCTGGAAAGCCTTTTGAGCTGATGCATAGACCCATTCAGGGTACCCTAAACGGACGCTTCGTCCGGGAGGGGGAGGACTTTCTGTTTTGTAGCTTTCCAGAGCCGTGGCTGAACGCGGAGAGGAAGTGCGTACCAGGTTTTGAGATCTTCTTTGATCTGCAGTTATCTGGGGAGGATGTTGCCGAAGAGCAGACGGACCCATTGGCTGAGGCTGAGCAGAGTAAGAAAGTGCAGTCTGAGGACACCGGAATTGAGATGGGGGTAGCGCTGGCATGTCTACTTTCAGATCCTCCGATCGACCAGAAGTGCTTGGGGGATAACTTCTCAGTATGCGTGATCGGGAATGAAACGGCTGCGGGCCTACCAGTAACTATTTTGGATGCATCTATCGCACCCTCTCTCATTTGGCAATATGAAGAGGGATTTTTGTCCAGCAGCACCAGGTCAGGTAGTGAGCCAGAATCTGATTCCACCGAGTCTTGTGAGTCAGAATCAGGTTCCAGCTCGACTGAGCCTGAGTCTGGTAATCCTGGGGATGATAACCCGGATGCCACAGTCTTGTCCAGGTCGTCTTTTTCTTTCTCTTTCGAGTCTGTTGTAACCGAGGAATCGGACGATTTGGATGTACTTAATGAGAATCAAGTAGCTGTGGCTTCTGAGTACTTTTCTGTGCCCTTGATTTATTGCATTAACTCAGACTTTCAAAATTTTGACGAAAACGACGAGGATGAAATTCCTCCGGTTTTACAACGCTTAATTGAACAAGAGCAGGAAAGATTTGTTAAACCGTTAGTTGATGAAATCACTACTGTGAATGTTGGTACTGAGAAGGACCCGCGGCTGGTCCAGATCAGGTCCACGTTGTCTTCGGAGGAACGCGAGCGCTTAGTCGCTTTATTAAAAGATTTCAAAGATGTTTTCGCGTGGTCCTACGAAGACATGCCTGGAATCGATCCTGAGATTGTACAACATTGGATCCCTCTTGACCCCGAGGCCCGACCCGTTAAACAGAAACTCAGGAGGATCCGCCCAGATTAGGCTCTCAAGATTAAGGAAGAGGTCACCAAGCAAATCGACGCAGGCTTCCTGCTGGTATCCGAATACCCGACTTGGTTGGCCAACATCGTTCCGGTGCCGAAGAAGGATGGCAGGATCCGAGTATGCGTGGATTTCAGGGATTTGAACAGAGCCAGTCCGAAGAACGACTTTCCCTTGCCGCATATTGATGAGTTAGTGGACTTCACAGCAGGGCATGCTTTGCTTTCATTCATGGATGGCTTCTCCGGCTACAATCAAATAATAATGGCACCTGAAGACCGGGAAAAGACTGCATTCACCACCCCGTGGGGGACATATTGCTATAGAGTCATGTCGTTTGGGCTGAAGAATGCTGAAGCTACTTATCAACGGGCCGCGACCACAATATTGCATGACATGATCCACAAAGAGGTTGAGGTGTACATGGACGACATGATTGTCAAGTCCAAAGATAGAGAGGGCCACTACACCGCCTTGTAAAAGTTCTTTCAAAGGATCAGAGAATTCTGGTTGCGGCTGAATCCTCAGAAATGTACGTTCGGTGTTACAGCGGGAAAAATGCTGGGGTTTCTGATTACACAGAGAGGTATCGAGGTCGACCCTTCCAAAATCAAGGCCATCTTAGAAATGCCACCACTAAGGACTGAAAAGGAGGTACGAGGCTTTCTGGGTAAAGTGCAATTCATAAGACAGTTTATCTCAAAATTAACCTTGACTTGTGAACCACTTTTTGGCCTCCTGAAGAAAGAAAAGAAATTCCAGTGGGACGGCCGATGCCAAGCTGCGTTTGAACAGATCAAGGAATACTTACAGAACCCGCCCGTGTTGTCACCGCCAGAGCCGGGGAGACCGTTGATATTGTACCTTTCAGTGACTGAGACCACAATGGGCTGTATGCTCGCGCAAGAATTAGAAGACAAAGTGGAGAGAGCCATCTACTATCTGAGCAAGAAGATGCTAGAGTATGAGACTCGCTACACACCGTTGGAGAAGGCTTGCTTAGCTTTGGTATGGGCTACTAGGAAGCTGCGGCACTACCTGTTAGCTCACTCCGTAATGTTGGTTTCACGACTCGATCCCATCAAATATCTTTTCGAGAAACCAGCACTTACGAGTAGGCTAGCTCGTTGGTTGCTGTTGCTCTCCGAATTCGATTTGAAATATGTGACGCGCAAGTCAGTCAAGGGAAGAGCAGTAGCAGAATTCTTAGCCGATCATCCAGTGGAATGGGGTGAAGTAGTTGAGTACTTATTCCCAGATGAGGCCATTTTGCATATCGACGATGAATTTTGGACGATGTACTTTGACGGAGCGTCAAACCAGTACGGATATGGGATAGGAGTGTTGCTGATAGCACTTGACAAGTCCCGTATCCCTCTAGCCTTCAAACTACGGTTCAAAGTCTCGAACAACGAAGCCGAATATGAGGCATGCATTGCCGGTCTAGAAGCAGCCCTGGAACTAGGGGCAAGACGGTTGGACGTCATCGGGGACTCGAACCTTATTGTATCTCAAGCAAAAGGAGACTGGAAAGTCAAAGAAGAAAAGATGATGATGTATCACCGGACCTTGGATTTGTTAATTCCTCGGTTTGAGAAGCTAAACTTTGCTCATCTATTAAGAGAGAATAACAGGTTCGCAGATTCTTTAGCAACTCTATCTTCCATGATAGACATCCCGTTCGGAGTCCGGATGCGTCCAGTCATCATTGACTAGAAATTTGCGCCAGCCTACAAGTCGATTGCTGCTATAGATGAGGTTCAGGACGAAAACCCCTGGTACCATGATATTTGGAATTTCTTGGAGAAGGAAGCATATCCGCCAGGGGTAAATGCCAAGGATAAAAGGGCAATCAGAAGAATGGCCGTTCAGTTCATTATCTGTGGAGGTAAGCTGTATAAGAGAGGTCATCTGGGAATGCATAAGCTGTATGTCGATGCCGAAGAATCAAAGCGTCTAATGGAGGCCATCCATGGAGGGGAATGCGGTGCGCACATGAATGGAGTAATGCTCGCACGGAAAATCCTCAGATAGGGTTACTACTGGTCCACCATGGAGGAGGATTGTATCGGTTTTGTCTGGCGATGCCACAAGTGTCAAATTCATGCAAATCGCATGAACATTCTGCCGTCGAAGCTGTACAATATGACTTCGCCATGGCCATTTTCAGTCTGGGGAATTGATGTGATCGGGGCTGTCACTCCGAATGGGTCAAATGGGCATGAGTTCATCCTGGTCGCGATAGATTATTTCACGAAGTGGGTTGAGGCCCAATCCTATGCGGTGTTGAAGGCTTCACATGTTGCGAAATTTATCAGAAACAACATCATCTGTCGCTATGGGTTCCCAAACGAGATAATTTCAGATAACGGTTCCCACTTCAAGAAGGAAGTGATTGACTTGTTGGAAAAATATAACGTGGTTTTTCATAAGTCATCCACATACCGGCCGCAAACCAATGGAGCGGTTAAGGCCGCCAACAAGAATATCAAACACATATTGCAGAAGATGGTGGAAACCTACCGGGATTGGCCAGATAAGCTGCCGTTTGCTCTGTGGGGCTACCGGACTTCAATCAGAACTTCTACAGGGGCGACTCCGTATTCATTGGTTTATGGGATGGAGGCCGTTCTACCTATCGAAATTGAGGTTCCGTCTTTGCGAGTATTGGCTGAGTATCAAATAGCCAAGGCAGATTGTAGACGTCCCCGAACGCCCCGGGAGGGTGAATCCCGTTCTGTTCATATGGGTTCACTACAGTTCGAAGGACTCAAAATGTCACGGTTCTAAATCTGAACCAAAGAGTCCAACTCTGGCAAATCGTTTTGAAGAAAAACAGATTTTGAAAAGAAGTGCCAAACATGGACTGCTTTGCCAGATTACAGAGTCGCCACCTAAATATTTTTAAAATGGGAAATTTAGGAAACCCTGACTCAGTGCCGAAGGCCACATGTCCGTCATCACCAAAGTGGTCTTGGCTCGGAAGCTTGGGTACGATCGGGGAAGGTCAGCTATGAGCACCCCCTTTCGCCCGGTCCGAAGACCGGCCTCTACTAACCGTGATATCCGATTTTGAAAACGTTACATGTTCTTATTCCGGTGATTAGCCTAGAATTACTATGTTATGCGCACAGCAAACAAGTATAGACTAGATTGCCTAATTTGGAAATAAGCATTGCATATCCGTTTGTTTTGAAAACAGTTTGGATTTGCTACCCGCAAGTAGGCTAAAACACGGATCTCAATGAGTTATTCCAACTCAAACAATCCAACCTCCACCCACAGGCATTAAAACAGTTTATCTCACATAAGCATTTAGCCGCATGGTAAGCATACTGTCATGGCAACATTCACACGCATGCGATATGCTAAAGCGAAAAACACTTACATCGTACTCCGTGCCAAAACAGTAAACTAGTTAGCAAACATGCATGACCTAGTTCATGTTAAGTGGCTAATGCATCACACACAGAGATGTAATCTAGAGTAGGCTCGGCTAACCCTAAACATGGCACATGAGATGCAACAACTATCACGTATTCAATTTGGAATTGAAAGTACGATGCAGTTTGCATGATGTGCCGAGCCCGAATGCATGTAAACAAATGCATGAATGCACGCATGCAAAGCATAAGGTGTGCTAAAATAAATATGCCCTAATCTACCATCATAAGCAGGTAAATAAAAGGGATAGAAAGAAATGGGATTGGAAGACATACACCCACTCACGCACACTTATTACAATTTTGCCCTCGCTCGGAGGGACCAAATAATAATACAGACCGGAATAAATAATTAACTATTCTAGCTAATTAATTATTACAAATCAATTAAATTAATTAAACAAATAATTAATCTAATTAAAGCAGTAAGTGCCTCGGGGGGAGGGCTCAAATGCGGCGCGCGCCCGGGATTCGCTCGGAATTGCACTGCCATGCAAATGTGCCTCTGTTTTCCTTGCTATCTTCCTCAGAAAATTGCCAAAGTTCCAGGAGTGCCTCTCAGGGCATTGGGGAGTACCACCGGCTGGGGTAGAACACCACCGGCTGAAGGATAAAGCCACCGGCACTGAATTGTTCCATCGGCTGGGAAAATACTGCCGGTCGGCACTAAAAAGTGCCGGTCGGCACAAAATGTTCTGCAGATCCTGCAACTCACAGCAGCAGAGGACAACAAAATGCATGGCAATGCAATTCAAAGCATGTGTGCACAAAACATACCCCTTATCATGTTATTGACTCAAGGGGGCATGTGCCTCGATTCTCGGACCACCAATCGCGCATTTCCATGCATGATGGCCCTAAGAGTCAAGAATGCAACTTTACTTTCAAATGCATGCAAAACACATAGGCACAAAAGGGGTACCAAACCTCTATCAAACTCACTTCAAGAGGCTTGGTATGCATGTCAATGTGATGCAATCCTAAGCATGTTATCTAGGATGCAACATGAACTATGCGATGCATTTATGCAAGCATACAAACAAGCATATAATACAAGCATGCAAACCAATGGAATAATGGACTTAGACATGAATTAGGCAACTCAAAAAGGCCTAAAATCAGTAGCCAAAGTGCCTAGAAAATGAGACCAAATGCACACACACACATGCAAGTGTTAAGGCTCAAGACTTAGGCATACAAAAGCAACTCTCATGCACACTTAAAGAGGCCAAACATGGACAACTAATATGCATTTAAAGCTCTGAAATTCAAGTTAAACATGATGCCAAATCATGCAATGAAGCATGCCAAACGAAGCACGCAAATGGCCTAGGCTTAAGGCGAATCAATGGGGGATCAAACCACACTTATGCAAGGCAATTATGGCATGCACTTAACAACCAAAAACAGGTTCTTAGCATGTCAAAACAAAGCCAAATGGCTACTTAGATGGCATCTAAGAATCATTAAGCTAAAGGCATACATCGAAGCCAAAACATGGGACACTTAACACACACTCTTAAAGCATTAAAGAGGCATGCAAGGCAATCAAACCGGCATGTATGAAGGACTGAAATGGCATGCTAGATGGTTCCAACCATCAAAAATAAAGCAAGCATGGCATACTACATATTCATGCTTTTGAGGCCAACAAGCCAAATACAAAGAGGCTACCAAATACATGCTAAGATTGGCCAAAATAGCTATGGACAGAGCTAAATCATGGCAAAATAAGCTTACAAGCTTCACAAATCTAAGCCTAAAACATGTTCAAAACAAAGGCATGCAACCTAGACATGTTAAAGCATCAAATAGGCATTACAAGGCAACTATGCTAAGCATGCATAAGGAACCTAAACCACCTTGAAATCATGTTATAACATGGCAATATAAGCATGAAAAACAAGTCAAACATGCTCAACACACACTCAAGCATGAGGCTCCATAAGGAAGCAAAATTTGTCCTTTTCAAGGACATCAAGGGGAGGGGGTGGCCCTCCCCTTTCTAGGACTTTATGGCACCATCTCCACCACTGAAATCTCTCAAGATTTCAGTGGTGGAGAGGTCCAAACACACAAGTCCCGGATCTCTCCAAAATAGCACAAAAAGTGACCCTTTTCAAGGTCTAAAGAGGGTCAAACTTCCCCAAACCACTAAACACTCTTAATAAACAATCAAGAGGTTAAAAAAACAGAACTTTTATGTGTTGATCACCAAGCACAAAAACAGGTCTAAGCTAGGTAAAAATGGAATGCAAGAATGGGGTAAAAATGACTAGTTTCTTACCCTTGATGACTATCTTCACAAAGGTTGTTGTGCTTGGTCCCTTGAGCTCAAAAACCACCAAGAACTTCAAGAACAACCTGCTGGAGCCTCAGTTCCAAGAAGAAGGTGTAACACTAGGTGCTTGTGTGCAATAGTGTGAACTAAAGCACCTAGTGTAGTAAATAAGCAAGAAAAGAGAGAGATAGGATAGATATAACAATTCTAACCTAAACCAGAGCTTACTCTCTCTAAAAATGGCTGAAATCTCTCAAGAAGTCTCTCTCTTTAAGCCAAGAGAAGAGAGTCCTCTTGTATAGGCAACCAAACTTACAAGTTAAGTTACCAAACAAGCTCATCCCTCCATCCACGTGTATGGAGGGGAAGAAAAGGCTCAAAAGCTGTCTGAAAATATCTCAGAAAGCAAGTGCACAGTGGTCGGCTGGGCAAATTGGTCATTTTTCCAAAACAAGTGCCGACCGGCACAAAATAGTGCCGACCGGCACAATATAGTGCCGGTGGCAAATACAGCCAGCCGGTGGCCTCTAGCCACAGCCGGTGGTATGTGGGAATGCCTCACAAAGTATTCCCTGCCCCTCTAAGGCAAAACACAGGTGTCTGGTGGAAAACCGGACACAAAACGGTCAAGTTCGGAGGTCCTGAGGCAAGGCGCGCGAGCCGAGAGCTCCGGGAACTCCAAACGAACACACACATAGATGATCACCGAGTGTTCGGGCGGTGACGTCCAAATCTTGAGGACGGTCAAAAATGGGGTGTCTACAGTTGCCCCTCTTTGACAGAACTCGAAAGTCATAACAATGACGGGAGTGAATGTCAAAGTCCAGAGACGACCCATTTTTGACAAGGCCGATGACTTGGACAAACATACAAAGCGCAAATGGTTGAACTCGCAAGCTGCCTACGTATCCCTCAGGGAATCAAACCAGCGTAGTTCATGCAGGAGGCACACGTGCCACAGATAAGGTATGCGCCCGTAGGCAGGGGCAAAATGCAACTAAAAATGCAAGAAGCCGAGCATAACTTATGATCATGCAAGGAAAGCTGTAATGAAGCACACATGCGACAGTTATAAGCTAACATGCAACAATCTACACTACAATGCAGAAAGGATGTAAGAGAATTATGGAATTCTCAATACGTCTCACTCGGAGAAATACAATACCTGTGCGGCTCGCCCGGTTCCACCGGCGGTAAATGAACCGTACATACAATATCGTGCCTGAAAAAAAAGCAAACTTAACAGGTACAATGTGATTAGCAACATGCATGACATATGCAATGTGAATGCTGAATGATATGCAATATATACAAAACTATGTATAGTTAATGCAAATGAAAATGCAATGTAATTAAAAACTACATGCAAACTACATGCAGGGCAATTGAATCATGATTCAATCATGAGCGGTTCGAAACCACACAAATGTCAAATAGATTGGTGGAGGTAACAAGTCCATCTCCCATAGAACGATGTCTGATCTATGAGTACTTCGCACGGACACAAGAACAAGTATTGGGTGGATTGACATAAGTGGGGTGACGACCCGCTGACGAAAGAATAATGATCCTAATGCTGGATGCAACAATTACACTACAATGTAATGAAAATGGATACAATGGATGTGGCACGCGGGCCAAGCCAAATCTTGCCTAGGAAAGGCATGTACGCATACAAACCATGTCTAACACAGAACTTCTGCATACAGAACCGTGCTTCGACGTGAAAAGTATAGGCACATACCAGACCAAGCTCAACTTGGAAAGGCGCAAGCCATGGATGGAAGGAGATGCAGTAAATGCATGCAACTAAATGCAGTGGGAGTGGATACAATGGATATGGCACGCGGGCCAACCCTAATCTTGCCTAAGAAAGGCATGTACACATACAGGCCATGTCTAACACAGAAGCGGTGCCGCTACCCTCAAAGCTCGGACACAAAAGCTCGACAAGTGTGTTTTGACACGAAAAATATGGGCACATACCAGACCAAGCTCAACTTGGAAAGGCGCAAGCCATAGATGGAAGTGATGCAATGGATGCATGCAGCTAAAATGGAATGGATATTTACAGAAAATGCATAACAGATGCACTATACTACAATGAAATGCATGACACATGCATGTGTTTTTTTTTTGTTTTGAAATGCATGACACATGCAATATTTACAATGATGCATGACAATGCATGTTGATGCAATGGCTATGATTGCGGCTTTCCCTATCTTACCAACCGGGCGATACACTAGGTTGGTTCAGTATCCAGAGTTGAGGCGTAAACACGCCGCCTCAACCTATGGGGCTTCCATACAGATTTCAAGCCGAGGGTTCATCCCCCTGGGTATTTAAACCAGACTTTAGTCTCGGAAATTCCGAACCTTTGCGTTCTAGGCATAAGCCGTTCGAACTCTAGTTTTCACCGTCCCAGTTGATCTTCTAGGAACTCACCGCGAGCACAGACAGGTGGCTTTACCAGACCACCGAAAGTCGTTCGGGCACGACAAACACCAAAGGAATTGCACCTTCAGAGGATTTAAGGTCTCCTAGACCGGGATGTATAATGTATGCATGACAACGCATACATGTTGTTTGTTGAAATGCGCGCCAACGCGCGGCTTTGAGATGCATGATAATGCAAATGAGCGGGTTTAAGGTCTCGCCGGACCGATGTGGGGCAACAATAAGATGCGCAGAATAGCGCGATGGAATGCATGCAAAATGCAATATGATGCGCGAAATAGCGCGATGCGTTAGACAACGCGAGTGCACAAAACAGTGCGAATGAATGCATGCCAAATGCGACAAGGTGCACACCTTTAATGCACCGAAGGTCTTGCACCTCCCGAGGATTTAAGGTCTCCTAGACCGTACGTGTTTAAGGTCTCGCCAGACCGAGGGGGGGGCAACCGATGAGGTGCGCGAAACAATGCGAGCGAATGCATGCCAAATGCAATGAGGTGCACATCTTAATGCACCGAAGGTCTTGCACCTCCCGAGGATTTAAGGTCTCCTAGACCGTACGTGTTTAAGGTCTCGTCAGACCGTAAGGGGCAACGGTACAAAGCACAAATGCATGATAGTGCTTGTAATAGAGCACGGGACAATGTAGTCAAGCGGGTTTAAGGTCTCGTCAGACCGCGCGTGTTTTTGGTCCCGCCGGATCATACGTGTTTAAGGTCTCGTCAGACCGCACGGTAAAATGGAATACTCATGAGGCACGCATACCTCACTGAATGGAAAAGGAAGTGCAATGCGAAGCATACGTGCCTCGAGATGCAATGAAATGTGAAATGAGGCACGTGAGGTAGTACACCTCACGTGGATCAAAATGGAATGCGGAACGAAACACGTGAAGTAGTACACCTCACGTGAATCAAATGGAATGCAAAATGAAATGCAAAATGAGGCACACGTACCTCGAGATGCGATGAAATGCAAAATGAAAGAATATGACACGCATGCCATATGACAATGCAAAACAGTGCAAGTCACAAGGGACGTGCAAGATGGCGCGACGCGACGCGCCGGACAATGTAATGGATGCATGCAATGCGCACGGGGCAACTTTTGAATTTTACGAAAGACAAAAGGATACGAAAAGGATACATTCTTGCTTGAATTTGAGCGCCACGCACAGTAGACACGGTCCGAAGTCAAAACGGAGGCCGGTTAAGCATCGGGGATGCACTTTCTTGCACTTTAAATGTATTACTTTATTTCTGCATCTTGCATTGTTATTTCATTTCAGTTCATTCAGATATCCCACAGAATACTGATGTATTTAATACTTTTGCAGGCTTCCTCCGAGTATACCCGTCAGTCTGTGGAGCTGAATGCCTCCCTGATGGGGATGCTGCAGCGGACTCTCGACGCTTTGGCCGTCTACAGCCTGCCGGTATGTTCTACTGACCATAGTCTCAAATCATACTCTGTTTCGCACAATCTGCTACACTGCACAAAAATCTGATAAACTGCTCACGGCTTTCATACACTGTACTTATACACTGCATCTTGCACTGATTCACTGTTTACAGCATTCACACACTGTACTCATACACTGCATTCTGTACTAATAAACTGCTCACGGCATTCACACACTGTACTCATACACTGCATTCTGTACTGATAAACTGCTCACGGCATTCTGATGTGTTTGTTCTTTGTATTTTCAGCCTCCTTTCCCGATCCCTCCAGTGGGTGGCGTTGCTCCAGCTGGGCCTCCCCTCTCTACTCGGGATGGCAGGATATTCCCTCGCACCAGAGGGGGACGTGGTCACGTGGGGAGCAGCTCACAAGCTCCGGTTCCGGGCGACGGTGAGTCAGAGGCAGAGGCGGACTTGTCTGAGGAGGAGGCCGGAGACAGCTCGAGCTCGGGCTCGGGCTCAGGCAGCGATACTTCTGGCGGCGCTCCTGGGCTCCTGCCCAGGAAGAGGGCGAGGACAGATCCTCCGGCGCGAGGCCATTGATGACGATTACAGACTTCTGCTGTTTTTCTTTCATTTCTTTTCTTGTACTTTTCTCTTTTGTTGGTAGGTAGAGTACTTTGTACTGCCACAGGCAGGTTTTTGTTTTCAGAACTTATGTACTTGAAAAGATTTATGAAATGGAACGAACTTCTTATCTGAAAAAGTGTAGCATTTACATATATCTGCGTATTCCATACTTTGCACTGCATTACATCATATTACACCTCAAATGTAAATGATATGGATCTGTTGTCTGAAAATTGAGCATTTGTACTGTAATAATCGGATAACCAACCAACTAACAGCAAACAACCCAGACAAATTACTGCTCAAACTGAACAAATAGCCCATATTCTGCTGGGGATCAATCTGCACACAGCCCATAACACAATATCCGGTCCATTCTGCACACGGCAAACTTTGAACAATTGGCCCAATCTGACAAGACGGATCACCAAAACTGAGACAGTTGAAGTTGAAACACATTCGGATGACCCAAAATTTCCTTTTCTTCTCTTGCCTCGCATAAATGTAGAGAATGGCACAGCATTCTGAGCACAAACGATTGACTTTAGAAAAGGGATTTCACAACCAGGGTATCGAGCCTACAACTGAACACAATGGAAAGGACTCAAGTGAAGAAAATAAAAGGCACACGACCTAAACACAACGAGACACACTCGGAAAAGACTCAAAGCTAAATTGAGACCGACAAATTAAAGGATACGACACACGGACGTGCTTGAAAATAAAAGACCTTGAGGAGCCAATTCCTCGGGGGAGGTTTCCCACCCTTTCTGATTTGTGTGATTTCTCACGCCACTCGGCCCTCGAACTCGGTTTTTCTCTCCAAACCCTCTTGCTCACTTTTCTCTCGACTTACACCTCTCTATTCTTTATTCTCTCATTTTTTTATCCCTCCCCTGGGTGGTTAATGAGTGAATAGGAAGTCGCGGGTTCACGCCCGATACAGCTAGCTCACGGCTATTTCTTCTGATGGATAAAGTGCTTTCCTGGAAGGCGCGCTGATGACAAGGGAGAGACAGAACACCTGGCTCATACTGTGCCCCTAGTTCATTACTTTGACCATCTTTTTCGTTTTCTTTCTAAAACAGTTTTGATCAAAATGAACGCCAGATTAACATGCTTGTTCAATTTTGATTTGAGATCATGCAAGTCAGGCTATGAGCACTGAAAGTTTTCCTTTCGGGGTCCAAACATGGTCCGATTTTGGAAAATGAAATAATTTTCGAGAAAAAGTCAACCTCAGTAAAAATTTTCAAAAACTATTTTTACAAATAGACGATGCTCGACGAGCACGGAACTTACCCTCGAGATGCGCGACCTCGGATTGAAGGTGATGGAAAATTGCCCCTTGCTTGAAGGGGGAATAAGGCAACGGAAAGTTGCCCCTAGTTTAACTGGTAACTTAGGGCAACTTTTGGCAACGTAGGGCAACGGAAAGTTGCCCCTTGTTTGGATGGTGCCGCGGCATGCTGTGCGTCACTCCTTATTGGTGACGACCGGACCCTCGGGCGCGAAGGAGACGGAGACGGCTTGAATCAATATATGGACACAGTCACCTGGAAGGTGTTAGTGGTTAGGCTTTAAGAGAAAGCTGATCACGCAATTCCAGCCGTTGTAACCGAGACGTCGGATTAGGAGGAGGCAAGTGATCAAAACTATGACATGGACTGAGACGCTATGAAAGCGTTGGGGGCTGGACTTCAAGATGAAGTTGCCTACGTATCCCAAACATGGGAATCAAGCCTTACGTAGTTCCGGCTAAGGTACACTCGGGTATTTTAACCTTTACTATTTTCAGGCTCTTACTTTTGCCAAGGCGCCTGTTGCAGGTTTTCGACCTTGCGAGCCTTGTTTTTCTTTCTTTTTCAATTTTTTTTTTCATTTTTTTTCTCTTTTTTTTTTTTTTTTTTTTTTTTTCCTTTGTATGTATTTTTGCTTGCTCTAACTTTTGCCAAGGCGCCCGATGCGGGTTTTCGACCTTGCGAGCCTCTTTTTCTTTTCTTTTTCAATTTTTTTTCATTTTTTCTCTTTTTTTTTTTTTTTTTTTCTTTTCCTTTGGTATGTATTTTTTGCTTGCTCTAACTTTTGCCTGGGTCGCCCTTCCGGGTTTTCGGCCCAGCGAGCCTCTCAAAGGGTAAAAGTGTAACAAGTCCATGCCAAATGGTTTTTGAGATCGAAGCCATCCGTATCCAAGGGAGTGGCTGTTGTATCGACTTGCAGAAAGGTCCATCACGGTTGCTTCACGAGCCTTACCTGGCGGGATCTGATCTTCTTGATCTGACGTTGATGCCTCTTGTTCGAGGGCTGCTCCAAATTGGACCACACAGGCATTTCATGGTGCTGATCGTTTCGAACGGATCCAGTTTGTAACAGATGAATTGAGACTTGAGACCGAGAGCGATCCTGGGCTGCACAATCTCAAGAGCGATTCCACACCAGTCTTCGCAAGACTGCACAAAATGTTTTGTTTTTGAAAGTTTTTTTTTTAAGAAAGCGACAAGTCGCTGGTGTTGAAGATAGTGTGGAACCAGTCTGGATCAGGTTAGGGTCCTTCTCAGTACTCACGCTGACAAGCATGATTTCATTCATTAACAGCTTAGCATGCCTTTCTTTTTCTCAAAATGATCAAAATTTGCAAAAACCCGAGGAATTCCTTCCCCTTCGTTTTCATCACCGCAGTGTTCGAAAAGGTTTTTTTTATGAAAAGCTTAGGTCATTATGACGATGTTTAAGGCACAAGAGAGCAGGTGAAATGCACTGTCGTTCCATTCACATTCTCTGGCACGGCTGGCTCAAATAGCAACAAATTCGACCCATGATAGTCGCAGCTGTTTCATTCAGATTTGTTGGTATAACTGGTTCCTCAGCAGAAACAAACTCAAAAGCAACTAATTGAAAGACAAAACGGTGTTTGAGGCAACAACCCCGAAATCACCTGGTATACTATACAAGAGGGACTGACTCGTTACAACAAGACAGACCCTGTAAGCAAAAGGACTGACTCAATACAGAGAGACAGACTCAAAACAAAACAAAAAGACTGACTCGACACCCAAGTCAGGATTTACAAAACTAGCGTGGGCAGGTGCTCAAAAATGCGTGCCACACGCCACACCCAAAAACGTACCGGACACTGCCCGCAGGCGATTCACCTTCTGATCACATACTCGAGGTATCTGTGCCTTCGGTATCCGTGTCATTAAAGTCCAAGAACTCTGTAGTGACGGATTTGGCCGAAGTGGGCGGGAGGATAATCTCGTTATCAATCAAATCCTGTACCTCGTGGCGGAGGCGAAAGCAGTTATCGGTGGAGTGGCCGGATTGCTGGTGGTACGCACAGTACTGTGTAGTATCATGGCCTGCTGGAAGGGGTTTGGGGAGCGGCCTAGGCTCGAGGGGTGTAAGATGCCCCTTTTTGGCCAAAATCAGAAGTGCCCTAGACAAAGGCATGTGAAGAGGATGGAAGGCCCTGCGCCCTCGGGGCAGGTATTTTGGAGCCTGAACACTCCTGCTAGATGCACTGGCGAATGGGTCGGCAGGTGCGGCTTTGGATTTCTGATTCTTCCCGGATGCAAGGGTGGGGGCGGGAAGGACTGTTTTGGCATGACGGGACCTGTCCCGATTCTCTGGTTGACTGGTACTGCCCTCAGGCGGAGTGGGGAAGGCATCCTCCACAGCTTTTGACATAACTACGGATACCTGTTGCTTATTTATTCCCCCGGCTTTCAAAGCCTCTACTGCCCACAGCAGATGTTCAACGGGATCGGCATCTGCCTTTGCTTTATCTTTGCCTTTGGCCTCGGCCTGATGAGAGGTTTGAGTTGGTACTGGTACATCACTGTTGTATGTGGAGGCCGTCTCCGGCTGATTAAGCTCAATCACAATCCGCCCCAGTAACGGGGGTTCTTGGGGTTCGAAATTCCCAGCATATGGTGCGACCGGTGGCGAAGCTGACATCCCGTAAGCGAGATCCGCCACGGATCTTTGGAGATCGCCTATCATCCCCATTAACTCGAATGTAGTGGGCTCGCGAGCCTGATAGAACTGGGGGGTCCAGATCGGGTGTGCAGCGGGTGACCTGGGAGGATGCGGCATATCAACAGTAGCATCATTCTGTGGGGTGGTTTCCTGACTCAACGCGGCAGTCATGACCACAATTTCTTCAGAGTTCTGCGTCATGTTCAGTCCTGCCTCAGCAAGGAGAAGACACTAGCTGTTCTGGACTAACCCTCTGAACCTCTGAACTGAAAACGGAAAACAAACAGCATTTCAGCCCCAATCAGATCAAACGCAGACGTAGTCAAACAACTGATCTCTACTACTGATTACTGTTCCCCAGAATCACTGTTCCTAGAACTGAACTGATACCCGTAGATATAACTGGTTCCTTGACAACACTGATACTGGTGCCCCTTGGACCTGATATCCAACCCCTGCAAACTGACATGTGTGTTCCCTGTAGAGATTCATTCTAACAGCACATAGCAGATAAATGGGAGCCAATACACCCCTATGTTTGGGGTAGGGTTTCCCTGTCCTATTTTGTCAGGAACTAGGGTTTCACTATGCACGCAGCGGTTTCAAACAACTTAGCATCGGGTAAGCAACCTGTCCTAGTTTGGAATGGTCACTATGGATTCCGAATATGCACTAGGTCGAATGGTCAAGAGAGGGTGCCCCGGTAAAACCGGGGTTTGTGTTCCCATACTGGCAGAGCCCGCAACCGGTCAGCCTTATGGACATGCCTTGACAAGACAAGCCTCCAGCAAACCGCTCAGGAATAGCAGATGGCCAACACGGTGTCCTAGGCGCACCAATGCACATGCAATGCAAAGAAACACATAGATGAAATCAAAACAGGATATCACGAGTTCGAGTCAAGCTCTCTAAAAATCCCCAGCAGAGTCGCCAGAAACTGTAGACGTCCCCGAACGCCCCGGGAGGGTGAATCCCGTTCTGTTCATATGGGTTCACTACAGTTCGAAGGACTCAAAATGTCACGGTTCTAAATCTGAACCAAAGAGTCCAACTCTGGCAAATCGTTTTGAAGAAAAACAGATTTTGAAAAGAAGTGCCAAACATGGACTGCTTTGCCAGATTACAGAGTCGCCACCTAAATATTTTTTAAATGGGAAATTTAGGAAACCCTGACTCAGTGCCGAAGGCCACATGTCCGTCATCACCAAAGTGGTCTTGGCTCGGGAGCTTGGGTACAATCGGGGAAGGTCAGCTATGAGCACCCCCTTTCGCCCGGTCCGAAGACCGGCCTCTACTAACCGTGATATCCGATTTTGAAAACGTTACATGTTCTTATTCCGGTGATTAGCCTAGAATTACTATGTTATGCGCACAGCAAACAAGTATAGACTAGATTGCCTAATTTGGAAATAAGCATTGCATATCCGTTTGTTTTGAAAACAGTTTGGATTTGTTACCCGCAAGTAGGCTAAAACACGGATCTCAATGAGTTATTCCAACTCAAACAATCCAACCTCCACCCACAGGCATTAAAACAGTTTATCTCACATAAGCATTTAGCCGCATGGTAAGCATACTGTCATGGCAACATTCACACGCATGCGATATGCTAAAGCGAAAAACACTTACATCGTACTCCGTGCCAAAACAGTAAACTAGTTAGCAAACATGCATGACCTAGTTCATGTTAAGTGGCTAATGCATCACACACAGAGATGTAATCTAGAGTAGGCTCGGCTAACCCTAAACATGGCACATGAGATGCAACAACTATCACGTATTCAATTTGGAATTGAAAGTACGATGCAGTTTGCATGATGTGCCGAGCTCGAATGCATGTAAACAAATGCATGAATGCACGCATGCAAAGCATAAGGTGTGCTAAAATAAATATGCCCTAATCTACCATCATAAGCAGGTAAATAAAAGGGATAGAAAGAAATGGGGATTGGAAGACATACACCCACTCACGCACACTTATTACAATTTTGCCCTCGCTCGGAGGGACCAAATAATAATACAGACCGGAATAAATAATTAACTATTCTAGCTAATTAATTATTACAAATCAATTAAATTAATTAAACAAATAATTAATCTAATTAAAGCAGTAAGTGCCTCGGGGGGAGGGCTCAAATGCGGCGCGCGCCCGGGATTCGCTCGAAATTGCACTGCCATGCAAATGTGCCTCTGTTTTCCTTGCTATCTTCCTCAGAAAATTGCCAAAGTTCCAGGAGTGCCTCTCAGGGCATTGGGGAGTACCACCGGCTGGGGTAGAACACCACCGGCTGAAGGATAAAGCCACCGGCACTGAATTGTTCCATCGGCTGGGAAAATACTGCCGGTCGGCACAAAATGTTCTGCAGATCCTGCAACTCACAGCAGCAGAGGACAACAAAATGCATGGCAATGCAATTCAACGCATGTGTGCACAAAACATACCCCTTATCATGTTATTGACTCAAGGGGGCATGTGCCTCGATTCTCGGACCACCAATCGCGCATTTCCATGCATGATGGCCCTAAGAGTCAAGAATGCAACTTTACTTTCAAATGCATGCAAAACACATAGGCACAAAAGGGGTACCAAACCTCTATCAAACTCACTTCAAGAGGCTTGGTATGCATGTCAATGTGATGCAATCCTAAGCATGTTATCTAGGATGCAACATGAACTATGCGATGCATTTATGCAAGCATACAAACAAGCATATAATACAAGCATGCAAACCAATGGAATAATGGACTTAGACATGAATTAGGCAACTTAAAAAGGCCTAAAATCAGTAGCCAAAGTGCCTAGAAAATGAGACCAAATGCACACACACACATGCAAGTGTTAAGGCTCAAGACTTAGGCATACAAAAGCACCTCTCATGCACACTTAAAGAGGCCAAACATGGACAACTAATATGCATTTAAAGCTCTGAAATTCAAGTTAAACATGATGCCAAATCATGCAATGAAGCATGCCAAACGAAGCACGCAAATGGCCTAGGCTTAAGGCGAATCAATGGGGGATCAAACCACACTTATGCAAGGCAATTATGGCATGCACTTAACAACCAAAAACAGGTTCTTAGCATGTCAAAACAAAGCCAAATGGCTACTTAGATGGCATCTAAGAATCATTAAGCTAAAGGCATACATCGAAGCCAAAACATGGGACACTTAACACACACTCTTAAAGCATTAAAGAGGCATGCAAGGCAATCAAACCGGCATGTATGAAGGACTGAAATGGCATGCTAGATGGTTCCAACCATCAAAAATAAAGCAAGCATGGCATACTACATATTCATGCTTTTGAGGCCAACAAGCCAAATACAAAGAGGCTACCAAATACATGCTAAGATTGGCCAAAATAGCTATGGACAGAGCTAAATCATGGCAAAATAAGCTTACAAGCTTCACAAATCTAAGCCTAAAACATGTTCAAAACAAAGGCATGCAACCTAGACATGTTAAAGCATCAAATAGGCATTACAAGGCAACTATGCTAAGCATGCATAAGGAACCTAAACCACCTTGAAATCATGTTATAACATGGCAATATAAGCATGAAAAACAAGTCAAACATGCTCAACACACACTCAAGCATGAGGCTCCATAAGGAAGCAAAATTTGTCCTTTTCAAGGACATCAAGGGGAGGGGGTGGCCCTCCCCTTTCTAGGACTTTATGGCACCATCTCCACCACTGAAATCCCTCAAGATTTCAGTGGTGGAGAGGCCCAAACACACAAGTCCCGGATCTCTCCAAAATAGCACAAAAAGTGACCCTTTTCAAGGTCTAAAGAGGGTCAAACTTCCCCAAACCACTAAACACTCTTAATAAACAATCAAGAGGTTAAAAAAACAGAACTTTTATGTGTTGATCACCAAGCACAAAAACAGGTCTAAGCTAGGTAAAAATGGAATGCAAGAATGGGGTAAAAATGACTAGTTTCTTACCTTTGATGACTATCTTCACAAAGGTTGTTGTGCTTGGTCCCTTGAGCTCAAAAACCACCAAGAACTTCAAGAACAACCTGCTGGAGCCTCAGTTCCAAGAAGAAGGTGTAACACTAGGTGCTTGTGTGCAATAGTGTGAACTAAAGCACCTAGTGTAGTAAATAAGCAAGAAAAGAGAGAGATAGGATAGATATAACAATTCTAACCTAAACCAGAGCTTACTCTCTCTAAAAATGGCTGAAATCTCTCAAGAAGTCTCTCTCTTTAAGCCAAGAGAAGAGAGTCCTCTTGTATAGGCAACCAAACTTACAAGTTAAGTTACCAAACAAGCTCATCCCTCCATCCACGTGTATGGAGGGGAAGAAAAGGCTCAAAAGCTGTCTGAAAATATCTCAGAAAGCAAGTGCACAGTGGTCGGCTGGGCAAATTGGTCATTTTGCCAAAACAAGTGCTGACCGGCACAAAATAGTGCCGACCGGCACAATATAGTGCCGGTGGCAAATACAGCCAGCCGGTGGCCTCTAGCCACAGCCGGTGGTATGTGGGAATGCCTCACAAAGTATTCCCTGCCCCTCTAAGGCAAAACACAGGTGTCTGGTGCAAAACCGGACACAAAACGGTCAAGTTCGGAGGTCCTGAGGCAAGGCGCGCGAGCCGAGAGCTCCGGGAACTCCAAACGAACACACACATGGATGATCACCGAGTGTTCGGGCGGTGACATCCAAATCTTGAGGACGGTCAAAAATGGGGTGTCTACACAGATTGGCAGCAGAGCAGATTTGAGGAACTCATGCTCTTTGATGAGAGGAGACTGAAAGCATTGTACCATGTTCAAGGTTATCAGCGCAGAATTGCCCGGGCTTTCAATAAGAAAGTTAAGTCCAGGAATCTAAAGGAAGGAGATTTGGTGCTCAAGGACAACCGAGCTCTCATCCACGACCCAAGGATGAAGTTCAGACCCAATTGGACTGGTCCTTACATCATTAAGTCTATCTGGTTAGGTGGAGCTGTGGTTCTGCTGGACCTAGATGGCCTAGAGTTCTCACAACCGATCAATATGGACAAGTTGAAGAAATATTACCCTTGAGAGGCTCGCTAGGCCGAAAACCCGAAAGGGCGACCTAGGCAAAACTCAGAGCACAAAAAATTTGAAATTATAAAAACTGAGCTCGCAAGGTTGAAAACCCGCAAAGGGCGGCCTTGGCAAAAGTTAGAGTGTAAAAAGAGAGTGAAAATACCCGAGTGAACCTGAGCCTGAACTACGTGAGGCTTGATTCCCATCTTTGGGATACGTAGGCAACTTCATCCTGAAGTTCAGCCATAAACTTTTTCCCCGATCAACTTTGTCCATTTGATCATCTCGGCCATGTTTGTCTATTCAGCATTCAAGAGTTCAGTTTAGATCTCCAGTGCAGTGCTTTTCAGACTAGGGGCAACTTTCCAGTTGCAGGGGTCCGGAGTTGTGCATCTCAGTGACAGATCTCAGGCGTGTCCAGTTCTGATCCATATCGAAAATGGTTTTGAAAAGTTTTAATAAAAGTTGACTTTGTTCAAATTAATCTTTTTACAACTTAGACCATTTTTGGACCAAAGCGAAAAATTTTCAGTACCCACAACCTTCAATTTCATTGATTTCAAAACAGAGTTCTCCTGCTCTTGCATACAAATTGAAGTTGCTTTTTATTACATTCATAAAGAAAACTTGAAAGTACTAGTAAAGCAATAAATCCGGGGCATAGATAAGTCAGGTGTCCCTGTGCCCCCTCCCAGAGCTGGTCGAAGCCTCTGATGCTAAGCTGGGCCCAATCTGTGCCTCTTTATTGAGCTAATCCAAGCACTCGTCAGACAAAGTGCAACTGAAAGCGGGAGCGGGGGCCAGGAGCTCTCTAGTCCTCTATGCTGTGGCATAACGGGCAAGCTGTGCGCCTCGAACCGAGAATGCGGTAGGATACTCTATCCCCTCTAGCGGGCAAGTCTGATCGTGACCGAACTGGCGTTGGAACCGGAACGGAAAGTAGAACACACAGTGAGTCAGACCAATCAACTGGATCCCGGTCTGCCGGGACATGCTATAGCTTATTGCCGGGAGATTGAGCCAAAAACAGCGCCAAGCAATGCGATCTGCAGACAAATTGCACATCCAGTCGAACCACCATCCCTCATCAAGGGCATCGACTAGGCGTTGTCGAAAGAAGTAGCTGTGAGCTGAGTAGGCTGGGCAAGAGTCTACAACCTGCAATTTATCCATCAACCATACCTGGGGAGGGATGAAAAATGAGAGAATAAAGAATAGAGAGATGTACGATGAGAGAAAAGTAAGAAAAGGGTTTTGTGAGAAAAACCGAGCCTGAGGGCCGAGTGATGTGAGCAATACATATGTGAGATTGGGTGGGAAACATTACCTGCAGCAGTAGTGGACTCCCCGCAAATCTGGTCGTCTCCTGGCAATAGAAAGCATCCAAGCCCATCAGTGTCTCAGCCAATGTCATAGCGATGCAGCTCTTTCCTTCTTTCAAGCCTTGAGCAACTTCAATCAGACGAATGCTAGATCCACTAAAGCCTGGGGCAAGCAAAAAGTGAGATAGCATACACAAGCAAAGGGCGTGTTGCCGAAAACCTTGCCAATGATGGTTGCCGCGGTCACCGACATCAGAAAAACGATGAATCAAGCCAAGGATGTCCAGTTCCCCGTTGCAGATTAGAGACCGAGCGTCATGCATGGTGAGCCCACACATCCGCCCTAAAGCTTGGGCGTGGCCGAAGCAAAACTGCGGCAAAATTTCTTCATGGCGTTCAGATTCCATCAAAACTTGAAAATCTTCGAAAGTTGGACATACCTCTTGCTCGCCAAAGCTGGAAACATGTGTTACCGGGTTCCAAAACCTCACCGCGGCATGAAGGAAGGGAAGGTGCAGCGGAGTACAGCTCAGCGTGAATAGTGTATTCAAGCCGAAGCCCCGGAAGTTCAACTTTTCCGAGCCGTCTAGAGAAGCAATCCAAGCTGTGAGATTTTCGACGAGAAACGCCTCCATTTTGGTGCAAAACTGAGATGAAATGAATCAACCACGAGGCTGGGACTTTTAAAGAGGATAGGGCACTATTCGGGGGACACGTGTCGAAAAACTGGTGGTTGCTGAGCTAAGTGGCCGGCCGGCCACCTTTTTTGGTAGGCCGGCCACCCCTCTCCCCTCCAATGCAAAAAGTTGGTTGGCCAGCTCCCAAGGGTGGCCGGCCATGCTGCAAAGTGTGTCTTTGGTCCTGTTCTACCCTCTAGAAGGAAGTTCCTAGCATTTCCATGCATCGGGAGTGTCGAAGGCCTCCATTTCCCTCTGATTCGGATGCGTTCCGACACCCAGATCGTCCGAAATACACTTTGTTTATAGAGTTGTTGCTAAGTTTTGCTTATCGAGTTGTGGCTTTGTTTGTCGAGCTGTTTTGTTTATCAAATTTTGTTTATCATAGTTGTCGAGCTTTGTATTTTGAATCGTTACTCTTTGTTTAAATCAACATTGTTGTGTCTTGCTTATCGAGTTGTAAACTTGCTAAGATGCTGTTATTTCTTGGTGAGTTAAGTTGTTTAGTTTGTTGCGTCGGTTCACTACCTAACTTGGTAAGTACACAGCGCACAATTCCATTCAATCTCATTTTTGGTGCAAAATGATGCGATGCTAAGAACATAAAATACAACACTTTTTCAAAAGCTGTTTCATTCCATCATGCTTCCTTTGTTACAACATTTTTTTACAACAAGGGTACAAGTTTTACAGAAAATAAAACTGCCTAATAATGTACAATGTGCTACAACTACTAGTAAAAAATAAAATAAAGCAGGGAACAGCTGCATCAATGCTCTCAAGAGCAGGAATAAGAGGCCCTCTTCGTCCTCTTTTGCGGAACAGCCTCTGCGCCATCATCACCATCATCATCGTCTGAGTCGGAACTGCCATCCTCGGAACCCTCCTCGGTCTCACCTCCACTCTCGGAACCAGGGTCGGAGCCACCCTCTCTGTCAGCAGATGTCTCTGACTGGGGATCTGCAGCCTCCTCCTCCTCGCTGGACTCCTCCTCTATGATGTGCACCCTGCGTCCGCCTCGTCCGCAAGACGACTCCCCTCTCCCAGCTCCTCGAGAAGGCCTAGATGGCCCAGCTCCTCTGGATGGCCCGACCTGTGACTGAGCATACACCGGAGGCATCTGAAAATGAAGAATGCAATTTGAATACATCAGCCAAAACATGTATATCAGATGCAGATGCAAGCAAACTACACAGAGTGGGTGTATGCAGATATAGTACATAAATATGGCGTGTGTCAGATGTGCTCTACACATGCAGCTTATCAATGCAGTAAGATGTTCAGGATCAACATGTCATCAGAAGTATGATAAAGGGAAGAAAACTAAAGAGTACCTGGACACCCATGATGGACAATTGCGCCTCTCTTCGCAGGACCATGCCCTCGAGTGAGGCTACCAATCCGAGCATGTCATCCATATACTCGACGGGAGGCTGCAAATGCAGATGCAAGATCATCAGTAAATGAATAAATGTTCACGTATCGGAATGATACATCAAAGCTGTAAAACATACCGGTAGCGAGTCGGGGTCTCTGACAAATCGATGGCCAGGTATCGGAGGCTCTATCAGGATCGGGTAGGAAGTCCCATATCTCCATCCCGTCAACTCGGTCGGGATCTCTGGCCATCCAGCATGAAAATGAGTCGGAGGAATCGGGGGAACCAATCCACCCCCACCCCTAGATGTGCCAGCCCTGCTGGTGGAAGGGACATCTGCAGTTCGAGCTTGGCTCGATGAGGGCATACCAGCAGACCTCCTCGTCGGAGTACGGACTCCCGTCAATGGAGGCATCAAGTATGTGTGACGGTAGGTCGCGTACTCCCCCTGCTCCAAATGCAGTAACGTATCGGTACCTTACATAGCATCAGCGACACCCTGGGGAGGGAGCCTATCAGCGGTCCGCATATCGTCTGGAGGCGCCGAAGGAATGTCCTAAACAGGGTAGCCCCATACCTGGCGCAAAAAGCGATCCCCCAAAAACCAGGCCCTACCAACTGGCCCCTCGAACAAGATCCTATACCGGGAGGCACCCCATGCTCCGGCAAACTGAAATCGGAGGTCTCTACCTAAAGGTGCCCAAGGCTACCATGTGATCTGCGGATAACCGATGCATAAGCTAATAAGAAATTGTGAATGTGCAAGATAAATCAAAAATATGAAAACATAAAGAACTGAGAGTTCTGAAATACCTTTGACGACTGCACTGTATCAAAGTACTGCCGTAGGTAAAGGAAAGACTCCCGAGCTCTCGGCCGGTACTGGCCCTCGAATACAAGTGAGTAAGGGGTCGTGAGGGGCACCTCCACCTCAAGCTCCGGAGCTAGCGTCGGGAAGTACGCGTAGATCCATAGCTGTGGAAAACAGAGCAGTAGCCATCAGAATACAGAATGCTAAGTGCAGAATGTAAATACAAAATGCCGAGAGCAAAGTGCAAGATATAGAGTGTAAAGTGCGCTGTGTGTGCAATGTACAAATAATGAGAAACAGAAATGCAAATCAAGAGGGCAGAAAGTACCTCCCAGGCCCTCTAATAGCCGCCAACCATGTTCCCCCGTCCGCGGGAAGTCGCGCTCATATAGCAATAGAGAGTAGCCAGGCTGGCGCCACCCCAATCATATCGGCTGACCTGTGATAGGTCCACTAGAGCACTCAACAGATAGAGCCCGACAGTGTTCCCCCTATCGGCGAACAGAGTGGTCCCGAAGAGGAACATCAGAAATCCGCGGGTGTACTGTGTTACCTCATCAGGAGTCTCAGACTCCATCTCCACCCTCCTAAAATGTGAAGAGAACCAGGTGTATCGGACTCTGCTCGAAAATCTGTCAACTGGCGGGCGAGCTCCCAATAAGTATATCCAGGCAGCCTCCCACTGACCCATGTCCTCGTCATATGGGATCAGCCAGCCTCCCACATCAAGGCCGGTTAATACAGCGAAGTCAAACGGGGTCATAGTCATGTCCCCGGTAGTAGAGAAATGGAAGGAGTTGGTGGTGTCCCACCATCTCTCTACCAAGGCGCCCATCAGTGTCCTACTAGCAAGACAGCGAGATATCCCAGTACAGAAGGGCCCAAACCCTGCCATGTCAACCAAATCCCGGACAGCCTCCGGGAGTTCAGCGTACCACTCTCTCGCCACGATGGAGCCATATCCTCGCGCAGTACGAGAAGTCACCTGCATTCAGGATGAACACATATATTCAGTTTCAGAATGAAATGTATAAGCTGCGTGCAAATGAAATGAATAAGCTGCGTGCAAATGAAATGTATGAGCTGTGTGCAAAATCAAATCAGATACAGAATCCGGGCTGTATGTTCAAAAAATCCAAAGTATGAGCCGTGTGTTCAGAACTCAAGTGTTTGGGCTGCGTGTTCAACCTTTTACAAAGTGTGTTCACCTCAACAACGAGCTGTGTGTTCAACATCAAGTGTTTGGGCTGTGTGTTCAAACTTCTACAAAGTGTGTGCTGTGTGTTCACCTCAACAATGAGCCGGCTGTTCAGAATTCAAGTGTTTGGGCTGCGTGTTCAACTCTCAATCAGTGTGTGCTGCGTGTTCACCTCGACAACGAGCTGTGTGTTCGACATCAAGTGTTTAGGCTGCGTGTTCAATTCTCAATCAGTGTAGGCTGTGTGTTCATCTCAAAGTTCGAGCTGTGTGTTCAACATCAAGTATTTGAGCTGTGTGTTCAGATTTCAAAGTGTGGGCTGCGTGTTCATCTCAAAGTTTGGGTTGTATGTTCAACTCTCAACGAATGTGTGCTGTGTGCTCACAATCAGAAAAATGGGCTGTGTGTTCATCATCAAAGTTCAAGCTATGTGTTCAACGTCAATGCCAAGTATTTGAGCTGTGTGTTCAGATTTCAAAGTGTGGGCTGTGTGTTCATCTCAAAGTTTAGGCTGTGTGTTCAATTCTCAAACAAATGTGTGCTGTGTGTTCACAATCAATATACGGGCTGCGTGTTCAGAAAGTCAGAGTGTTTGAACTGTGTGTTCAAGATGCAAACGGAATGCGGTGTTATAGACTAAACATTCAAAACAAGCTGTGTGCTTGAGTGAGCAGATAAACATAGCAAAAGCACGAAATGCACGGAAAATGCAAAATACGTTGCAGAAAATGTAAAAGTGAAGTAAATACCTCTCGCGCCTGATGAGAGAGGTGGGACTCCAGCTCTCGCAAAAGCAGATCCCTAGGCGCTCGATCATCGAAATCAGTGAAATGATAAAAAACCGCCTGAGGGAGGATATGTGTCGGAGGGTCGTACCTCTCGGGGATGAATGGCCGAACCCTCGGGGGTAAAGACATGATGTCCAGATCACCTCCGACACCTGGAGAACCTCCGCCATGGGGAAAATGACCCGCCATCTCAAGAAATCTGCAAAAAGGAGCAAAAATGAGCAAAATGAGCCAAAATTGGAAAAAGTCAACAAAAGTCAACTCTCGGGAAACGGAAAAGTCAACAAAATTCAACTCCCGAGAAAATCTTCCAAATATTGAGACAAACTTACCTCAAGTGGTGAAAATGAGAAAAGAAGCACCGAAACCAAATTTTAATCGGTCCAAAGTGAAGAAAACTGAAAGTTTTCGCGAAACAACTTGGCGTGGGACGTTGGAAAATGCATATAGAGTTCAGATTTGAGGAAGAAAATGGTTTGGGAAGGAGGAGAGAACAGTTTCGGAGCTGAAGTTATGAGCAAAAGGTGTTTGGATAAACACATTTAAAGAAATGAGAGCAAAAAGACCAAACTGCCCACTGTTTTGGCTAGGTGGCCGGCTGGCCACCTTTTCTGGTAGGCCGGCCACCCCTCTCCCTCAAACCTAGCCAGTGGCCTCCCGCTTGAACCAAACCTGGCCGGCAGCATTCCCAAGGTGGTCTCCAAGGTCTCTGCAAATTTTGGTGATGATTGGAGTCCCCGGCACCCGAGAAAGTACAAGGAAAGTGCACTTTTCGTCGCAAAATCCCTCCGCGGGAACTTCAACTCCAACTTTCGATGCGTGTTTCATCGTTACTCGTCAAAAGCGAGGTGTATCCTTTTTGAATATGTTACGACCCCTCCGGGAGGTAAACCGGAGGTCGCGATTGAGCCACTTTCGTCGAAACTTGCATTGCTTTGCTCGTTGTTTTGTTTCAAAATGTGCATTCGAGTTTACACTTTTTCTACATTATTGTGCACATCACCTGCATTCTCATGCACACCACTTGCACTGTTGTGCACGTTTCATGGGTATTGTCATACCCCTATGCTTAAACTTGCGTTGTCACGCGCGTTTCCTCTCGCATTACGAGACACTCACCCATTGACACCGTGTTTGTCTGCGTTCGATATCACTCTGAACATATGTTGCTAACTATGTTGTACTTGTTGAGTTTCTTTCTTTTGTAGGCACGATATTGTATGTACGGTTCATTTGAGGCTGGTGCGACCAGACGAGCCACACAGGTATTGTATCCCCTCCGTGTGAGACGCGGCGAGAATTCAATGATTCTCTGCATCCTTCAACTGCATGAAATGTAGTTTTACTTTGCATTCTTGCTTAAAACTGTTGCATCTATTGTGAATATTTGCTTCATTACAGCTTGTTGCTTCGCATGATCATTGAGTTACATCCAGATTTGTGCATATCGCTTTGCATTTTGCCCCCCGCCTACGGGCATGCCTGCGGGCACATCTTTCTGTTCGTCTCGCCTGTTTGTCTGAGTCTCCGGCCTTCTCAAAAATGGGTTGTCTCTGGGCTTTGACATTCACTCCCGTCACTCCTTGACTTCCGAGTTCTGTCAAAGAGGGGCAACTGTAGACACCCCATTTTTGACCGACCTTAAGATTCAGACATCACCGATTGAGCGCTTGGTGATGTTGCATATTGTGCTCGTTTTGAGGTTGCGGACTCACGGCTGCGAGCCTTGCCTCCGAGCTTCCGGACTCTTTTGTGCTTTGCCTCGGTTTGCGAACCAGGCCCTATTTTCTTTGTTTTCTCTTCCCGAAGGGAGGGAGAGGTCTCGTAGATCATCTCTCAGTGGCCGTAGGCTACGTGTCACGACCCCAACCCGCCCCTAGTAGGATGGTGCCGTGATGGCCAGTAATCCGAGATTACCGAAGGCCAACTTTCAAAAATCTAACCACAATCAGAGTATAATATGTGGGGCTTACATGTGCGGAAGCAATATTTCAAGATACAAGTGGTCCATAAGAGCTGTGCATAAGTCAAATGAAATGACATACATCTTTACATAACTTACAACTTGGATAAGCAAATAAAATATACATTACATCTTAACAAAAGGCTTCTCAAGCCGACATAAATAAAATGCATAGAATACAAGTCAAGAACATGATCTTTAGAACTGCCGACGTAAACATAAGGTTGCCGACTTAAACACAAAATGCCGACATAAGTATTGCCGACGTAACATGAATCCGAAATGAGATGCCGACATAACATACATACAAAACATCGGGCACAAAACACACATCTCGGCGTAGCCGACTTCTTGCTTGAAACCTACATATATACATAGAGAGGGTGAGCTTGGATACTCAGTGAATGGTACGAATAATAAAGGGTTTAATGAATGATTCCCGAGGTCCTGTCAAAACAACACATAAATCATAGCTTCTTCAAAACATACTTATAGCATAGCTTGTTCAAAACATTACGTGTAACATAGCATGCATCAAAACATATACTTAGGGAAGACTTGTATCAAATCATGTACTCGGCTTAACTTGTAACAAAACATGTACTTGGCTTAACTTGTAACAAAACATGCCCACCCGTTCATAGACCGTCGGTGGCAAAACAAGGGTGCTACTTAGGCTTAAAGTCCCCTAGCACGTACGGACTTGTGCCACTTATGCTTAAAGTCCCTTGGCACGTACGGACTTGTGCCACTTATGCTTAAAGTCCCCTGGCACGTACGGACTTCCAAACGTGTGCTGCATAAGCTTAGAGTCCTCCAGCACGTAAGGACTTCCCGAGGATGTTAACCGAAACAGAACTTATACTTAGCAATCAAAACTTATTCTTGATACATAAAAATAGGAGTAATCATTCATGCTTAACAAATACTTTTCAAAACAAAGCAAAGCAAAGCTTATCAAAACATTATAACATAGCTTTATTAAAAATACCACTCACTTAGTTCTCGGGACGTCGGAATCAAGGCAAAGGTCCAAGTCCTACAAACACATGGCAAAATCTACTGAATGTACTTCTCAAAACAAGTCTCTCATACATGCAAATGATCTCGGGAAAACATGCTGGAAGTCAAAACACTGTTTTACATGTCAGGAAGACATGCTAGGTACCAACCAGGTCTAAGCCGAGGTCCCACACCTCTTGGCCGAGGTGTGTCACCAAGGCTTCGGCGTGCGGCTGCATGCCGAGGCGTTCATGCAAGACAGACTAAAGGTGCAAGTGATCATGCAAGGTAGGCCAAGGTGAGATATGATGCTTGGCCTAAGTGTGAGGTCTAGGTAAGAATGACCTCGGCGACTACACTTCAGGAAGTGAAGTCTGGAAGTCTGGGTTGAAGAACATGAACATGAACATGAAGAACATGGATGCTAAAAATCATAACTTGATCATTACAAAGTCTGGGATTTCATGCCATGAGTTCGAAAACATGGACCTGGGTACCCATACTTGAAGATCATACAAAAACAAACATGAAAACATGAATCTTGGCATGAGCTTTTGGATCAAAACATGACTTTTCTTGAAGAACACATGAATGCTATTTTCTCTTTCTAAAACCGAACTTCAAAACCATGCATGGCTTACAAATCATATTCAATCATGCAATGCAATAACATAAACGTAAAGAACAACATGAGCATATTAAGAATCTAACCTTAGAACACGGATCTAACGGTTCGATCTCTAGGAATCAAGCTTGGAAATCTACTCTCCCTCAAGAACTCTTCTTCCTCTCCTAGAGCTTCTCTCTCCTCTTCAAAACAAAGATATAACAAATGATAGGTTTCTCTCTCTGCCGGCTGATTTAACAATCAGCTCGGACACGTGGCAACGGCCGGTTGGTTCTCCTCAAAAAGGTGGTAGATTGACAAGACAGGTGTAAGACAAAGCGTATTCAACAAGCTTGGTGGCAAGGGCACTCCGGCAAGTGATGACATCGGCTAAGGACAAAGCTTCCGCAAGTCGGGGAACAATGATCTCGGCCAGGAAGGACAACACTTGGCCTAGCTGTGCCACACCTCGGCCTAGATGTGCCACACCTCGGTCTAGGTCATACCTATCCAGGAACAAGGTCACTTGGGTTCAAGGATGACATCTCGGCCTAGATAATACACATCTCGGCCTCGGCGACTCACACCTCGGCCTAGATGATAATCATCTCGGCCAATATGCCAGGACGAAGATGGAGGTCAAACAAAGTGGTACCAAGATGGTCCTAGGCTTAAGATGACCTCGGCTTGGAATGACTTAGGCTTGGCATGACCTAGGCTCAACATGACTTAGGTTGGGGACAGCAAAGAAGGAACAAAGCATACATATAATACTTAGGCAAATCATATACGTACAAAACAAGACAAGATTCATACATGTTAACTTAACAAAACAAAGGTATGTGAATGCACATGAACATGACTAGGCCATAAATGTGGGTTGTTACACTACGTTTCATGGTCGTAGGCCATTTTTCCCGTTTGGAGCCCGGTTTCTGATTTTCGGAGCCGTCGGTCGTGTGCCTCGGTTCGGGACCGCTTAACTACCTCCGTTTGCTCCGGTTTTTTGCACACACCTTGTTTCCTCCCTTTTGACGGACACTGTGGCCCGAGAGACCAACTCCGGGGTTGAGCGCCACTTCCGGTGCCTAATAGCCTGTTTTCAGGGCCCCGAACCGCGTGTTTCGGCCCCTGAACCTTCGTTTTGCATCCGTCTTGGTCCATTTTTGGCAGGGACCTTATTTTCATTGTTAGAAAGGTTGTAGGAAGGTGGGAGGCCAGCAATTTTTCTGAAAAACCAATTTTATTTCTTCATCGCTCTTCATGGCCCGTTTTCTTCACTAGGAAGCTGGTTTTTCTCACTCCCGGGCCACTTTTTCTGATTTTCCACCACATCGTTGTGTTGTATACACCTGGGAGGCCACCAATATGGGTAGGTCGGCCAGCAATTGTTCTTGACCCTTTTGAACCCCCCTAAAAAGCTGGTTTTTCTCTCTCCTGGTTCACATTTTCTGGGTTTTGACCATATAGCTGTGTTGCGCTCATCTGGGAGGCCACCTTTTTGGGGTGGCCGGCTAACAATTCTTCTGACCCTTTTGACCCCTGGTCGGCCGACCAGGGGAGGTGGCCGGCCGGCCACTTGGCCCTTTTGCACCTGGCCGGCCATGTTTGTCCCTCCTGGTGCATTCCAGCTGTGCCAGCTGTTTTGCACCGGACCCCCTGCCCGAGGTTCTGTCCTTTTGGGGGGATATTTGAATTGGTTTTTCCCCCATTTTCTTTGGCTTCTCTCCCTCTATATAACCAGCACCCTACTTCATTTCTAAGGGTTAGAAAAACCAGCTGGAGCATTATAGATACAACCTTATATCTATCTACTCCAAGCCTCCAAACACTTTTGTTCTTGCACCATTTACACACCAACTCATAGCCTACCACCTCCGTCCTCCATTCCAACACCTTGAGGCTGATTTTCAGAGGTTAGGAGCTCATTTTCTTGGACCAAAGGCTGCTGCTTTGCTGTGCTACAAGGGTGAGTCCCTATTTTCCCTTTTCTTGCCTTATTTTGCTCTATATCTTAGCTCCTTTTGCTTGCATTTTTGGGCTTTGACCTGAACTGAAAATAGTCTTATTTTGAGTTCATCTTCATATTTGATCAAGAACTTTTTCCTGTTTGAGTTCTTCTACTCCCCCTTTGTGCTTTATCTCTCTTTTAGGGCTTATCTTGCATGATACATTAGCCTTGTTTGTGGGCATTTATGGGCTTTGAACTAAACTGTAAAGTATCTTATTTTGAGCCCCTCTTCAACTTTGTTGAAGGGCTCTTTGCTGTTTGAGACCATCTGCTGCCCCTTGTCCTTTATCACTCTTTTAGGGCTATTTTTGCATCATGTTTTAGCCCTACTTGTGAATATTTTTGAGGCTTGGTATAAATTAGAAAAAATATTTTTTTGACCTCCTCTTTAAGTTTGTTTGAGGTCACTTTTCTGTTTGGAGTCATCTCCTTCCTTGCATGCTTTATTTCCTCATACTTTGAGCCATACATTTGAGCATTTGCATTGGTCTTGTTTTGGCCTCTTAGCCACTGAAATCCAGTGAATTTTCAGTGGGTTTGATGAGGATTTGAGCTTTGAAATCATAGAGGGGTGACCCTCTCACCCCTCATTTTCTTTACTAGCATGTTTGGCCATCCAAAGGAACTCTATTTTTCATGGGTTTTGGGGTCTTCCTTGGCTCTGTCCAAGGCCCCTTTGACCATATTTTATGTCTATGATGCATGTGTAGAGCAATCCCGTTCAAGGCCTCTCAAAGAGGCCTTTCTTTGCATGTTTCCGAGACTGATTCCAAGGCCTATTTGGTGGGTTTTAGGACTGTCATAACCCATTTCCAGAGTTGGTTTGGTCTTGCTAAGTGTCTATCTTGTAGGTGCTTAATAACCCCTTTGTATGGTCCTTTAAAGGAACCCATTATTTTTACATATGTTGGTTGCATTTCAGAAGTTATTTGGGTATATTTTGACATATTTTATTCACTGATTTTTGCTGGTTTGATGAGTTCTCATACGCTTCATATACATGCCATGTAAACCATGTTTGCTAGTCAAAGTTGCATGCTTTTTTAGTCCATCATGCTAGCATCTTTTGGTCATGCTTTGAACTGGAAATGTTCATGTTTTGGGACTGCGTTGGCTCTGTCTTTGTGCTTCATAGTCAAATAATGCATGCTTTGTATAGCTATAAGTCAATACACGTGCCTAGTTTTGAGTTTCGGGGCTCATCTCATGCATCGGGTGCCATGTTTCCATGCGTCGGGATCATTTTGTATCATGTTTCAGTGCTGGAATTTGCATGTCTGTATGCCATATTTCATGCCTTGCCATGCCTTGTTAGAGTGGCATTTGGTACCTTAGGTTTGGTCCTCGGTTTGCGTGCCTGTGTACACGCATTTTGGTAGTCTCATTTTCATCTTATGGCTACCGATGTGAGTGTGGCTGAGGTCCACTCGTGTTGGTGTAAGTCCATCGTGCATTGTGTATGCCATCCCATTTCATGGCATTGCGTATGCTAGGTTGTATGATTAGTCGCATTGTGTATGCCATCTTAGTCTAGAGCATTGTGTATGCTAGGTTGTATATTAGTCGCATTCATGCATGTCATGCATATTGCATTGTGTTTGGGATAGGAGTTAGCCCAAACACGGGAAACGAGGTACGTTTCGTATTTCGAGTGACGGAACGTGTCTCAATTCCCGGTCGCCGACACTCCGGGTTAACCATGATGGAGTCTCGGCCTTGTTGTGTTTATGCGTGCATTCATTTCATATTGAGTCGTGCAATTTGACTCCTCGGCCATCATGCATCGAGATGCGTGATTGGTGGCACGAGGATCAAGGTATGCATACATATGTGAAAATACATTGCCATGCCCCTTTCTTGCTCTCTGTTGCAGCAAATCAGAAACCGGCAGTCTTTTGGAGCTTCGTGCAGTATTCTGGGTTTAATTATAAACAGAGGCTAATTGGGGCATCGCAATGGATTTTCGCGCAAGGCAACTCAAGCATGCATCATTCATCATCCGGAACAGAGTTGAGGCGATCCATAGCTTGCATGTTAATTTACTGCTTTCCTAGTTAAATTTGTTAATTAATTAGGGTTTTGTACTTATTCGAACTATATTATTTATTTGGGACTGTATATTATTTATTTGGACACTCCGAGCGAGGGCGATGTTGTAATAAGTGTGCGTGCGTGTGATGTATGTCTTCCAACCCCACGTCTTTCTCCCTTTTATTTACCAGCTTATGATGGTTAGATTAGGGCATGTTTCAATTAGTATACAGTATGATAGCATGTTTGCATTCATTCATCTGTCTTGCATGCACCGGGCTCGGTGCATCATATTAACTACATTGCATTTCAATTCCGAGTTGAATACTTGTTAGTTGTAGCATTTCACATGCCATCTTTAGAATAGCCGAGCCTATCTTAGTTGCATTTTGCATGTGTTGCATTAGGCATTTCTGTATAGTTAGGATCATGCATTGATTTCTAATTAGCTTCTTTCTTTGGCTTGGAGTACTCGATAAGTGGTTATGCTTTAGCATCCTTGCATGCGTGTGAGTGACTGCCATGATAGCATGCTTACCATGAGGCTATGTGCTTATGTGATATAACTGCCTGAATGCTTGTGGGTGAAGGTTGGGTTATTTGGATTGGAACAATTCATTCACTGTGAGTTTTAAGCCCACTAAATAGTGGCAAAACCATCTTTTCTAAGCCCACCCGAGGGTGGCAAAATCTGCATTTTCAGCCTACTTGCGAGTAGCAAACCATTTTCAAAACAAACATGAAATGTTTCGTTCCAATTCAGGCGACCCAGTCTATACTTGTATGTTGTACGCATCACATAGTAAATCTAGGCTAATAATCGGAATAAGAACACATAACGTTTTCAAAACAAGATAGCATGGTTAGTAGAGGCCGATCTTTGATCGGGCGAGCGGGGGTGCTCACGAAGTGACCTTCCCCAATCGTACCCAAGTTCCCAAGCCAAGGCAACTTTGGTGATGACGGACACGTGGCCTTAGGCAAACGAGTTAGGGTTTCCTAAATTTCCCAAAATAAAATATTTAGGTGGCGACTCTGTATCTGGCAAAGCAGTCCATGTTTGGCACTTCTTTCAAAAATCTGTTTTCTCAAAAACGATTTGCCGGATTTGGACTCTTTGGTTCAGATTGAGAACCGTGACAACTTGAGTCCGAACTGTAGTAAGCCCAAAACGAACAAAATGGGACTCATCCTCCCGGGGCGTTCGGGGACGTCTACAGCTGCCACCAGACATAAGCCAATTTTGTTTGAATAATTTTAGGTATTATTAAAATTTAGGAAAAATTACTCAAAAAAAAAAAAAAAACCTTAGAATTTAATACTTGTAACAAAATAAACTATTGAGTTTTTAATTTTATAAATTTAAATATTAAATTTTTGATTCATTTTCAATTTAAACTATTTCCATGTTTTCAATCCAAACAATCTGAGATTTTTTACGTATTTTACTAAATAATAAATAATAAATAAATATCATTAACAATCCAAGCAATTTGTTGGTAGAAAGAAGTAGCCATCAGTCCTTTGCAGGGTCTATCTTTCACATATTTTTTTGCATTCCTATGGAAAAAAAATAATAATATATCAACACATTTTGCATTCCTATTGAAAAAAATAATAATATATCAACACAATTTGAATATCTCATAAAATAAATGAAGATGTGATAGTGGCCAACCATTTGAATGCGCAGCACAATTAAGAAAACCAACCACTATCTCTTTCCTTACTCTGTTTCTTTTCAAGTTCTTCACCATGTCTTCAACAGGGATGAAGAAATAGTCCATGAATTATGAGTGAAAATTTAAATTGGGGTATAGAAATAAAATAAAATAAAACAAAACAAAAATAATGACCTGTGAGAGACATGTGGGTTGAAGAAAAAAAAATAAAAAAGAAAATGTTAAGACCCAAACCAATGTCAACAACCCTACAAATCAATGTCAAGACCCTCGCCTGACAACACAAAAAAGAAAAACAAATACATATCAGTTTAAGGTTTGGAAACACCAACCCAAATACATAACATAACTTAACACTAACCCATATAAATTGAAAGCTGCATAAATAAAAAAATGAAAAGAAATAGAACACAAAAAAAGAAAAAGAAACCCAAATACATATCAGTTTAAGGTTTAGAAACACAAATCCAACACAAACACATCAGTTTAAGGTTTAGAAAAACAAATACAAATACAAATCCAAATCTTAAAAACACAAACCCAAATTGATGGGTCTCTTTTGCTTTTATTGAAAAGAAACAGAATGATTTTCAATGCTCTGTTCCAATGCTTTGTATCTCTTAAGCTTTGTTTCCAACTTTTTCTGTGATTCCATTGAATGCATACCTAATCACACAAACCCAATAAAAATCTTAGAAACATAAATATTAGAAACACAAACACAAATCGAAATCGAAATCTTAGAAACACGACCTAATCAACAAAAATAAATAATAAAAAAAAAAACACAAATCCAACACAATGAAACATTGAAAACCATTTGAAAAATCACTTAAGAATATCTTAAAAACCATTTGATAACCATTTTATGAGGATCAATTATTATTTCAAACCCAAGGATCAGCTTGTATACCATACTACAAAATGAGTCAAAAAGAAAAAAAAAAAAACTGCTCTTTCAACCCACCTAAATATTTTGATAAAGTTGTTCTACTAATTTTTTAGCAACTTCACATCTCTTTTCATTCTTACCTTCGTAACACAAACACAAAATTGCTCACCAGTTTGGAAACACAAACACCAATCCAAATCGTACCCAAACACGTACCTAATCCTATTATGTGACCAAAAATAAAAAATAAAAACTAAACACCATATCAAAACTTCACTTAATGATGTAAAAAAAAATTTCTTTAAGTTGTAGAACATGGTAATCATAATACGAATTTAATACGAAATGAACTTGATATCCAGTAACCTAACTTCCTTTATTGCTCTAAAAAATAAAATAAAACCCAAAGTAATTGTTGCTCTAAACTGATAGTAACTGATATGAGTTTCTATATCCATTTCTATATGTTTTTCTATATTATGTTGGTAATGAACTGTACACCATTTTTTACTCGTTCTTCTCAATTCCCAACCACTCTCCTCCCTCACCTAACTACTGCATATATCTTACATTATCTCTCTAAATTGCTCAACATTCTCTCTCTCTCTCTCTCTCTCTCTCTCTCATACCCTTCTATGGAATGTTTTTGGAAAAATGGTACAAAATAATTTTTTTTACTTTTAATTAAGTTTTTGACTTTTTTAAACAAATAATTTGAGAAGTTGATAAAAAGTTACTTTTGACTTTTTTGATTAATATTTATTTATGATATCAAATCACAATGAAATGACCAAACTATCCACATTTAATTTAAAATATTTACAACTTCACCTATGTAACATATTTTGACCCATGAGAAGTAGAATTGTAATTTCACCAATTATTAAAAACCAACTTTTCAAATGTCTTTAAATACAAAAAAGCTAACTTTTGGCTTTTATAAACTCAAAAAAGTGGCTAAAAACCATATACCCAAAAAGGCCTATGTCCCTGAAACCAAAACAAAAAACAAACACCACCACCACATAGACAAAAGTTTGTTCTGTTTCTCATTCTTCTCATTTCGGGTAATTTAATCTTCTCTCTATATATATATCTTCTGTTTTTTTGAGATTCATTCTACATGTCTACTTCAAGTTCTTCTTTTTCTTCTTCTGTTTTGGATTTTAGGAACCCTTCAAAGCATATAGCTCAAGAATTAGTATAGTTAATTAGGAACCCTTCAAAGCATATAGCTCAAGAATTAAATATTTTAGCTTAATGGATTTGTTGATGTGCAATCTCAATTCCAAATAAGATAAAGAAAAAAAAAATGATGAGAAAGACAAAAGATGGGAGAGATTGCTACTAAGAAGAAGTTTGAGAATGGTTATTTTATAAATGTTTTATTAAAAAAATATGTAAAAAAATGGAGAGTAATGTGATAATTTGTAAAAAATTTTAATTTTTTTTTTTACAAAAATAAACTATTAACAATCTAGGCCTAAGCAATTTTTCTCAAACATGACTAATTTAATTCACAGCATTTGCAGCATAAATGTTGCATTAAAATTCACTTCAAATAAAACAGATGAAGCACTTTCTAAATTTTGATTGGCTTATATGACCACAATTATCGTCTCTTTCAAAATTTTGAGAGCAAAATTTCGTGGGTATTTTTTTTTTAATAAAAAATATAAAAATATAAGTATATCCTTTTGTTAGCATTTGAGGAACACTTATCTTACCCGTTTGACAGCAAAATTGAAGATTCAAGAAACACAACTACTATGTCATTATTTCCTACCCAACAGACAAAGATTCAAGAAGAAAAAACCAAGGGTAAATCAATCTAGTACATAGTCACCACATAAAATGAAAAGAGTGATCTTACTTGGAGAGTAGCAGTTTCGAGGGTTTTTTTTTTATATAAAAAATATAAAAATATAAGTATATCCTTTTGTTAGCATTTGAGGAACACTTATCTTACTCGTTTGACAGCAAAATTGAAGATTCAAGAAACACGACTACTATGTCATTATTTCCTACCCAATAGACAAAGATTCAAGAAGAAAAGACCAAGGGTAAATCAATCTAGTACATAGTCACCACATAAAATGAAAAGAGTGATCTTACCTGGAGAGCAGCAGTTTCGGGAGCGAGGGTATAGAAAAAGAAGAACAGGGCTGGAGAGCAGCAAAGGGAAAATCTGAAAAGAAATTGAAAATTAAGTTTAATCTGAACAGGGCAAGTGTCTTTATATGAAAAAAAAAGAAAAAAAAAAAAACCATATTCATGGTTCTTACCCGTTTGACAGCAAAATTGAAGATTCAAAATCGAAAACCCTAGCCTTCAGAAAGCCGTTTGACAACAAAATTGAAGATTCAAGATCGAAATAGCCTTCAGAAAGCGAGTGGGAGGGTTGCGAAAGGAGGAGAGAGGGAGAGTCGGGGTTCAGAAAGGTATTGCGGTTCTTAATCGAGTGGGAGGGTGAGGAGAGACGGGGAGAGGCAGAGATTGGGTGGAGGGGGAGAGGCAGCGAGCGGGAGGGTGGGGGGAGAGGGGGAAAGGCAGAGATCGGGTGAGAGAGAAGGAGAGAGGTAGCGTCTTTGCAAAAGGGGGGAGAGGCAGCGAGTGGGAGGAGAGGCAGAGATCGGGTAGTGTCTCTGCGAAAGATAAAGAAGAGGAACAAAGAGGGAGATAGAGATAAGGAGGGAATGAGAGGAGACATGCAAAGAGAGGAGATAAAGATGGAGTGGGAGAGGAGACGTGGGTAGGTGGGAGAGAGTACCCAGTGTTTGGGCGGGAATTGAAGCAAAATCTCAACCATTGATGTGTATCACAATTGATCTGAGCCCTTAAAATGAAATGTATCTCTGATACATTTTACATATTTTTAAAATCCGTCCTGCTTTATTATATAGATTATTTTGTTTTGAGTGTAATAGTTCCTTTCTAGTGCCAATGTAGGATCGAATTACATTTTATTGAGAATTTAATTATTTTAATTCAATTAAAAAAATTATATTTAAAATGATAGTTAATTTTTTTTATAATTAATTTAATTATTGTGAGATAAAAAATAAAATAATTATAATTCAAATATAATATTTTATCTTATTAACTATTTTAACTTATTTTATATTTATTAGAATAATATTAGGAATCATGAAAAAAATATTATGAAATACTTCATGAAAATTTTTCATCCTTTGATTAGTGTGTATTGTTTTACTGTATGTGTAATCTAACGGTGGAGAATCTTTCATGATCATCTTTATAATATTTTATCATGATCCCTAACATTACTTTTTTAACTAAAAAAACTAATCGATAATTCTTCTACTTAAACATAAAAACATAGCATATCTCTAATAAAATGATTAGTCCCATCAAAAATAAATAAATAAAATGATTAGTAAAAAGTTAAATTGACTCGTGATGTCTCCAAACTTTTAAAAAATAAAATAAAATAAATAAATATTAAATTAATATATATAAAGCTTATAATGGTCCAACTAAAGATTTTGTGTTATAGAATATTTCAGAATATTGTATTTTCATATTTTCATGATATTGTATATAATTTTAGTATAATTACAATAACTTATTTTCTAGTAAAATTAAAAGAACAGTAACTAATAAAAAACACAAAAATAAAATGACAGTTTCATTTTATTCATCACATGAGTAACAAATTTGTAATGAAAAAAAAATTAAATATTACATAAATCTATATAATAAAGTATGATGGTTTTTGAATTTGCCCTACACACATTTATCCTACTATGATATTTGGACGGTTCAGATCTATTCAAATTATAAAACAAAAGATATATTTTTTAAAAAATATCCTACATATACATTTTATATTTTCCGCTTCTCTCTCTTACTTTTTTTTTTTTTCAGCCATCCTTCTATGATCTCATGATCGCACCTTCCTCTATCTTTTCTTTTTTTTATTTTTTATTTTCTCTCATTTTTATTTTTTTCTCTATTTGTTTTTTTTTTATTTTTTTATTTTCTCCTTTTTGTTCACTAATTTTTTATTCATATTATATGGAAAAGTTTGCGATCCCAGAATTAGGAGTTAGATTTTACTGTGTGTAGTGGAGATTAGATTAATGAATTTTTTAGTTCACAAATTAAATAAATTTGAACAATTAATTATTATATTTAAATATATTGAATACATGATAGACTTCATAAATTTAGATCTCATATGAATCTTCAACATCTATATAATAAAGCATGATGGTTTTTGAATTTGTCCTACACACATTTGTCCTAGTAGGACATTTGGATGGCTCATATTTATTTAAATTATAAAACAATGGCTGAGATATATTTTTCATAAATATCCTATATGTACATTTTCTACTTTCCCGCTTCTCTCTCTTACTTTTTCCTTCCATGATCCCATGATCCCACATTCCTCCCTCTTTTCTTTTTATTTTTTTATTTTCTCCCATTTTTATTTTTCTCTCTATTTGTTAATTTTTTATTTTCTCCTTTTTGTTCAATATATTTTACACATATTTCCATATAATGTATGTAAGCCCGTAATACACTAGGACATTACGAGCATACATAAAATTTTCATATAATTATATAAGCAAAAGCATTATTGTATGCATACCCGTGGAAATTATATGTATGACAAGCACATCTATCTATCTAGTTATATATTGTATAAGCAAAAACGAGTTTTCGTAAGGAGTTTTATGAGAACTTCAAAATTTTATAATAAATTTGTGAATTTATTAAATAAAATAATAAATTTAAATGGTATTGGAATTACAATTATATTCTTATCCTAACATTATTTATACCGTGCATTCAGGTACGGGTATACACTAGTCTATCTAACAAAGTAGGATGGTTTTTGAATTTGTCCTACACACATTTGTCCTACTAGAACATTTGGATGGTTCAGATCTATTCAAATTATAAAACAACGGCTGAGATATATTTTTCAAACAATATCTTATATGTACATTTACTATTTTCTCGTTTCTCTCTCTTACTTTTTCATTTTCTCACCTATACTTCTATGATCCCATAATCTCACATTCCTCCATCTTTTCTTTTTATTTTTTTACTTTCTCCCATTTTTATTTTTCTCTCTATTTGTTTATTTTTTTTATTTTCTCATTTTGTTCACTTATTTTTTATTCATATTATATGAAAAAGTCTGCGATCCCAAAATTAGGAGCTAAATTTTACTGTGTGTAGTGGAGATTAAATTAATAAATTTTATAGTCCACAAATTAAATGAATTTGAACAATTAATTATTATTTTTAAATATATTAAATACATGATAGACTTTATGATCTCATATGAATCTTCAACATCTATATAACAAAGCATGACGATTTTTGAAAATGTATAAAATGTATCAAAGATACATTTGATTTCAAAGGCTGAGATCAATTCTAATAAATATCAATGGTTCAGATGATGCTTTGATTCCCACCCAAATGCCCATCTCTCTCTTTCCCACATCTTCCCAAACACGTCTGCCCTTCTCTATACGTTCTTTCTCACATTCTTATAAAGAAGACCTGAAAAGAAAGATCGACACCCACCCTCCTTGGTAGTTTTTCCAATTTTGAGTTCCGCTCATTGCCGCCATTGAAGAGGAAGATCGAACTCAGCTCATCGACACCTACCCTCCTTAACTCCCTTCGAACTCGCACTCGCACCCCTCCCTTCAAACCCATCGTTGTTGCAATTCATTGTTCAAGTAATTTTAGTGTCAAACCCATTGTTACTACAATTCAAACCCATCGTTTAGGTACTTTCAGTGTTTTTTTATGTTGTGTTACGTCTCCCTTTCTCTCTCTGTGTTTGTTTTTTGCTGATGGATCATCGCCATTGAAGATCACCCACCCTCCTCGGCTCCCTTCAAACTCGCTCACGCACCCCTCTCTCTTCGCTCGGCTCCATTCAAACCCATCGTTGCTGCAATTCAAACCCATTGTTCTTCAGTTCAATAGAGGTAAGTTCTTCAATTCTTTGTTTATGGGTCATTTACATTGGGCTACATTTACTAATTAAGCTCAACTCATCTCAATCTAATACATTTTATTAATTAAACAAAATCTAAGCACAAGAACTACATTAGTTTTTGAACTGGTTTAAGGAAGATGGTTATGGTCACCAATTCTGCTGTACACTGGTTAGTTTTTCCAATTTTGTGTAGAACACCATTTAGTGTTTTTCTCATTACCACTGGTTAAAGTTGGTTTTTTTCCCCCTATTAGTTAGTGTCGTTTGTTGCAATTTGTTATTGCCCCTAATACAATTTTTTCCCCTTTTAGTTACTATTATTGTAATTGAGTATAGTGACTTAATGTTATGCTTTGTATCTGCTTAACTTCCCACATTGAATAACTTCTTACGCCTATATTGAATAACTTCCCATGTTCAACAACTCTCACCTTTCACAAACACTTACCATCATGGACTTAGCCCATCCAGATTCAGCAAAAACATAGGCTATCCCATCCAAATTCAGCATCCCGTCATGGACTAACTAACATTTCTTTTGGAGCATTTTTGTTTTTTTGTTTTTAATTGGGCCAAAGGTCACTACACTGAGGGCGCTGAGAATTGTGATTGTTTGCAAGGTAACTTTTATACATAATCTGACTCTGTTCTTGATGTGTTACCAAAATTGGTAGCCATGTGCATGTAAAGTAGCATATAAGTTGTAGAAATAAAGAAATTTGAGAAAAAGGTGCCCCTTGATAGCCAAGAAACCCACATTGGCAGATCAAAAAACCCCTAGTCACATCACATTAATCCCACTATATTGATTTAGTAGGTGTTTGGCATTCCCTAAAATAGTTAAAAAGTCAAAAAGTCATTGAAAAAGCAAAAAAGATAACGTTATTCACATGTTTAGGTGAGAAACAAAAAGTTGAATAGACAGAGGATAAAAAGACAGAAATACCCCTATAACAGTGCACTCTTTGGTGAAAAAAAAAACAGTGCAACATAGTGCACTGACGCATGGAAAGCAGTACAGCACAAAAAGCATGTCAAAAAGTTAGAAAGGTAGAAAGGTAATTTTGTTAGTTGATACAATATTTTAATACATATTTTTTCGTAAAAAGTCAAAAAGTTATCCCAAATATACATCTTTTTTTCCTCTACTTTTTTAGTCAAAAAGTGCACTTATATAGTTCATCCCAAACAACCCCTTAGCCGACTATGATATAGATGTGTATGTTCTATACATTCTATATAGAGTTTTATGTTTCCTTTGGTAGTTGTGCGACCAAGGTTTTTGAAGCGTTGAAGCTTCAATCTTTGAGTAATACACTCATGTCTTATAAATCTATGTTTTTATCAAATTCTTGGCAAGTTGGTTTGGCATTGCAAAGTTCATAAGAGCATCCAATCCAGGTAAGACTTCGAACTTGCTGCTCTTGATCGCTGTTGCGTTTTTCCCTTTCTCTACTCTTGATCACTATTGTTGGTTGATTATGTTGTTTGGATTTGTTATTTGAATTATGAATCCTGAAGGATTTGTTGGTTGATAATTTTTTTTGTATTAGTTTTAGATTTCATATACAGCACACAGTGTTTTCCTTTTGCAATAGTCAGCCTTCTATTTTACATGTAACTTTGTAGAGATATGTCCAATTTTGGAGTTAATAATAATGTATTTTGTATATTGCTTTTTAGGATGTTAGTTTTGATGCTCATTTTCTTTGGAAAAATTCACATTGATTGAAGTTTGTAATAAAAGCTCCAGTGTGAGCACTTCCAAATTGAGGCATGAGTTATAGTTATAAAGGTAAATTCATGATTTAATTATTGAGCTTCGTTGGAGATTTTATTTAATATGATTTGAATTTTTTGGCTAGGGGATCATATATATTTTTGGATCTGAATCAAAATATTATATTGTCTTTTGTCCGTCTTTTATTTTTATTTTGTATTTTTTAACCTTTATAATTAACAATGTTTCCAACTAGTTTGTTTTCGTGATGGGAACTCAAAGCAACATATTCATCCAAAAATGAATATTAAACATAAGTTAAACTTTAATTGCTTTTTGAATTTAATTATGTGTCGGTTTACAATCTTAAAAAATTCTTATCCATTATAATGTTGTTTAGTCATGTTCCAATTAATAATGTAACTTTTCTTTTTTATGAAATACATGTCTCACATTCCTTTTTGGGTTTCCATTGAACAATACTCTCGATGAGTTAGAAGAGTGTAGGACTAACCTAAACTCTTGCATTAGGAAAAAAATACACAGTTTAGTAGGTACTTGGATTATTTTTCTCCTACAAGGTTGTCTTCCATTATCAACTGAATTTTGTTTTATATCATGGTTTTACTATTGAATTCTGCTTTTCTTTGGTTGTTTTCTTTTTCTTATTGTATCAAATATGATGTTTTCACTACAATAGGTTTTTGGGCAGCTAAAGTCTGAAGGTTTGTATGATTTGTTGTCATTTTCAATTTCACTCTTTGCTATTGTTTTCTTTCTCTTCATTTATCTACTTTACTAGTGCAAACATATGTCTATTCACTTGAACGTGGAATGCCGGGTTTCAATTGACCATAATAGTTGCGTTGCTTTAAACAATGATGTTGGCATTTGCAAAAGAGTTTATAGTTATTATATTGCGTAATGGATATCTCAACCTTCAATCATATACCATGCCAGATCAGATCAATTCTCTCTTTTTCTTTTTCTTCTTCTTCTTCTTCTTCTTCTTCTTCTTCTTTTTTTTTTTTTTTTTTTTTTTGAGTTTGTAATATTATGTAGCATGCCACTTTCTACATACCATGTTACTAACTGAACTTTCACAATTTGCATTAATTTCTCACAGGCCAGTGGAAGCAAGAGCAAGGTGGTGATAATCAGGATCATGTTGCATTAATATACTCTGTTTCGTCATTACTTGAACTGTGAAGCTTTGTGAATTTTTGAAATTTAGGAATCATTGTTATTACATTGTGTTGGACAATCTTCACTGTATTAAGAAAAAATAATGTTTGTGTACTTAACAACAAACAAAAGGAAAAAGTAAAGGAAAGAGATTGTTTGATTACAAAAATCAAACCAGTAAGTAAAAATAAATAAATAAATAAAAGCAGATTTTTTTTTTGTTTACAAAAAACAAAATCAAAATCTGATATAAACAAATAAAAACAAACAATAAATAAACAACTTACTTTATTAATTTCTCGAACAAAGTTTTTTTTTGATCAAGTCCAGTGTTTAACATTGTGTCCTTAAGACAGATTCGTCCTCTCCACGATACTTTCAGATTTGCGGACATCTATCTCTCAGGATAAAATGATCAACAATGAATAATTGTAGCACTATAAATTATTCGCACAATGAACACACTTAGTGTATACACTATTTCTCACAGAAAATTAATGTAATTAATGCAGCAAAATGCAGAGATGAATGGCAGCAGAGAAGAACGAAAAAATAGAGTACAAATCCAAATGAGGGACTGCCTTTATATAGCAAAATTCGTGGCTATTTGGTTTGAATTAAACAGGTGCAAAACCTGTTTGAACATGTATTATACCTGTTCGATTTGAATGAACAAGTAAGGAACCTGTTGGGTTTAAAATTTAAACAGATATGAATTTGTTTGATTTAAATTCAAACAGATATACATCTGATTGGGTAGGGAAAAACCGGAGCCAATTTTGAAATTAATTTTTGAAATTGAAATTCCAAAAAATTAGAATTTAATTTTAGAAAAATAAAATTCAAATATTTTTTGCCCAAAAAATAATTAGTATTGGGCCGGACGAGCCCAACCTAACCTCACAGCATGCACTCGCACCCAAGCCCAGGCCCAGCCCGCTCAACCGACCGGACGGGTGGCGGCGGCGCGCGCGTGTGCGTTTATTTTTTGGTCCAATGGGCCTAGCCCAATTTGCCCATAACCTTTCCCTTCTACAAACTTGGGGTGCCCTTTGGGGCCCTTCTCAAATTACAATCCCAAGCTTTATAACCTATAAAAGTTTGCCCACCAAATCAATGTGGGATAAGCCTTAAACCAAACCTTAAGGAATTTCCACCAAAAACTCAATTTCCATGAAGCTCACTTTGGTTTCAATTTCCCATTCACCCGATAATAGTTTTGAGCAACCAAATATACTACGTGAATCACAACGCGGCATAGAACGCGTTACCACTTAGATCCGCCAACTTTGGTGCATGGGTCCTACCTAAGAAATAGACCAAAGTTGAGAAAAAATATGTTTTTCCAAAACTTCCAAAACCCATTTCTAACAATCCCCCACATGAATGGAATTTGATGACAACGGAAATGCAACAATATGCAGAATTTGTCGAAAGAGTATAAATCGAAAATATCTTGCATCAGGATAGGTAGCTTTCTGCCTTGAACCTTCCCTAGTAATAACCTATCGGACTTACTAGTTAACCAATGGACACGATGCCTTGAATTGTTCAGCCGTTTGTGTAAGCCAAGACAATAGATTTCACATAAAATATCTTCTGACACATTGTGGTTCTCACGGTTGTGTTCATTTTGGCCTTGAATGCTCCTGGTTGTTCATGAGTGCTTTCTAGAGAATTTGGCCTCTTTATTCTCACAAAACCGGCCCTAGTTCGACACTCATATAGGTAATTTTTATTGTGAGTATCTCTTATACTCGTCATGTTTTTTATGCCTAAATCAAGATATAAGTAATCATTAAAAGCAAAACTTAACCTTAAATCCCTACATACAACACATGTTGCAGATATCACTCTCACCATAGGAATAGGTAGGGAATTTTAATCCCTTGGTGATTTTTGGTGAACCACACATAACTTAGTTGTCCCTTTGAAGTTAGTTCTTGGGATCTCCAGTCATTTAAGTAGGGTTACCATTATGATGACTCTTATGTAATAAGCTTTAATCCCATCTCCTTTGATGAACTATAAAATTGCTCTTTCGTCAGATCTTTTGTTAACGAATCCGCAATACTCTCTTTAGATTTTATATAATCTATTGAGATTATTCCATTTGAGAGCAATTGCGTTACGATATTATGCCGACGATGAATATGTCGTGATTTACCATTATATATATAATTATGTGCCTTGCCTATTACAGATTAACTATCACAGTGAATGCAAATAGTTGGCACAGGTTTTGGCCACATTGGAATGTCTTCTAAGAAGTAGCGAAGCCATTTTGCCTGTTCTCCTGCTTTGTTTAAAACAATGAACTCAGATTCCATTGTGGATCATGCGATGCATGTTCGTTTTGTGGATTTCCAAGAAACAGTAGTGCCTCCCAAAGTAAAGACATATCCACTAGTGGATTTTGAATCTTCAGTATCCGATATCCAATTAGCATCACAATAACCTTCGAGTATTGTTGGATATCAAGTAAAGTTCAAACTATGATCATGGGTAAATCTTAGATATCTAAGAACCTGAATGATCACTTTCCAATAGTCTTCTCTGGGTTCCTAGTATACCTACTCAATTTACTGACTGCATAAGCTATATTAGGACAAGTACAATTGATTAGGTACATTAGGCTTCCAATAATTTGGGAGTATTTTAACTAAGACACTGCATTACCTTTATTTTTTGATAAATAAATACTGATGTCTACAGGTGTTCTAACTACATTCATATCATCCTTGATAAATTTACCAAGAATTTTCTCAATATAATGAGATTGAGATAATGTATACCCATAATATGTTTTAGTAATTTTCATTTCTAATATAACATCTGCGACCCTCATATCTTTCATATCAAATCTTCTATTCAACATTTGCTTAGTTGCTTTGATCATGTTTTGATTGCTTCCAATGATAAGCTTATCATCCACATAAAGACAAACTATGACATATCATTGGTCAGTGTTTTTAACATAAACGCACTTGTCACATTCGTTTATCTTAAAACCATTAGTAAGCATAGCATGATCAAATTTTTCATGCCATTGCTTAGGAGCTTGTTTTAATCCATAAAGAGATTTTACAAGCCGACAAACTTTCTTTTCTTGCTCTAGCACTACAACCCCTTCTCGTTGCTCCATATAGATCTCTTCATTTAGATTACTGTTTAAGAAAGCTGTCTTAACATCCATTTGATGTATTTCTAAATTATACAATGCTGCTATAGTAATAAGCATGCAAATGGATGTTATTCTTGTCACAGGACAATATGTGTCAAAATAGTCCAGACCTTCCTTTTGTCTGTAACATTTTACTACAAGTCTTGCTTTATACTTGTCTATTGAAACATCTGCTTTCATTTTTCTCTTGAATATCCATTTATATCCAAGAGGTTTAGAACCAGGTAGAAGATCCACCAATTCCCAAGTATGATTTTGCATAATGGATTCAATTTCATTATTAACAGCCTCTTTCCACAAAGGTGCTCCAGGACCTGTCATCGCTTCCTTAAAGCTTTGAGGTTTATTTTCTAACAGGTATGTTAGAAAATCTGGACCAAAGGATTTTGATGCTCTTGCTCTCTTACTTCATCTTGGTTCATCATCAGTTAAATCCTACTGGTCGAGATCATTACTAGTCACTTGCGTTTGATTGTCATTAGTCTCTTGATTTTGTTTACAATCATAAGTTTTTTTATGTGAACTTAATTCCTGTGCTCTCTTGTAAGGAAAATCATGTTAAAAAAACACAGTATTCCTTGACTCTATAATAGTGTTCACATTTATATCAGGTATTTCTGATTTATAAGTCAAAAATCGATATGCACTACTATTCTGAGCATAACCAATAAACACACAATCCCTGGTTTTTTGTCATATCTTAGTCTTTTTAGGAACAGGAACTTTTACCTTTGCCAAACACCCCCACACTTTTAAGTATTTGTAGGAAGGTGGTCGACCTTTCCACAATTCATAAAGAGTGCTGTTAGATTTCTTGTGAGGTATTCTGTTAAGAACATAATTAGCAGACAATATTGATTCCCCCCATAAGTTCTACGGTAAGCCTGAACTTAGTAACATGACATTCATTATTTCTTTAAGGGTTCTATTATTCCTTTCAGCAATTCCATTTTGCTGTGGAGAATAGAGTGTTGTAATTTGGTGAATAATGACATGTTGTGCACAAAATTCATTTAAAGGTGTATCATATTCATCACCCCTATCACTTCTAACCATTTTAATGGTTTTACCAAGTTGACTTTCAACTTCAGTTTTATAGAGTTTAAACATTTTCAAGGCTTTATCTTTACTTCTAAGTAAATATACATAACAATATCTTGTGCAATCATCAATAAATGTTATAAAATACTTTTTACCTCCTCTAGTTTGAACAAATTTAAGATCACATACATCAGTATGAATTAATTTTAAAGGTTCGATTTTTCTTTCAACTGATTTAAATAGAGCCTTAGTTAGTTTCGCTTCTACACAAATCTCACGTTTGTGATTATGATCAATTTCAAACTTTGATATATAATCCAAACCAATTAATCTACGCAAAGCATCAAAATTCACATGTCCTAATCTACCATGCCATAATTTTGACTCAAGAATATAAGCAAAAGATGTGTTATTCTTATTGATAGTAAGTTTTGGTACAACCGTCATTACATTCAACTTGAAAGAGACCATCACTCATGTATCCCTTACCAACATACATTCCACTCTTTGTTAATACAAATTTATCAGACTTAAATACAAGTTTAAAATCATTTTTATTAACAAATAACCAGAAACTAAATTCTTTCGGATGTCTGGTATATACAGCACGTTGTTGATGGTCAGTTCATTCCCTGATGTCATCTTCAAGACTACTTTCCCTTATCCAGCCACAGAAGAAGTAGATGAATTTCCCATGAATAGTTGCTCACCATTTGTAGCCTCATTATGGGCAGTGAACATCTTCTTGTCCACGCAAATGTGTCGAGTTGCTCCAATGTCAACCCACCATTCTTTGGGATTTCCAATCAAATTAGCCTCAAACACCATAGCAAAGAGATTGATGTCATTTACCTCGTCAGAGATGTAATCAAGTTCTGTCACATTGGCTTAATTGGTAGTCTTTTTGCTTGTACTTCCGCAATCCTTCTTAGGGCAGCGGCAATCAAAAGCTCGATGTCCGGTCTTGCCATAGTTATAGCATTTTCCTTTGAACTTCTTATTGCCATTGTTGTCACCTTATTTAGGACCATCTTCAGCAAACTTCCTCTTTTTGTTATGTGGTTTGTGCACTTGTTCAACCACATTAGCCTTGGACTTAATAGGATTTTTACCATTCCTTTTTTCAGCCTTCCGGTTATCTTCTTCAATTCTTAGTCTTACAATAAGTTCATCTATGGTCATTTCTTTACGTTTATGTTTTAAATAATTTTTGAATCTTTCTAAGCTCGTGGTAACTTTTCTACTAAAGCAGCAACTTAGAAAGACTCGCTAAGAGATATACCTTTAGAATGAATATCATGCAAAATTAATTGAAAACTTTGAACTTGAGAAATTACCGTCTGGGAGTCTACCATAATGAAGTCCAAAAATTTATTGACAACAATTTTTTTTGTGCTGGCATCCTCTGTCCTGTATTTTTTCTCCAAAGAATCACACAATTCTTTTGTTGTTTTTAGAGGACTGTAAACATTATACAGCATGTTGTCAAGGCTATTGAGGATGTAATTTCTGCACAAAAAATCAGAATGTTTCCAAGCGTCTACAGCGGCAACAACTTGCTGATCATTTTCATCCTCTCTAAGTATTGGAGCCTCTTCACAGGAAAACTGGACAAGATTCAGAGTTGTAAGATAAAACAGTATTTTCTGTTGCCATCTCTTAAACTCAGTGCCATTAAATTTTTTTTGTTTTTCTCCATGATTTATCGAAACTTGAACATGGTTCTGGATAGGGACCGGAGTCGTTGTAACGATCGGATTTGGAGTACTACTTTCAACAGTCATAATATCTTATTACAAAAATCAGAAAAAACGAAAGCTTAAATTAATTTTCTAGTTACTAAAACCAAAAAATAAATTATAACACAAAATAATTTATTTTCCTTGTTACTAAAACTAGAAAAATAAAATATCACAATAATTTTCTGTAATACAAATTAATATTCTGTAATTGTTAATGACACCAGTATATTACTACTAGTTGTCAAAGAAAATAAACAGTATATTACTACTATTTGTCAAACAGTATATTACTACTGTGGAGATATATTTTCTGAGTACCAACACATGGCAAGGTGACGCCGACGTGTCAGCCGAGGTGCCACGTGTCGTGGTAGTTATGCCGAGGTAAACTCGGAGTTGCCGAGGTTATCTCCGAAGATATCGGAATCCGAGATAAGCAGATAAGAGACAAGAGTCCTAGATTGGGAGAAGACTTCAGTTTGGGTGAAGATAAGACTCTTAGAGAGTTTATCCTAATCCCACTGGGAGTCCCAGATTAGCAGTAATCCTAAGTCCATTAGGGCCAGGCTCCTATTGGGACTAGGATTGTATTGGCTATAAAAGAGAAGCACCCCCATGGGTCTAAGGTATGTTCTAAATACTCAAGCTTGTGAGTTGAATACTTGATTATCTTTAAGAAATATACTGACTTGATCGTCGGAGTGCCCCCGGGTGGAAGAACCACCGCCGGAACCTTTCCTTTTTGTGCAGGACAGCAAGGCGCCATCTAGTCTGCCTGTGTTCTACAACTGATTTACTAAGAAGGGCAGTGTGATCGGAAAATCACTCACACAATTTGGCGCCGTCTGTGGGAACGAAAGACGATTAGATGGCCAGTAACACACAGAAAGAAAAGGTTGGGGACAACGCTCCCGCTAGGAGTGGCAGGCCTATTGACCTTGACATTGAAGGAGACAACCACAACAGAGAAGCCCGCGACCAGGGGCTCGGAGGAAAAAGCATCGGCCAAGAGGGCAACACTTCAAAGAAACCAGATCAGGACAGATACTACAACGAGGATAACCTTCAGTTATGGAGGGATAGGTGCCTACAGAGGGATGAGGAAGTGAAAGAACTGGCGGACAAGTTGGCAGACCTACAGTCAGTCGTCAACTTCATGATGCAAAACAATGTCATGCAGCCACCCTTCCCACTGCATGACACACCAGTCCCAGCAGTTAACACCCAGAAGGGGGGACAGATCCCTTTAGAACCTCGGCACGCCAGGAGTGGAAGACACTCCCACCAGACGTTCAGGGAGGTCGGACGGGAAGAGCCGAGAAAAGAGAGGTCCCAGAGGACGCATCATACAAAGGATCAGGAGCACAAAGAACATCGGCGTATTCAAGGGCAGGCGCTCTGCTTTGACACAACCCACGGAGAAAGATCAAAACGGGCCCATCACGAGGCCGAGAGTAGTGTACCGAAGAGACTGAAGTCCATAGATAGCCGGGCTCCAGGGAGGAGTAAAGAAGACTTGAGAAACTACCTCAAGAGGAAGGAACAGAACGCTGAAGCCGAGGTAACCTCACCCGTGAAGCCGAGAACGCCGTTCTCGGTAGAACTGGACAAATTTGAAGCACCGAAAAGATTCAGTATGCCGAGGTTTCAAATATACGATGGTAAGTCGGACCTTAACTTCCACGTTGGATTATTTTTGAACTCAATGGCACTATACAGCGGAAACGAGCCATTACTCTGCAAAGTGTTCCCCTCGTCCTTTGGGGAAATTGCATCAGATTGGTTCCATAAACTGCCGAAGGGAAGCGTAAAGACATGGAAAGGCCTGGCCGAGATGTTTGTGGCCAGGTTCGTAACAAACAAGCTACAGCCATTAAGGGTGGATGCACTAATGGCTCTAAAGATCAGCCAGGATGAAGGCCTTAGGGCCTATGCAAAAAGATACTACGAGGTGTTCAATCGAATACCCGAATGCAACCAGGAAGTGGCGGTTGTATCCTTCAAGAACGGCTTGAAAGAAAACTGTTCGCTGCGAAAATCTTTGGCAAAGACATTACCAAAGAGCATGGAAGAACTCATGGCAAGGATTGAAAAGTATGCCCGAGCCGAGGAGGATACATCGGCCCACAAGGAAGTCAAACAGGAAAAAGGGAACGGCTCGCCGAAGCGAGGCCGAAGTAACAACAGATTCAGCAAAACAGAGATAGAGTTAAAGGCCAAACAGGCAGTGACCACCGTGTTCCAAATTCCAATTCAAAAAGTCCTAGGAAAAATTCGGAACCAGCCCTATTTCAGAACGCCAGCAAGGGAACCGGGAGAATTTATGGGAAGAAACATGGACAGACATTGTGCTTATCACAATGAAAACGGACATACAACACAAGGCTGCAGAGCCCTAAAAGCACACTTGGAAGATCTGGTAAGGCAAGGCCACCTGAGAGACCTTATCGATGAAGCCAGAACAAGAGAAGAACAGGCAAGACTGCCTCAGGCTCCAGCAGCCCCACCACCTCCGCAACCTCGGGCAGAAGGACCTCGGATAGTTAATGTGATCCACTCAAAGGTTAATGAGAATGAAGTCAGAGGAGAGACTCAAAGGGTAAGGCATCTGCAGCATGTCTACCAAGTCGGGGAAAAAAGACATCGGCCAGCAGAGTACCAAGGACCGATGATAGCCTTCACCGAAGCTGACCTAGAGATGGTACAGCACCCACATAATGATGCCTTGGTAGTATCCCTCCAGGTTGGGGAGTGCCAAGTAAAACGCATCATAATAGATCAAGGCAGCTCTTGTGACATCATGTATGTTAGATGTTATAAGGAGCTAGGCCTTCACCCAGACGACATGGAGCAATCGAATGGCCCGATGGTCGGCTTCAATGGAACGCCGACGTGGCCACTGGGTGCTACAAACTTGGAGGTACAGGCCGGCACTAAGAAAATCAGGACAGAATTCATCGTGATTGACACGCCTTCTCCTTATAACATCATATTGGGAAGGCTATGGTTGCATGCAATGGGGGCAGTTCCCTCAACGTTGCATCAATTATTACGGTTCCCAACAGAACATGGGATTGAAGAAGTCAGAGGAGATCAGCTACAAGCAAAAAATTGCTCCATGGCAGCAATGAAAACAACCTGCAGCATACAAGAACCAGGGAAGGCGGAGATTGAAGACGAGGACATAGAGGTCCTAGACGATGTTGGCAAGGAGCCGGCCGAGAAGAGTGAGGAAACACTAAAAAAAATCCTCGTCCAGGAGGGGGACGAAGAGCGCTTCTTTCTTCTCGGCTCAGGCTTAGCCGAAGAAGAAGAAAAAGAACTGGAAGCCTTTTTTAGAACAAACATAGAGGTGTTCACCTGGACACCTTATGAAATGCCAGGCATTGACCCCGAGGTCACATGTCACAGACTGAACGTCGACAGGTCGGCTAAACCTGTAATTCAACGAGCAAGAAGACCGACGTTGATGCACGTCGAAGCAGTGGAAGAAGAAGTAGACAGACTTCTGGAAGCCAGGGCCATCAGAGAAGTCAATTATCCAACGTGGCTATCAAACACTGTGGTGGTAAAAAAGAAAAACGGTAAATGGAGGGTCTGCGTAGATTTTACAAGCTTGAATAAAGCCTGTCCCAAAGACAGCTTTCCTCTGCCCAAGATTGACCAACTGGTAGATGCCACATCTGGACATGGAAGAATGAGCTTCCTGGACGCTTATAGGGGGTACCACCAGATAGCCATGTACCCCCCAGATGAGGAGAATACGGCGTTCATCACCCCAAAAGGCCTGTACTGTTACAGAGTCATGCCTTTTGGGCTGAAAAACGCAGGAGCAACCTACCAGAGGCTGGTAACCAAAATGTTCAAACACTTGATTGGCCAAACGGTAGAAGTCTACATCGATGACATGGTCGTGAAGACTAAGGAGCCAAAGAGTCACCTTGCCGACCTAAAAGAGGTATTTGAAATTCTCAAAACATATCGGCTCCGACTCAACGCATCAAAGTGCGCGTTTGGAGTTGGATCTGGGAAATTCCTGGGGTACCTGGTAACAAGAAGGGGAATAGAGGCCAGCCCAGATCAGATCAAGGCCATCCTAGATCTACAGAGTCCAACGTCGGCAAAACAGGTACAAATGCTTACTGGAAGGGCCGCAGCCCTAAACAGGTTCATAAGCCGAAGCTCAGACAAATGTAAACCCTTCTTCAACCTGGTGAAAAAGACAGCAGACTTCTTGTGGACTGAAGAATGTGAGGCCGCTTTAGCCGACCTAAAGAAATATCTAACCACGGCTCCAGTCCTCTCAATACCTGAACCTGGAGAGGAATTGTTTTTGTACTTAGCCGTATCAGAACACGCAGTAAGTGCAGTACTAATCCGAGAAGAGCAAGGAGAACAGAAGGCTGTCTATTATGTAAGTAAAACCTTGGCCAACACTGAAACAAGGTATCTACCACTGGAGAAATTAATGCTGGCCTTAGTAATGGCCTCAAAGAAGTTAAACCATTACTTCCAGGCGCACAAGATTGTGGTGCTAACAGAACACCCACTGAAGTCCTTGCTGTAACAAGGAGACTTAACTGGAAGAACAGCAAGATGGGCGGTGGCCTTGGGCCAGTATGACCTGGAATACAGGCCAAGAACAGCAATTAAAGGCCAAGTTTTGGCCGACTTCGTGGCGGAATTCACACCTAAATCCATCGAACATCGGGCTCCGTTGAGCCGAGATGAACATGGCCCCAGCAAGCAAGGAGAATCCCAACCCAAGGCAAGGGAGCAAAAAAAGGAAAAACTCAGACCCTGCAGCATCTACATCGGCGACTCATTCAGACTGTTTGTCGATGGAAGTTCAAACCGGCAAGGAGCAGGGGCAGGAGTACTGCTGATATCTCCAGATGGAGAAATAATAGAACAGTCCATCCGTTTGGGGTTCAAGGCCTCAAACAATGAAGCAGAATACGAAGCATTAATTGCAGGACTAAAGCTAGCAACAGCAGCAGAAGCAGATGAGGTAATAGTTTTTTGTGATTCACAGTTAATTGTTAACCAGTCAACAGGAGAATTTGCAGCCAGAGACGAGAGGATGTCGGTATATGCAAAAGAGGTCATCAGATTGGCCGAACTATTTCAGAACTGCCGACTTCTTCAAGTAAGCCGAGATGATAACAGCCACGCCGACGCGTTGGCCAACCTGGCAAGTTCAATGCAGACTGGAAAACTAAGAACAATTATGATTGACTATATGTCGGGCCCGAGCATAGAACCACAGAACACAAAGCAGGAAGCAATGTGTGTGGACATGGGGCCAAGCTGGATGGATGCAATTGTTGCATATCTAAAGGAAGGAAAGTTGCCAGAAGACCGCAAAGAAGCACACAAAGTCAGATTGAAATCGGCAAGATTCATCCTGACCAAGGACGGACATCTCTACAGAAGGTCCTTCACTGGACCCCTTTTAAGGTGCGTACACCCTTTTCAGGTTGAAGATTTTTTATATGAAATTCATGAAGGAATTTGTGGAAGCCATGCTGGGGGCAGATCACTAGCCCATAGGGCCATTACCTAGGGGTATTGGTGGCCCTACATGCAAAAAGATGCAGAAGCATACGTGAAGAAGTGCGAACAATGCCAAAGGTTTGCACCTTTGATTCATCAGCCAGCTGCTGACCTGAATCCAGTATCCAACCCCTGGCCGTTTGCCCAATGGGGCATGGATCTGGTTGGACAACTTCCCAAGCAACTGGGCAGAGGAAATACTTGCTGGTAGCAACGGATTACTTCACAAAGTGGATAGAGGCAGAACCCCTTGCCAAAATCTGAGATGTGGACGTCAAAAACTTCATATGGAAAAACATTATCACCAGATTTGGCATTCCAAGAGCCATCATTGCCGACAACGGAACGCAGTTTGACAGCAAACTCATCAAAAACTTCTGTGCAAAATTCAAGATCAAGAATTACTTTTCAACACCAAGTTTTCCCCAAAGCAATGGACAAGCAGAAGCATCCAACAAAGTAATTTTGGATGGAATAAAGAAGAGACTGCAGGCAGCAAAAGGGAAGTGGGTAGACGAATTGCCCAACGTGCTTTGGGCATATCGGACTACGCCGAGAAGATCAACAAGGGAATCCCCTTTTGCCATGGCTTATGGCACAGAAGCAGTCATTCCACTGGAAGTCGGCATCCCAGGGATCCGAACCCAGGGAGTTGAGAATGGGACTAATGATATACTCTTAGCCCGAGATCTGGATCTTTTGGAAGAACGAAAAGAGAAGGCTGCAATTCAGCTTGTAGTATACTAGCAACAGCTTGCCAGAACCTACAACAAAAAGGTCAATCCAAGAGATTTTCAAGTCGGCGACTTAGTCTTGAGGAAAGTCGTCGGCAACAAGAAGGATCCCAGAGAAGGCAAGCTTGGCCCAAACTGGGAAGGACCCTACAGAATTACTTCGGTATTAGGCAATGGAGCTTATCGGCTTGAAAACAATAAAGACAAAGCATTACCAAGACCTTGGAACACTTGTAATTTGAAATTTTTCTATCATTAGATGTTCACTATTTTTGGCCGATGTCATCAATAAAATCTTTTCAGAATTCTTCAAACGCATATGAGTGTTAAACATATTGTTTCTGGAAGACATAAATAATGAGAACCCAAGTGGAACTTAGGTTCACATTGGGGGCCGAGAGAAGTCAAAGATACAAAGTTTACCACTTGTTGAAATTTGTAGCAATTTACAAGTTGGTCAAACCGATACAAAGTTTACCACTTGTTGAAATTTGTAGCAATTTACAAGTTGGTCAAACCGGTACAAAGCTTACCACTTGTTGAAATTTGTAGCAATTTACAAGTTAAAGGTAAGCCGAGATGGTTCCTTAACTTCACTTGTTGAAATTTGTAGCAATTTACAAGTTGAAGTTAGGCCGAGATATCTGTCTCTCTTTGCTTATTGAAATTTGTAGCAATTTACAAGTCGAAGTGAAGCTGAGGTTATTGCTTACAGACTTATAGCAATCTACTGGTTGGATAAACCAAGGAAGATGTTTAACACTTGTTGAAATTTGTAGCAATTTACAAGTTAAAGTTAAACCGACATATGATCATCTGTTGAAATTTGCAACAATTTACAAGTTGAGGTAAAAGATAAGTATATTGTTTAAACCCTTGTTGAAATTTGCAGCAATTTACAAGTAGATCATTGTTTAAAACCTATTCTAACTTGAGAAAAGTCTACTGTATATGTTAATCCTTGCTGAAATTTGTAGCAATTTACAAATAGGACAGATTGAGATTACTGTTTAAACACTCGTTGAAACTTGAGAAAAGTTTGCAAAGTCAACATTAAATAGTATATGTTTTATACTTGTTAAAATTTATGAAAAGATTGCAGGTCAATGTCTTGCCGAAGTAAAATTTGCAGTTATTATACCCGAGGTATGTAACCCCGAGAAGATTGTGTAAAGGAAGAATTAAGTAAATCATGCAAAATATTCTAAGTATAAAGCCATACAGAAGCAATGAAGAGAAATTAGAGGCTAAAGCATTCAGAGAAAAACAGTTGCAGTTGTATATAATGAAGGCACTATGGCCTAGCAGAAGTAAAATTGTTCACAAGTAACAAAGAAAGGCACACCGGCCGTAACAGGAAGCATACATTGTTCAGAAAACAAAAGAAAGTACAAAAAAAAGAAAAGAGCACAAAAGACATTCAAGATTCTTCAACGTCAACAGATGGTTGGGCTGGGACCTCGGAGGACTCTGGGAGAACCACCTCGGTATCTTTTTCTGCCACAACCTCGGCATCTTTTCCCGCAACCTCGGCGTCTTTTTCTGCCGCAATCTCGGCGTCAATTTCTGCGACTGTTTGATCAAGACTTTTTTCAACCAAGGGGACATCAGATAATGCTTGTTCAGGAGTGGCCTCTTTAATGACCTCCTTATCTTCCTCATTAATCAAGTCAAGGACTTGATCATCCTGAGGAGGAGACTTGGTCCCTTTGGTATCTTTGGGCTTCCTTACTAGAGCATCATCCTTATCCTCATCCTTGGCTTCAGACTCGGATTCATCTTCATCTTCAGTTTGACTTGGAGGTGGAGGAGGAGGGAATGGCAGAGGAATAGCATCGACCTTGCGCAATGGCGAGTCATCTGGGATGTTAAGCTCCTTGGCAAGAGACATCCAACCAAGGGAGAAGCCCCTGTTGCATGCCTGCCTGACTTGAAGTTTGTATTCATCAGTAACATCAGCCATGCCCTGGACGTATGCCTTTTCATCAGCCGCCTTGATCTCGACATCCTTGGTGGCCAAAGCCTCCTAGAGTTCCTTCTCGGTTTGGGCTGCTTTTTCCTCGGCCTCTTTCTTTTGAGCTTCGGCGACATTCTTAATGGCCTCGGCAGATTCAGCTTTTTCTTCAGCCAGGGTTTGGGCTTTAGTAGCAGCCTCGGCTTGATCTTCCAATTTCTTCATTTTTGCTTGAAAACCCTTATTGATCTTCTGAAGGGCAGAATACTCCTTCTTTAAGTCATTTAACTTCTCCCTGGTCTCAAAGGATTGCATGGAGAAGGAATGTGCATGCTGGACAGCCTGAAAAAACACAAAGCAAAAAGTTATTACAGAATTTTACAAGTATGGAGAGATGAGGATAAAACAAGTTACCAAGTGAAGACACTTACTTGCACACAGCGTTGAAGCATAAAAGCATAATGTTCGTACTCACTCATTTCAGCATTCTTTTCCAGATCACCTGGAAGAAGAAGTGCTGTACTGAGTGCAACGCCGATATTTATATCCTCGGCGCTATCACTGGCCAAGACAGGCTTGTTCTCCAGAGTAATTGCAGGCGTCCAGGGGACATTTGGCACCTTGGACTTTGAAGTTGTCGCAGAAGAAGACCTCGGCTTCTTTGATCTCTGGGACTTTGCTGGTTGAGTTTCAGCAAACCTTTTTGCCAAAGTAGAAGCAGTCTTCTTGCTCTCGGCCAATTGAGAGATGGGCAAGGCATCCTCAGCCTCAGCCTCAGTAGCCTTGGTCTTTTGCTGAACCTTCTTTGTTCTTTTTGGTTTTGGTGGGGGCATCGTTTGGGTTGGAATAGCATCGACATCGGCTGGTAGGTCGGGCAGAAGATCTTGGGCGATAGGCTTTGGGCGAACCATTTCGGCAGTTTTGACAAGTCTGCGCCGGCGTTTTCTTTCAGGAATTGGTACCAAGTATGGTGCCGAGGTGGAAGGTTGATTGGTTGGGTCAGATGTGGACCCTTGATCTGTTCAGGATGAGGAAGCGACTTGAGTTGTGGCAGTAGGTGGAGAAAAGCTCTTTTTCACCCTCCTTGGAACGTCGGGCAAAGTGGATTTGTACGTTGGGATGAAATTCAGTACCAATGGAGCCTTGCGCTTGTGAATCGGAAGGTCTAGGAGCTTCTTTAAGTCTTTTCCAAGAAAATAAGACTGGCGGAAGCCCTTTGGTGGCTTACGAACATCTGCAAAAAAGAGCACAACATCAGAAACAGATAAAATCTTTTGAAGACTAAAAAAAAAAAAAAAAAAAAAAAAACAGCTAAGTAATTGGCGTTGGGCTCTTACCCTTGCCCTCTTTAACTGTTCGGGGAAGAGGGTAGAGATGGACTTCTTCGTCTGGGCCAAATTCCTAATTTCCAGAAGCAATAAGATAATCGTCTCCAGCCCCTTTGTTGGAGTCTGGGAGGTCGGCTACGATTTTAAATTCGGTAGACCTCGGCTTGAGGTAATACACATAACCCTTTTCTTTCAGGTTAAGAGCGCACATAGTATAACAGTATTGGATATCGGCGAGAGTGATCCTAACATTCTCCTGCCGAGCTAAAGCTATGATACCATTAAGTGTTCTATAGGAGTTGATGGTGAGTTGCATAGGGTTCAGGGTATAGTAGTAAAGAACTTCACGAAAGAGGGGATTGAGTGGGAGCCGAAGTCCACATTCAACAAAAGCTACAACAGGGAAAGGCATTGTATTGTCTGTAGGCATGATGGAATCATCATCCCCAGCTAGCCTAAGGTGGACTTCATCAGGAATAGAGAACTCTTGCCTAAAAAATTCAAATTTGGTTGGGGTGTTTACCCTATGTCTCCACATACCCGTGATTTTGGTATAAAGGTACTTGGCTACAGAAACAGGATGCTCTTAAAGGGTTTTTTGGGACCTCGGCTTAAAATCAGGTATATATTGATAAAGCTTGTTTCAATTTTTTTCTAAGAACTGAAGGTTCTATAAACAAATCCCAAACCTAAAAACTATGAAGACGAAGATCAAAGGCACGGATCTGAAAAAGATACAAAAAAGTAGAAAAACAAAAACGAAGTTTCAGATTCAAGAAACACAAAGGATGGAAGACCAAAACAGTAGTGGAACAGTGCAAGTGTTCATGACATGTGCAAAATCATGAAATAAGAATCATTCAGGAGAATAATTCATAAATTGAATGCTAGAACAGAACAGTAAAAGCAGGGAATTTCAGGAGCAATCGAAAACAAGAGAAGAAAGGCCAGTTGCTTACCAGGAAAAGTGACGCCGGAACGAAATTCGCCGAGGACAGACGATAGTAGCGAGAGCTTCGCAAGAACGGAAGGATCAAGACAGTTGCAGAGTTTGGAGCTTAGAGCAGTGGCAGATTCGAAGAAAAAGCTTTAGAGAGAGAAAAAAACAGGTAAACAAGTGAAAAAGTGAAGAGACAGAAGAGAGAAGCAGGAGCTTTTGTCAAAAACGTGAAACGGCGGCAAAATAAGGCATTTATTATGCCTAGAAAAACGCATGCGTCAGACGGCGCAGACGGATAAAAAACGGCTTACAAGCGCGTCACAGGCACGGGCCAATAGAAATAAAGCACGTAGGAGAAACGGTTGAGAGGAGATGCATGACAGCTCATGCGCGTAAAGGAGTTTATTTGAATTCGTGTTCTTGAAAGAAGACATGTCAGCTTTAAGAGAATGACCTCGGCTTAAGAGTTCTGATGCCAAAGTATTGGAAAGAAGAACGATATAGGTTCCATCACCTCAGAATGCCGAGGTAATAGAACCTAGGGGGCAGTTGTGGGGATATATTTTCTGAGTACCAACACATGGCAAGGTGACGCCAACGTGTCAGCCGAGGTGCCACGTGTCGTGGTAGTTATGCCGAGGTAATCTCGGAGTTGCCGAGGTTATCTCTGAAGATATCGGAATCCGAGATAAGCAGATAAGAGACAAGAGTCCTAGATTGGGAGAAGACTTCAGTTTGGGTGAAGATAAGACTCTTAGAGAGTTTATCCTAATCCCACTGGGAGTCCCAGATTAGCAGTAATCCTAAGTCCATTAGGGCCAGGCTCCTATTGGGACTAGGATTGTATTGGCTATAAAAGAGAGGCACCCCCATGGGTCTAAGGTATGTTCTAAATACTCAAGCTTGTGAGTTGAATACTTGATTATCTTTAAGAAATATACTGACTTGATCGTCGGAGTGCCCCCGGGTGGAAGAACCACCGCCGGAACCTTTCCTTTTTGTGCAGGACAGCAAGGCGCCATCTAGTCTGCCTGTGTTCTACAGCTTATTTACTAAGAAGGGCAGTGTGATCGGAAAATCACTCACACAACTACTATTTGTATTTTCCAACCAGAATATCACTTCGTGAAAGTATAGAAAAATAAATACAATGAAGACACCAAAAAATAATCTGTCTTAAGATTGTTAAATAATCTTCACTGTATTCAGAAAAAATAATGTTTGTGTACTTAACAACAAACAGAAGGAAAAAATAAAGGAGAGAGATTGTTTGATTACAAAAATCAAACCGATAAATAAAAATAAATAAATAAATAAAAACAGACAATAAATAAACAACTTACTTTATTAATTTCTCGAACAAAGTTTTTTTTTATTAAGTCTAGTGTTTAACACTGTGTCCTTAAGACAGATTCGTCCTCTCCACGGTGCTTTTAGATTTGCAGATGTCTATCTCCCAAGATAAAATGATTAACAACAAATAATTGCAGCACTGCAAATTAATCGCACAACGAACACACTTAGTGTATACACTCTTTCTCACAGAAAATGAATGCAGCAAAATGCAGAGATAAATGGCAGCAGAGATAAATGAAAAAATTGAGTAAAAATCCAAATGAGAGACTGTCTTTATATAAGAAAATTCGTGGCTGTTTGGTTTGAATTAAACAGGTGCAAAACCTGTTTGAACAAGTATTATACCTGTTCGGTTTGAATGAATAGGTAAGGAACCTGTTAGGTTTAAAATTCAAACAAATATGAATCTGTTTGGTTTAAATTTAAACAGACATACATCTGTTCGGGTGGGGAAAAATCGAAGCCAATTTTGAAAATAATTTTCGAAATTCAAATTCAAAAAAATTAGAATTTAATTTTAGAAAAATAAAATTCAAATTTTTTTGGCCCAAAAAATAATTAGTATTGGGCTGGACAAGCCCAACCCAACCTCACACCACGCACTCGCGCCCAAGCCCAGGCCTAGCCCGCCCGGGCAGTAGCAATGGCGCGCACATGTTTATTTTTGGGTCCAATAGGTTTAGCCCAATTTACCCGTAACCTCTCCCTTCTACAAACTTGGGGTGCCCCTTGGGGCCCTTCCCAAGTTACAATCCCAAGCTTTATAAACCCACAAAAGTTTGCCCACTAAACCAATGTGGGATATGCCTTAAACCAAACCTTAAGGAATTTCCACCAAAAACTCTATTTCCATGGAGCTCACTTGGACTTCAATTTCATATTCACCCGATAATGGTTTTGAGCAACCAAATATACTACGTAAATCACAATGCGACATAAAACGCGTTACTACTTAGACCCGCCAACTTTAGGGCATGGGTCCCACGTAAAAAATTGACCAAAATTGAGGAAAAATTTGTTTTTCCAAAATTTCCAAAACCCATTTATAACACATTGTTATTACATTGTTCTGTACTTTGTATCATTGTCCAAGTAGAGAGATTGAACAGTTGTCCCATGTAACATTTTAGATTGTCAAGATCAATTTTAAACACTGTTAGATCTGATATGGCTAAGATCAAGAAGGCAATTTTTTAAAAGTATTTTGAATATTTTGGTATGACTGATTATTTCTTTCTAAGATCAAATGGTGAGAAATTGTTTTTTCACCTTTAAATTCACTCTAAAATGTGTTTGTTTCTTAATTTGCATTAAGGCTAGGGAGAGTTGTTATTTTATTTGACTTTTATAGAGCGTGTAATACAAACAAAATTGTTACAAGTTCTCTAAAAAGAAAAATATTTTTAAATATATATTTTTTTCAGTATCTTTATCAAAAAAATGACACAAACTTCACAAATTTCAACATGATACGTATAAATTACAATTACATTTTGATCTTAACATTATTTACACTGCCTTTAGGCACAGGCATACACTAGTCTATATAATAAAGCAAGATATTTTTTGAATTTGTCCTACACACATTTGCCCTACTAGGACATTTGGACGACTTAGATCTATCCAAATTATAAAACAACGGCTGAGATATATTTTTTAAAAAATATCATACATGTACATTTTCTATTTTTCCGCTTCTCTCTCTTACTTTTTCTTTTTGTCACCCATCCTTCCATGATCCCATGATCCCACGATCCCACATTCTTCTCTCTTTTCTTTTTATTTTTTTGTTTTCTCCCATATTTATTTTTCTCTCTATTTGTTTATTTTTTTATTTTCTCCTTTTTGTTCACTTATTTTTATTCATATTATATGGAAAAGTCTATAATCCTGGAAATAGGAGCTAGATTTTTCTGTGTGTGGTGAAGATTAAATTAATGAATTTTATAGTCCACAAATTAAATGAATTTGAACAATTAATTATTATTTTTAAATATATTGAATACTTGATAGATTTTAAAATTTAGACCTTATATGAATCTTCAACATCTATATAATAAAGTATGATGGTTTTTGAATTTGTCTTACACACATTTGTCCTACTAGGATATTTGGACGGCTTAGATATATTCAAATTATAAAACAACGACTGAGATATATTTGCCAAGGAAAAAGAATTTTAGAATACAAGGAGAGTAACCCGAGTAGAAATATTAAGAAAATATTGTCCATAAAAGAATTTTAAAAAATCAAAATTTTATGCCTTTAGAAGAAAAACTTAGGATTAAAATCAGAACCAGTACTGAGCTTATACAAGAATTAGAAGATCAAAAATTAAGATATCAATTTCTATTATCATTAACTTCTGGCAGATCTCTAGAAAATTATAGTTTGAAGACTTATTAGCATAACTATAGAATTAATTAGATAATTCTCAGCCCAATTTCAAAATAGTGGTAGACCACTAACTCAACCCAACCCAAAATTGGTATCAGAGCAGTGTTCGGTTTTAGGACAGTTTAAGTTAGTTTATGCATTTTGCCTATGGTAATGAGTAGTTTTTATTTTTGGACAATTTAGTTATAAATTCCATATTATAGTAGCTTTTAATAATTTTAAAGTAGGATTTAATTTTATGTATGAAAAGAATAGAATATTTAGATTTAAAACTCAGCAATCATAACTATCGTCTTAACATAGATAAAAATAAATTTTGTTGTAATTTTGAAGGTACTTTTACACATCAGCTCCATAGTGAACATAATTCTCAGCTAAATAGTATTATAGATCATTAGATTAATTTTGCAGAAAATATTAAAAAAGACGTAGATAAAATTAGTAATCTCTTTATTTCATTTATAGACCATCTTCATAATACTCGCAATATAATTAAAGATCAAGATAAAAAATTAGATTATATCCAAGACCAGTGTAGTTCAATCTTACAAAAATGAACAGATTTAAATTTAGAAAAATTTCCCACCAAGCTAGAAATAGAAACACTAATTTCAGCCATAAATACTAGTAGCTCAAAACAAATAGAGTTAGAATTTAAGCAACTAATTGAAAAAATTCATAGTCAGATAAATCAAATAACTAAACAAATAGAACAAATCAACCAAATTCAAGATAATTTAAAACAAAAATTAGAAATTTTAGAACAACTAATAAGATCTTAGTTTATGAGTAGTGATAAAAAAGCTAATAGGGACTACCATATTATTTTAAAACAAATAGAAGACTTTCATAATAACCCAGAAGAAATCAGTAGCTATCAAGGAATAAATCAGTCAGATAAAATATCAGTAAAACAAAATAATATAGAAATCTTATTTCTAATTAAATTGTGTGAAAAAATTGAAGAACTATCAGAACAATTACACAGCTTAGAAAATCGTTTAGCTTCTTTCGAAAAAATAACACTTCAAAAAGGAAAATGAATAGAAGGAACAACAAACAAACCCCAATCATAGATAAACGAAGAAGATATAGCTAGATATTTCGAAAAGCTTAAATTACCAAAGAAACCCGCTTGTAGAACTTACAGAAAATAAAAATGTTTAAACAACTAGTAAAAGGAAGTAGCAGTAAAAAGCGTAATGAGGATGAAGATGTTAAAATGGAAGAATTTATAGATGTAGAACAACAGATAGAAAAATTTAAGAAGGAACAATTAGAGTTGATTCCAGCTAAATATGTATATAAGTTAGGAAAGATTCATAAAAAACAATATCTATTTAAACACTATGGTAAACAAATGATTAGTGTAACTCATGAAGATGAAAAAATAGAGCTAAATTTAATAGATAGAGAAAGTTATAAATATGCTGTAAATGAACACCTCAAAATGACTCACTTAGGATTAGTCGTGGTAGGAGTTAAGGCTTTAACTAGAGAAAATTTAGGAATTGAAGTTTTTGTATGTCCTTATGATGATAGGTTTAATGATATAGGACAAAGTATTTTAGGCAGCTATGAATTAGATATGAACTCAAAAGGAGGAATAGTTTATTTTACACCAGATTTCTTATTACCAACCTTGACCTTTCATAAAAATATAAAAATAGAGATAAAAAGTAGATGATACAAAATGAAAAAAGGAGAAAATAATTTATTAGTTTGCACAGGATTTTTAGGCTTAGCAGTCTTAGAAAGCAATACTCATTATAGACTTATAAATGATCAGATAGTTAAAATATGACGCGCAAAAGGAATAAAGGCACTACCAGCTAACAAATTTAACTCTGAAGATAATGCAGTACTAGATTGGAATTTAGGAGATTTTCTAGGACAAAAAAGGTTAGCCCCTCAAGATAACTTATTATATCAAAAAGCAGATGGAAGTTATGCAATAAGATTTACTCAATATACGTATGTAGCACCAGAAAAATCTGAAGATGATGAATTTAGTAGTTTAGATAGGGAAGAAAATCAAGATAATCATAGTGACATAAATCAGCTTTATGTAATGACAGAAGAAAAAATAATATCACAAAATAAGATATATAATATTGATGAGATAGATTCGGAAAATTTCACCCTAAGTGATATGAATAAAATATTAGAAACCAGATACTTTGAATACATAGCCAGAGGAGATACCCATGATGAAGCAGTGACATTTTTAGATCAAGAATTTCATACAGAATATGTAGACGATATCATAGAAGATAAAATACATCCTAGCAAAATATTTAAAATACAAAAACAATCTGACTTAGAAGATACTTTTTACATTAACACAGAAAGCACAGGAACTAGTAACCCACAACCAACGGTAGAAGATCCTGTAGAACCAATGCATTATGCAGTAGGAAGAGGAAGACCATTAGCTAATACAGGGCGTAGTAAGGCAGACCCAAATAAAAGTTATAGATTTCATGGAAAGTGTAGACAACCAGATATGAGTATACAATTATAGCTAGCTAATAACCACGGAACCCTTTTAGATTTAGCTAGATTCGACCCTCAGATATGGCAAGAAGTGATAGAAAAATGGAAAAAAGATGCGGTAAAAGCATGGATGAGTAATCCCTTTTAATCAACTGATATGTGGGAATATATGGAAACACTTTTAGGAGATTCAGCTTTTAATATATATTTAACCTTTAAAGGAAAATATGAGGAAACCATTAGACAGCTTAAAGGACTAGGAGATAATCCATGGAATTTTACTAGCTTTATAAAAGAAATACTTATAGGATATGACCCTTCTAGAAGAAATAATTATACTCAAAGCATAGCATTAACTGAGTTAGATTAGATAACATTAGGAAGTTGGAAATATGTTATACCCTTTAGCAAAGAATATTTAGCCATAGCAGCCAGAACGGGAAAAAGTTTCGATGAAGAAATAGGAAATAAATATTTTAGAAAATTACTCGGAGAGCTAGGAAGAGAAATAGAAAATAAATGGTCAATTTATTATGCAAATTTACCAGCAAAAATAGCTTCAGGAGAAGTAAAAATAAGAGGAACTTTAGGAATAGGACCTAGAATAGTTTTTACATTTCATAAGCTCAGAGAAAAATGTATAGAAGTTAAAATATAGAAAGATTTGAAAAAACAAAATTATGGTTTCTGTAGCAGCGTAATATATACTCCTCAGCAATATGAAGATAAATATAATAAGAAAAAATATAAGAAATATAGAAAATATAGAAAAAAAATATATTGGAAGAAAAAATATAGAAAACCATGGAAAAAACCAAAAATTCATTAGAAAGAGTAGAACTTTTAATAGGTCAAATTATAAGCGGCTACCTAAAGAAGAGAAAGATAAGAGAAAATAGAGATATGTTAGAAAACCTAATAGTAAAAAATGCAATTGTTTTATATGTGGAGAACCCAATCATTTTGCAAAGAACTGCCCTAAAAAACAAAGGCCTAATACTAATAAACAGATAGAAAGACTGCATGTTATAGAAGATTTAGAAGGAGATATAGTTAGCATAAACAGTGATGATTCAGAAGTCTATAGCATTGTCAGTGATTATGAATATCAAATAGAAGACATAAGTTCAGATAGTGATTCATAAAGTGATACAGAGGTAGATAATCTTTTAAGACAACTCAACCAAGAAATCGGAATACCCCTTTCTCATGACACTTTCTTTATGATGGAATCAATGCAGATACTGAATGTCAGCATAATTTTCAAATAGGATTAGGATTTGATACCACTAGATGCAGTTATTGTAATTGGTTTCTAACTAAAAATAAAAGAGCTCAGTGTTTATTATGCAGTATAACCTATTGTGTAGTCTGTCTAGAAAAATTAAACATGACACACAAGATAACATTAGAAAATAACAATGAGATGCTAGAAGATCATAGTATAGAGAGTAGAGAATTGCATCTAACAATTAGAAAATTAGAAATACAAGTAAGAGAACTTAAGTTACAAATACGAGAGGTAGAAACTAAGGGTAATTTTGACATAGAATGTTTAGAAGCAGAAAATAAACAGCTTAAACAGCAGTTAGAACAATTTCATACTAAATACCCCTTAAAAGATAAATTAGTTGAAGAACATATGAATTCTTTGGAATTAGTCAACCTAGTTGATTCTCAACCCTTTAGTCAGTACTCCCAAGCGCAGTCAGATAATACATATTTACCATTTAATTACCCTGTTATACCCAAGCCAAATTTAGTTGAGATTTCTTATGTAATTAAACTTACAGAAAAACCCTCAGTATAGATGCCATGATAGATACCGGAGCCAGTAAATCATATATTGAACAACATATAGTTCCACCAGGATGGAGTACAGCTTTAACAACCCCAACTTTAGTTCGTATAGCTGATGGCATTAAACAAATATATGCACATTGCATCAATGGAGCACATATTAGTTTTCATCACCTAGGTTCTCAAACTTAACATATCGAATGGTTCCCTTTACCTCAAGTTTGGATTGTAAATACTCGACAAAATCATCCTTTCATCTTAGGACTTAACTTCATACTTAGTTTACAAGGCGGCATGTTTATCAGCCAAAACAACATCAGTTTCTTCAAACGAACTATACATACACCCACAACATATGCCCTTAATACCATTGCCCATTCATCAGTGTTGCGTGCGAAGCGTGGTGGTACTATAGGAGTAGATTCTGTTCCCGCTAGTTTTTTATTTCCTAGTAGAAATATTTTTCCTAAGCTAGACCCAGTTCAACAGCGTCTTTTAGATAACCTTTGGAACAACCATAACTACCCAGTTAAATGTCTGTCATCCTTAAACTCTCTTAGTATATATTTTTCAAAAATCCAGAATAAACCTTTGTCTAAAAGCTTTTCTTTCTATGTAATAGCTAAAGGAACCAAGTCTGGTATTTACCATGATTGAATAGAAGTTGAACCCTTAGTCAAAAATTTTCCCATACCTCAGTTTAAAGGATTTATGATTTCGAGTTAGCCAGTACATATGCCGAGACAAATAGGAACCAGTTACTTTATCAGCCAAATAGCTAAAGATTATCTGGACACATTGGACAAGATGCAGTCAACCATTTTCGCTACTAGTGGAGTTCCAGTTAGCCAGATAATTGGAAGCAGTAGTACTAACCTTCAGATATATTCTCAAAATTCTCTCCAAATGTGCAGACATTGTGAAGGCCTTACCAGAAATTTCAAGAAAATTATAGATAAAAGCAAAAAGATCAGTGAAGAGTTAGACTAGCTTCGAGACGAAGAAAAACAATTGAGAGCTACCATTCGAACCCTAACCAACTAGCTTAAAAAACTAACTTCAGAAAAAGCACCCACTCCATTTCTTGACCTAGAAACCAGACAACTCACCAGTGAGGAATTTGAACAATTGAGTGCTAGAATGTATTTCTTCAGGCATTTTATCATTCGATCTTTTTGTGAGAAAAACCAAGAAATAGAGGACCTTAAACCCTACATATACACCTTAGCCGAAGATAGCAGAAATAGTAAGTTAGTCACTATACAATAGTTTCTTCAGGACCTCTCCATAGCAGGAGTTCAATGCCTTGGTATAGCTTATCAATAGACTTATCTCTGCGAGGATGAAGAGCAGCCCTGCTTACAAGAGGAAAGATGTATAGACAGGCCATAATATTTTGATAGATGTCAGTATTTCAGCATCTGCCTTTGCCAGATAAATTTAGCAACGTTCGAGCCATTGGAGATAGAGATTAGGGGCAAAACGCTTTATCTAACAGCCTCACAATTGTTAGATTATGGCTTTGTCTCTAGAATAATTTTCTCAGATCCAGATCAGACAGATAATTTTGGAAATAAACTTGTACATTCAGTACTTTGTGTAATGGAAGAGCATCATCCATATGTAGAAGCATTAATTGATAGCAAGCTACCATAATGGAAAGGAATAAGGTGCATCCCAGCCAAACATAAAATGTACTTTCAACTTCAACATTTTCAGGATACTTAGGACTTCTCAATCGGAGACCCTGGCCATGCATAAAATTTTCACTCAGAGATTAGCTCAATAAATGGGGGAAATTTGCTAATAATCCTCTATTAGCGTATAATGGAAATTATGGACATCTAGTTTGCGAAGATAGAAATCAGAAGATATACTGTAATCTAGCTATCCCAGGTTATCCCTTCAGCAAAGAAACATTTGTCGATGAAAGTCAGTATCCCAACTATCAGCATAGCGTCTCTCATGAGTTACCACTAATGGGAGAAGATGACCAAGATAACCAATTGGGGAATGAACCAGATATGGAGGATGATTTTTACGATCAACTCCTGGCAGCAGACCTTGAAGACCTTTCAGATAGAATGTATGGGTGAAAAAAAATAAAAAATAATAATAATAAAAAAATAAGATCTATTACATGTTGGTTAAAAAAAAAAAAAAATATAATTAAATAATTAAAATAAAAAAAATACAACCAAACAACGGAGTTATAATAAATTTTTTTTCATGAGTTATACTTAAAAAAAAATAATTCAGTGTGTTTGATTTGAGTTTTCTGGATTAAATTTTTTGAAAACTGAGTTTTTTGGTTTTCGTGTTCTTTTGTTTTTAGTGAATATTTTTTAAATTTTAAACATTTTTTATATTTTTTTAGATGCACCTTAGTTAGATGTATTTAAAAAGTAAAAAATTTGTGAAAAAATATTTTAAAAAATTAATAAATACATAAAAATACAAAAAATATACTGAATTCTTATTTTTTTTTTATATTTTTGGTATTTAGTGAATTTTTAAAAGATTTTTTTTACAATTTTTTTTTTTTACTTTTTAGGTGTATTTATGTTAGGTGTCTCTAAAAAGTAAAAAAATTACTTAAAATATTAAAAAAATTCAATAAAAATAAAAAAATATGAAAAATAAAAATATAAAATTTTCTGAAAAATATTTTTTAAAAAATGAAAACAAACAAACTTATTATAATCAAAAAAGCATAATTTAGAAACATACGATAGAAGCGTCAAGCGTGTATAATAGAATCTTTTTAAATATTTTTATATATTAAAAGAAAAGAAAAGAAAAGAAAAGAAGAAGTGAGAAAAACCGAAAGGGCAAACGAGCCCTAGCCGTTCGCCATTGCGCAGCTCGCAGTCTCTCTCTCTGTTCTATCCAATCCAGGTAACATTCTCTTCCGTCATTCCACTAATTCCTCTTGCCATTGACTTTTATTAGCTGAAAAATTGTATTGAATCCGAATACACGTCTCTGCCATGAAAATAATTTTTTTGTTGTTCTTCCTCTAATATGTCGAAACCAGGTATTTGCAAATATACGACAAATATCGTCACAGAGACACAATTCATTAAAACCCTAGATTATATTAGGCTGTATATATATATATGGATATGCAGTTACACAGGCACTGCACCAACACCTACACTTGTTCTGGAAAATATGGTGCGAGGGATATTCACTATGTAATTGGCAGATTATTTATCATTGTTCTTATTGTTTGTTCATTTTGTTATTGTTTTTTTAACTGATTGATAATTCTATCTAATAGTTTGATGACAGAGAAATACTTAATTGTACATCATCAAAAGGAAAATGTACCTCTCATTTCCCCTCAGGATATGTTTTTACTGTGATGACAACCATTTTTTAATTGTTATTTTTTCTGGGTTTTTAGTTATTTTGCTTTATATCTCCATTCCACAGTTTTTTGCTGATGGCGGTGAGGTGTGGAATTTGTTTACTGATGCAGGAGTTTATTTCTTGCCTGATAGCTTATAAATGGCACACAGACCAGACCCCGACATCGATGATGATTTTAGTGAACTTTATAAGGAATATACTGGCCCTCTGGGTTCTAATGCTACAAATGTACAAGACAAAGCAAAAACCAACAAAAGGTCCCATGCAAGTTCTGATGAGGAAGAGGAACCTCGTGACCCCAATGCTGTCCCAACTGATTTTACTAGCAGAGAAGCTAAGGTTTGGGAGGCTAAATCTAAAGCTACTGAGAGGAACTGGAAGAAGAGGAAGGAAGAAGAAATGATCTGTAAATTATGTGGAGAATCAGGTCACTTTACTCAGGTAATGCTCTCTGAATTAGCATCTTTTTATGAGATGCATAACACTAGTCTATGCACTTATACTATCACGGCAGCTTTATTTGTTTGTTTCCAGTAGTTCTAACTTCTAACGAGTTGACATTGTGTTGTCAATCATGCTAGTAATTGGGATTGTGGTTGTGGTTTTCTGGTGATTTTTGGCTGACATTACCTTCTTCCTCTCCTTTTTATTTATTTATTTATTAAATATTTCTTTCTTTCTTTGTTTCTTTCTTTGTTTCTTTTGGAGGTGGTTACTGGTCTGGCCATAGCATAGGGATCTGAATCACAGAAGTCAATTGACATTTTCATCTTGCCAATTGGGTTATCCCCATTTGGTGGGGTTTTGTATTCTTCTCAGATTATATCCAATTTCTTGCACAACATAGCAGTTGAGTTATTCTGGAATCTGATGTAGGGATGCCAAACAGCATCTTTATGCTTCCTCATTAGATTTTTTGTCACTTTTTGAACATGTCTCAATCATCTCACTTTTATCAGTCAGGCCATCTTTCACAACTTGGGTAGATATACCCTTCTAAAATGTTTGCTGCTTTTCTGTAGTTTGTCTCTTCTTATCTTTTATTTTTATCCAAAGTTTCCATATGATATTTGTAGATATTTAAGATTATGATACGCTGTTTAGTATATGTGCAGGGATGTCCGTCAACTCTTGGAGCAAATCGCAAGTCTCAGGATTTCTTTGAAAGAATTCCTGCGAGAGAGAAACATGTTAAAGCACTTTTCACAGAGAAAGTGATTCAAAAGATTGAGAAGGATGTTGGCTGCAAAATAAAAGTAGATGAGAAATTTATCATTGTCAGTGGCAAGGATAGGTTGATTTTGGCAAAAGGTGTGGATGCTGCGCACAAAGTTAAAGAAGAGGGTGAAAAAAAGGGTTCCTCTAGTTCTCACATGAGCAGATCTAGATCACCTGAGCGGAGAAGCCCTGTTAGCTCACGGTTTGGACGCTCTGATTCCCAGAGGTCTCTTCCCAGCCTACGCAATCCATCCCAGTTCCAACCGAGGTTTACCAGGCAAGATAAGGTTGTGGAAGACCGTGTTCGTGAGGATCTGCAAAAAGTGGCAAGGGGTTCCCCACAAGGTAGGGACAGGATAGGATACATTTACGGCGTCAATAGGAATCTGGTAATCCCATGATCGTGGCTTGTTAGGCCATAAAACATTCGACCCATGTTTCAATTTTATTGATTTTATTTCTTTGTGAATTTTTTAATAATGTTGTTTCTTGCTTGTGATTTTGTTTGCAGCGAGAGGTAAGTTCTTATGTTCAAGCATTATGTGTTCGATTCTGAAGTTACTTTCATGGGTGGGTCTGAATTGATCGGATTTCCTTCAAAAAGAAATTATTTACTAAAAGCATATCCAGATTCCAGACTTGTTTGCTTCAGATGGGTTTCATTATGAGAATTTAAGATAGATTGTGTAGTTAAAGCTGCCATCTATATTACACATCTCGAATCAAAGTGCTTAACACACTCTTCCTTTGGTGAAGCTTATGGTAATAACGGAGCTAGAGGTCGTTCAAGCCATTCAAAATCTCCGCCACGCCACCCTTATACAGCCAACTCATATAATTCATATGATGGTCATAGTCAAAGCATGGGGGCCCACAGGTCTGATCGATGGGATACTGAAAGGAGAGGATCTGACATGCAATCTGGCCGTAATTTTGAGCACCCTGCTGTCTCATGGACGTTAGAAGAATTAGAGTTGGATTATAAGAGGGAGGCAATGGAACTTGGAAGAATTCGTGATAAGGAAGAAGATGAAGAGAATTACAAGCATCGTGAGGTGTGTATATCTATCTTTCAATCTTGTTATTAGTTGTTTTGAATGATTAATGTTTTATTTGAGGATATCAGAGTACATTATGACAAGCACAAAGCATGTTAGATGTTTAGAAGAATTCAAGGTTTAGTGTCTCTTTCTCTCAACTTGGTCATTTTAGATAATTTGGTTTTCTATTACCCGCAAAATTGTTATATAGTAATCTTGATTTGGGTTGCCACCACATGCCACTAGTTTAATTTTCTTTATTGTTTACAAGAAAAATACTTTTGCCTTGTGTACTTGTTGGTTTGTTTTGTTAGGAAAATTTCTTACCTGTCTGTCTAGCTGACTTTGGGATTTATGAATTTAAGGCTGTCAGGGAGATGAGGGAGGATTACATGAAGAAACTTGCTACCATAAGTGGAACACATGCAAAGCAATGGGAAGAGTTTCTTCAACTCAATGCCCAAAGGAGGCAACAACAAGCACGTCAGCAAATCTCTACTTCAGGGTTTGGTGGTTATAAACAACCCAGTTATTCTGAGTATGATGACTCTAATGGCAATCCTCACTATGCTGAAGCTAGTGTACCAATGGAATCTAGGGCGAGGTACCCAAACCCTATGGATAATTATCCTTCTTCAAGGCCTCACGACCCTTACGGAGACTTCCAGCGTCAGAGGCGTGAGGATTGTGGGAAAGCATATACTCGATACTAAATTGGTACATTCGAGTAAGTTTGGTGAGTTGTCTTGCTCTTCAATCAAGCTAAGAATCTGAATCTTGCCATTGTTCTTTTGGTTTGTTAAGCTTAATGCTTGAAAGCCTCAATTGTAGCGTAAAGTTCGAATTTTATTAGACATAGGGCAAGGCTGGGATATAATTTTTGATAGCACTGGACTATCCTAGAATGTGGCATGCACAATTTTTTAACGTGCATAAGGATGTAGGATTTTATAGGGTTTTGATGGTTGGGTGTTAATTTTGTTGAAGTTGTCTTTTTAGAAATGTATATTTGCTTTGCTTGTGCTTAAACTGCATTGGCTTAAAATTTCACTCCAAAAATTTTCAGGATCTCTGGTTGTTCGGCTAAGAAGTGATGAACATGGGAGCTCAAAAAGTAGGTGACTATGTCAATCATGTTTCCGGACCTGAGAAGGGAACATTGTTAAAAATTAAATTCTAGAGTGTAGTGTTTTTTCTTTTGGCTTAATCTGCCAAGGCCAGTAGTTCTGATTATGGTTACTTAAAAAGCGGGTTTACATGATGTGGACCAGCATTAGAATTTCTGGTTAAGCTTACTTGGGTTAGAAATAAAAGCGCTGCAATTTCTGTCATGTCCTTATTGTGGTTGCACAACTAAACTGGTTTAATATGGGGGACACTGAGAAAGGTCCATATCTTATTATTGATTTTGAAAAACCAAAAAAAACATTTTTTGATAATTTTTTTTGGTGTTTGTAATGCCGTGTAACAGCACAACATACAGAAGCCATGGTGTCCAATTTTGTTTGTGTTTTTTCTTTTTATTTTTTAATGATGGTGTTGGTATTTATATGTATTGGATTATGAACGAATTTCTGCAAATTTCAGTGAACATGGTATGTGGGGACATAATAACTGGCCATGTGTTAACTATTGGATTATTGATTGATTTTGGATGTACGTTTATTTTGGATTATGAACTATGTTTGCTACAGTTTTTTTTAAGCAAAAAGTTGATTATTAGAAAATAAAATTTGAAATATTCCTTCCTAGTTGTCAGAGTAACTTTTTATGATTTATTTAATTTATTTTTGTCTCATAGACCATGTTATAGATTTTCAAAAAAGAAAAAAGAAAAAAGAAAAAACTATAAGCAGATTAAAGTTGCACCAAACACTTTTGAAGTATATTTTCACTTGGTTGACTTAATTATAAATAAGAGAAATTTCGAAGAGTGGCACAATGAAATTATTTATTTATTTATCTAATTTTGTTTTTTCCCCACGGGCTGCAAGTTTGGTGCAAATCTTTTCTTGTATATAGTGCAAGTCTTTTATGTATTAGATTTGCATAGAAAAGATTTTCATGTGTAGTACGGTTTGCCAATTTTTTTCTTTCACTCGTTCAGTAAAATCTTTTTTTTCCAAGAGAAGGAAAGCAATAAAATCGGTTCAATGCATCGGAGATGTGCAGGACTGGCGGGTGACATGCTTCTTAAATGAAAACCTGAACGAAAGATTCTATCGAAAATGTAGAGCCAGAAGACCTGGACGTCTTCCAGGTCTGCTGAATGCACCATCGTCGGCTTCCATAAACATACACCATATGGGTAGAGTATGGATTGTATTGAACACTGATGGTTCGGTTTGACACATCCAGCAACGGTCCTCATATATTATTTTTTCAGTTATCTTTCTTGTATTTCTATATTCCCGTGAATCAAATAGTGTCTTAGAGAAAGATGCACAGAGCGAACAAACATTTGGTCTCCTTTTCAGGGAAAATCATAGAAAAAACAGTCACTAACAAGGCTTCCATGGCAGATAAATGGGTGCACAGTATCGAGTATACCCACAGTGGACAAAACATTATAATAGGCTTAGACCGCAAATTTAAGCCTCACCCCATAAGATCAATGAGTAGCAAAACTGCTGCTTTACAGCTAAGTCTTGGCACACACTGTCTCATACTCCAATTACTCTACATGGACCATCTTCCCCAATCTATCAAGACTTTCCTTGCAAACCCCAATATCACTTTCGTCGGCATTGAGTTTCATGACAAAACAGCGAAGCTGTGGAATGAATATGAGCTCCTTTGCAGCAAAAAGGTTGATATACGTGCATTGGCAAAGATATGGTTCCCAATTAGCTTTCATGGAAAGCCTAGTCTGAGAGCTCTTGCATGTGAAGTGTCTGGGCTTGGAGTGCGGAGACGAAGAAGCCATACAAGTGTGATTGGGAATCGAAGACTCTTGATGAGCAGTTGATTGAGCATGCTTGCATTGATGCTTATGTTTCTTATAGGATTGCCCACAAGTTGCTTCATCTGATGTAAAATGGCTTCTTGATTTCCAATGTATTGGTTTGCATCAGAGGTTGCTACCTCTTCACTTTTTAAACATAGAAAATTCTGTCCATAAAATAAAGTTCTTATGAAAGGATTCCACAAAAATGATGTGATATGTGAGGCGTGGTTCTTCAATATTCTTTCGAGGAAGAGAGACCTTTGCTTAATCCTTACTCTGAAACCTAAAAGCAAGAAACACTTGGGTTAGGGGTGTCAGAATTAGCACTTCGACAGTTAAATCAGATTGAGTATGGGAAGGATTGTGTATAATATTTTTCAGAGATAGTTTTTTGGGTTGATAGTGCATACCTTTCTTCTTCAACTCTCTTCTTTATATAACCATTTGGGTAGATATTTCTTACGTAACTTGATCTGTTTGTCATCATTACTTTAAATGTTAGGGCCTAATTTCTTACTACACCTGTTTGTCATCATTACTTTAAATGTTAGGGCTTAATTTCTTACCATACCTTTAGAAATGGACAACTTGGGCCCACTTTAGTTCTCGGCAAAGGTGCCAAAGGATTCTACCGGTATCTCTTATTCGGCATGTTGTTTGGCCGGCGAACATATTGTTCGGGCGTTCAGTTCTCGGCAAATCAATGGACCCGATAGGGTCTGGGCTTATGATGATGGATGGGCCCATTTGCCTTGTTTGCCAATTGCTTTTTATTTTATCTGCTCACACATGATATTACTTTTTTGAAAATAAATTTATCTTTATAAGTGTTTTGCTTTTAGGTGAAATGTGCACATTCAGTTACATCATGTTATTTATATATTTTAACGGCCCAATTCAGTTTCAAATAATGATTAGCTTACCATAGATTTGATCAGTTTACCATAAATTTTATAATAAATAGTAAAATGTAAAATTTTTCTTTTTTTCCATTTTTTATGGTGAATCCATTTAATCAAATTAGTAGTATGCACACGTGACATGTATGCAACTCAAAACAAAATAATAATATAATAATAATGACAAAGAGGAATACACTAGTATGTGTTGTTCAAGTAGCAAGAGTCTGATTTATTTTATTTTTATTTTTATTTTTTATTTTTTAATTTTGAGTCACATTCGCCTCCTAATATAATTTTTACATAAAACACCAACTAGCGTATATAACCCGTGCTATGCACGGGATTAAATAATGATGGATAAATTTATTTTTTTAATTTGAAAATAATTTTAAAAAAATAGATAAGTAAATTAACTATTTTTAACTAAGTGGTTGTTTGAAATTAATATTTTAAATGATTTTTTTGACTATTTTAAGAGATAAGAAAAGTTATTGTGTTTGAGAATGAATTTTTTTAATTGTATGAGAAAACGTGAAGAAAATTCATTAAGAAAATTATTGAGTTTGACTAAGAATATGAAGTTAACCTTACTCCATGGCTTGAATCAATAAAATCTTAAAAATCAGTTTACAAATTATATTTGTTTCTAAATTAAATAATTCAAAAAACATTAACATATATTGATTATATTTTCCAAACACTATCTTATTAAGATTATATATATAAAAACAAATTTACAATATTTAGGTTGAGTAAGTCATTCGATTTGTCTTTATAATTTTGTAAGGTTACATATCATTTGTGAGCCCTTTATTTTAGTTAGAGATTTAAAGAAATTATGAGCTTTTTTTTTTTTTTTTCAAATGGAAAAAAATAACTTTATTAATGAAAACAAAGTATATATATACATACTAAATCAAACATCAATACATACATTTGTGAGCCCTTCATATTAGTTAAAGATTTGAAAAAATTAAGAGTGAATGATATGAGTATCAAGTTTGTTTGTGCCACAAAAAAAATAAAAAATAAAATAAAATAAAATAAACAAAAATCATAATGGTCATAGCCATGCATCTATAATATTACTCATATGTGTGATGACTAAATAATCAATACATACATCAAACCATTTGCAAGAAAAATGTTCAAAGATTGCAAGCAATTTTAAAAAGGGGTAAAAAAAAAAAAAAGAAAAAAGCAAAAAAAAAAGAGGCAATTATAAAAAAATTATTGAAATAATGGGTATTGCTAAAACTAAAAAGTAATATGGTTAGATATTCATAATTCATAATAATATGATAAATAATATACTAAGGGATTGTTTGGGGTGTCCTAAATAAGTGTACTTTTTGTCTTTTTGGACTAAAAAATTGAGGAAGAAAATATGAATGTTTGGGTTAACTTTTTGACTTTTTATGGAAAAATGTGTAATAAAAAATTGTAAAAATTGATTTGTAGGGAAAAATTAGTATTGGGAGTTGTGCAGCCGTAATTGTTGACTTTTGGTGAATAGTGTTTAACTTTTTAAGTAATTTTTTGACTTTTTTAATATATGCCAAACTTGGCCTAAGTAATACGGGCTTAAGTAAAAACATGATCTCACATGCATAAATGATGATTTAAATGACTTTCATGGAAAATTTCAAATGATTTGTAGCTCTTCAAGGACTTCCATGGAAAATTTCAGAACTTCATTCACACAAACACAAATGTTAAATAACCAAAAAAAAAAAAAAAAAAAAAAAATTACAAACAAACAAACAAAACTCACATGTTGTCAATCTGAGTAACCATCATAGTAAGTTTTACTTAAAGCGGTGAAGTTAGAAAATAATCAAAACAAACCACTTAAAATCAAAATTGGAGAAATTACAGTTAAAACATGCATTTTGAGGGGGTGGGTTAAATTTATCAAGAGAAATTTAGCTAAAATCCCTCCATCGGACCCTTATTTGATGAAAATGACAGTCTAATTTATTTTACTTCATAAACCCCTAAGAAGGATATGCATAATTAAGTAATGATAAAATAAAATATATATTTTTTCTTGAACAATATTGCCAAAGTAACATGTTACTATGAGATAGAGTAACATGTCACCGTCATATAGAATAACATGTTACTGTTTACATCAATTTCGACAGTAATATTTTTTTAAAAAAAGAATTTCATAGTTAGCATGAATCTTATATAATAGATTTTGATGAGAGGGTTCTAAAAATACTAATTTTATTAAAAAGCAACATTTAGATTAAAAGTTATATTATATTAAAGTTTAATATTTTGGTAATTGTGGTATGTATTATATTAAAGTTTAATATTTTGTGTTTGTCTTTAATGCATTAAAATTTTATTATGAGATAGTTTTGACCAAATACCCCTATTATCATGATTGTATCATCAACCTTTTCTGACGGCTATATATCTAACAAAAAAAATAAACATCATATATATATAATTAAAAGTAGTGTTTTTTCCTTATTTAGGTGGCACATTGTAAATGTTTTCTTTTTTAAAAAAAAACCACATCTGTATTCATTTTTCATTTACATATAAAATTCTACACAAACTCAATTTCAAATGGATTCTACTTGAGAAATACTTATTTTCTATATAATATAATTATAATTTAATTATTATTATATATATAATTTAATTTAAATTTTATATACCAATATACAATATGTATGAATAATTAAAAAAGAATATTAAAGAAAAAATCAATACTCTACTTAATTAATTTATATATTTTCTTCTTAATCCAATCGCAACATATTTATATTTAATCTTTTAAGTAAATTTTGTGTGGTTCTATTTTTACATATTTTTATTATCTAAATTAATATAAAAATAAAAATAAATAATTAGAATCACTTTTAGTTTTATATTACTAATTCTCTTTCTAGTTTTATTTTATATTTTATAATTTAATATATATCATATAAAATTATTATATGATAATTACATTTTTATAGCACTATAGAACTAAAATTATCAAAATCAATAAATAATTTAACTAAATTTATTATATATAAGTATTTAGAAACACTTTTATAGAATGATAAGGTTAAGTTTATTAAAATAAATAATTTAAATTTAAATTTTATTTTAAATTAAAATTATTTTTTTGTAACACATATCATAATATAAAATATCATTACATTAATTAAAATTAACTCTATTGTGATTTTATGTTAAACATCATATTTCAAGAAATGATTTACGTATACATGTAGCATCCAATTTGATATTGATTGATTAAAATAATGCAACTCAATACTTTTTTGTTAAGTTTTTAAAAGATAAATTGACAAATGCCAAATGATAAATAGTGTGGAGTATTAATTTATAGAATAATGATGATTCATCGAAAATTAAGGCACCTATTGATATTTCTTGAATAATTTTAAATTTATAGCATTATTGATAATGCACTTTTATGAGTTTTGTCAGAAAGATATGTAAAAATAATTTGGCTGCAATAAAAAATTTGCGATTATTATGATGTGTCACATAATTAATCAGAACCCCTTTGAGAACTAAAATTATTAAGGTTATAGAGATTTTGTACTTGATTTCATTTGATGACATTGTTTATAATTTGAATGTGTGATAGTTTATACATCAATGTGAATAACTCTTATGATCTTACTAATATAAAAATAAATCTTATTTTTGAGTCAACCCACCTTAAATACTTTTTTCGTGTAATAAAATACTTAAATGTTGTTATATAAAAGTATTATAATAGATCATAATCAAATATCACTTAAAGTATAATTAAAGACTTGATGCACCACTTTAGATATAACCAAAAATATAAGAAATTAGCAAAGAGCTTTTCGATAAATAACGAAAATAATATACCATGAGTTATAACTAAGTCATAATTTGTATATTATAGATTTTTTCGTTCTTTTTGTTTAAAAAAAAAAAAAATTTATTTTGATACAAGTGGAATTCGTGATTTTTGATAAATTTGATTAATACAAATGATGATTTGTGTATTTTTTTTTTACTTTGAAAGAAAGTATTTTTATGAGACTTTCATATAAGATCACGCACACAATGACAAAAACATTCATTAACCATTAGAATGTATTTGCTTTTAATTGTTAAAATTTTATAAACATAAAATATTAAGGTTCAAAATCAATTTTTTATTTTAAAAATAAATTCTTATATATCACATGTACCACCTACTAGTATAAATATAAACTAAAACTCTAAAATATTACAATCATAAAAATATTATAATATGTCATGGGTTAACATCCGCAATTAAAACAAATATATTCAAAATCTACACCAGAAAAATTGATAAAATAATTGAAATAGATGTTGATGTCATATCGCAGGGAAGACGATATTGAAATCTGTGAATAATATAGCTGCTATAATTGTTTATGGTTTCTGAATTGACAATGTGTGTTGTAGGTTTTTTTTAATTTTATTTTATTTAAATGATTGCATTTATACTACTATATATAGGTACATAATAATGTATAGTATATATAAACATGAAATAACAGGAAATCAAAATGGTAAATTATGGAATTTACCATAAAAGTGTTATATTGGTAATTGAATTTTAAAATAAATTAGTATATTCTCTTTTTGAAAGCCATAAAACATGGAATAAGTACCTAATAGATTTTTTTAAATTTTTTAAAATTAAAAAAATCAAGAAATTAGATATAGGATTTTGAAACTATGGTAAGAATTTTTGTTACAGATAGATATAAATATAGATAATTTTTTCTACAATATTTTATTATTTTAAATTTTGTGTGTAACACAACTTTTTTGCTATTTGTAAGATATATATATATATATATATATTTGGTGAGGATAAGAAATTTGAAAATTTATCCTAAATCCTAAAGAAAAATTATGTGTATAAAAAGATAGAAATATATGTGCATAAGAAATCAATTTTTGAATATTTGAAATTTGACATCTTTATTTTCTTATTTTGGTGAATTGTTTTCTATATTTAATAGCAAAACAAATGTGTATTTTGAATATTTTTCTTTTAAAAATCATAAATCACGGATTAATTTAGAGTTTTATTTTTATATGATTAAATGGAAGTTAGTGAATGAAAATTTTCTTAATGGTTTAAATTGAAAAAAGAGGAAATAAGAGTTGAGATTGTGGAGCTGCCCCATCCCTTCTCATTAAAAACAATTTTTTCCTCAATATATAGTATAGATTATAGGAGAATTTTTTAAAAAAACACTAAATATAAGACATATTTATGTCAACACTATAAGGAGTCTTCGCATAACCTTTTATTATATTATAGTAATTGTTAGCAAAAAATCTAGTCTAGGCCAAATCGGCAGAGGTGATTCGATAGAGAAGCCAAACTTTTACAAACAACAACAAATCAAGTAATTGTGGGCTGAACGTCCTATGTCTTGACAGATTCAAGGACTTCTTTGGAGGTTGTAATGCGAAGAAACAAGAAGGAATAAACTGAAAATCAATTGTTGAACAAACAAACTTGGAATTTAATCAGTAAAATTAAACTTCTAGTTCAATATACATGACAATCGATAGAGAATTCTTAGTTATAGAAACTGAACTACAGATAGACTGCTCATAAGTAAGAACTAACTAAGTTAAGTTACTCCTAATGCTATAAGGGTTATAAATTTGTTTGAAGCTGATTTAACTTCGAATTCCCAGCTTTTATATTGCTGGTCTTCAAACTCCACTGCTGCTTTGTTGTCACGTGTCCCATCATATAGCCAACTACTTCCACTTCAATGCCCATGATCTCTGCAACTGCCAGTAACTGCTTCTCTGTTGTAGCTTTTCTCCTTCTAGGAAACACGACACATATCCTGTATGCCTTGCATGCTAACTTTATGGCTTGATGCCTGGGCCATGTTTGGCCACATTCCACTTCATTACTAGACGAATCGACAGGAAAACTACAACTGCTACGTCTGTCTCTTTGACTATTTCCTTTCTGTCATTTGCTCTGTATTCTAGGCTTCATATTCACTCTTTTTTTTTTCTTTTTTTTTTTCACTTGTAAACTTGTGGAAACTCGTGGTCTTTAAACCTAGCATCCGCTAGACCAATTCTTTGCATTTGTTACATACAATTGACGGAGAATATACAATTTTTAGTGTCAATAATGCCCCCCTCATTCAAGATAAAAATGAGTTTTTTCCTTGAATGATTATTTGAAAGAAATAAAGTTGGACATTTAAATATTTGGGCTGTTTATCTATAATTTGTAATAAGGCCCAAATGCTAAAAATTAGTCCAACATAATTTCCCAGAACTTTGAGTAAGCCCAACTGATCAAACTATCAAATAAAGCCCAAACTTAAAAAGGTCCACTACAAGCTATTTGAATACCAGAATTCAAATCACCATTTCACTATTATCTATCTCTCTCTGTTATTTGCTTTTTCAACCCTCTGACTTCGAAAAACCCTTCTGCTCACACTCTCTAATGGTGCCCAAACGAGGTTAGGTCAAAGGAAAGAAACAAACTGAGTCACCACCTGTACAACGCTTTCCAATCGATATTCAGCAGCTACTGCGTCAAAGCATCTTTAACAGCTGCATTATCCCACGCCATGGCAACCCTGCAAAAGGAGAACTGGACCTTACTTTCAATGTAATCATTCCTGATGAGCTTACCTAGTACTATCCTATTGCAGACACTGAAACATTACTCTTCAACAAAGCAAAGCTGTCATGGAACCATTGGGATTCCAGCCCTAATCCTCTACGCACATGGCAAAGACCTAATCCAGCCTGGAAACAATGGGTCCAACGAATGATGATATACGACATTGATAATGCTAAAGTTTTCTTGGCCAAATTAGCTATGAATCTCCTCAAAAAATTTACTTTTCCAAGAAAACTTTGCAACTCTTTCTTGTTGATTGGAGGTCTTGCCCCCAAAATGGCTTTGGCTTTATTAGCATCCACTTCTATTCCTTTGTGATGTACTAAAAAGCTTAAGAAATTTCCAGCAGATACCCCAAATGCACACTGTAGAGGGTTCATTTTGAGTTTGTATGTCCTCATTCTTTGAAATGTCTACTGCAAATGTTCTAGATGCTCATCAAAACTGTTAGATTTGATGGCTACATCATCTATATAAACTTCTAAATATTTTCCAATCAAATCATGGAAAATGAAGTTCATTGCCCTTTGATAAGTTGCTCTTCATTCTTTAATTCAAAAGGCATGACTACCCATTCAAATGTCTCTAAGGCACCAGGACATCTAAATGCTGTCTTATGTGTATCCTCTGGGTTAATAAAGATCTGATTATACCTAGCATGTCCATCCATAAAGGACAAAACCTTGCTCTTGGCTGCTGAATCAACTAACAGATCAGCCACTGGCATAGGATATTCATCTTTAGGAGTTGCTAGATTCAAATTTCTAAAATCTATACACACTCTTAACTTACCATTTTTCTTCATTACAGGGACAATATTAGACAACCATTCAACATATCTGGCTGTTCTAATAAAACCTGCATCGAGTAACCTTTCGATCTCTTCCTTGACCAATAAGGTGACTTCATTAGTCATCCTTCTTGGGGGTTGTTTATGAGGAATAAAATTTCCTTTAATTGGGAGTCTATACTCTACCAATGTTCTATCTAATTCGGGCATTTCTTCATACGTCCATGCAACGCAATCCACATACTCTGAAAGCAAACTAACTAGTTTGCTCTTACATTTATTAGATAGATTAGCATTTACATAAATGGGCCTCTTACAGGCCTTACTTCCTAAGTTATATTCCTCTAAAGGGTCCTGCACCTTTGCCTTGAGATCATCAAGTTTGGTAGGAGCTGCCTTCAGATGTTCTAATTGCACCTCTTTATAACTCAGAGGGCTACTATCGATTACACATTCTGTCCAAGAACAATTAGGTAAACACTTAGGGCTAAACTTACTTTCTAAAAAGAAATTAAAAAGTCTAGAAAAAGTAGATCTAATTACATCAGCTGTCTCATCCAGCTTGTCTTCTTCTGTTACTTGCACTTGCATCACTCCTCATCTTCAGTAATTTCCTCTATTATATGCCTCTTTTGCTTCTGCATCAGGCTTGGTTTGGCCAATTCCTGGCATATCTGCTTAAAACCTTCCTCAATGAAGTCCATGAACCCTTCAGTTGTTAAGCCTTTTCCTTGCGATTTGACTTCTTCTTTATCAATCACAACTGGGCCCAAATCCTCATCATACAGCACAACCTCTATGTTGTTGACATCAGCAAGAAAAGGATTTGCACCAGCCCAGAAGATTTCCATTCCTTTTTTATTCTGACCACCACCAGTTAGAAAAATTAATGCTTGGTGTAGAGATGAAGGCACACACCCATTAAGGTGAATCCAATCCCTACCTAGAAGCACATTGTAATTAGAAGTGGAGTCTATTACAAAAAAAGTTGTTCCCATTAATCTGGAACCAACTTGAAGCTGTAAAGCTACTACTCCTCTAGCCTCAGATGATCCACCAGAAAAATTACTTATATTTACCTCAATAGGAAGTAAGTCATCGACAGACTTACCAAAAAAACTATCAGTGTCCTAGATGGGAGAATGTTGACAATAGCTCCATTGTCTACCAACACCTTTTCCATTGGTACCCTATCCAAAAAAGCTTTAACATATAGAGGCCTCAGATGCTTAATAAGCTTATCTTCTGGTTTTTGAAGTACAACTTTCTCTCCATCGACAGACTTAATGACCTCGATTGATCTCAATGGCTTGGCCTATGTCTCAACTATTACTATCTGAACAGCTGGTTCTGTCAAATCTTTAACATCACCTGCCAAGTTATCTGGCTGGTTTGGTTTGGCCTGAAACCTCTGTGGGATGGCCATAATCATATTGCACTCCTTGGAAGGGGGTGTAGACGTCCCCCGAACGCCCCGGGAGGATGACTCCCGTTCTGTTCACATTGGGTTCACTACAATTCAAAGGACTCAATTTGTCACGGTTCTAAATCTGAACCAAAGAGTCCAACTCTGGCAAATTGTTTTGAAGAAAAACAGATTTTGAAAAGAAGTGCCAAACATGGACTGCTTTGCCAGATACAGAGTCGCCACCTAAATATTTTTTATGGGGGAATTTAGGAAACCCTGACTCGGTGCCAAAGGCCATGTGTCCGTCATCACCAAAGTTGTCTTGGCTCGGGAGCTTGGGTACGATCGGGGAAGGTCAGCTATGAGCACCCCCTTTCGCCCGGTCTGAAGACCGGCCTCTACTAACCGTGATATCTTATTTTGAAAACCTTATATGTTCTTATTCCGGTTATTAGCCTAGAATTACTACGTTATGCGCACAGCAAACAAGTATAGACCAAATCGCCTAAGTTAGAACAAAATATTTTATGTTTATTTTAAAAATGGTTTGCTACTCGCAAGTAGGCTAAAATGCAGGTTTTGCCACCCTCAAGCGGGCTTTTATAAAAGAAGGTTTTGCCACTATCTAGTGGGCTTAAAACTCACAGTTTTAATGCATTATTCCAATCTAGGTAATTTGACCTCCATCCACAGGCATTCAAGCAGTTATGTCACATAAGCACTTAGCCTCATGGTAGTCATGCTATTATGGCAACACTCACACACGTGCAAGGATGCTAAAGCATAAAAACTCACCTAGTACTCCAAGCCAAAACAGAAGCTCATTAGAAATCCATGCATGGACCTAAGCATACTGAAATGTCTAATGCAACACATGCAAAGATGTAATCTAGGCAGGCTCGGCTATCCTAAACATGGCATGTGGGATGCTACAAATAACACGTATTCAATTTGGAATTGAAATACAATGCAGTTTGTATGATGTACCGAGCCCGGTGCATGTCAACAAATGCATGGATGCACGCATGCTATCATACTGTTATGCTAATTTAAATATGCCCTAATCTACCATCATAAGCGGGTAAATCAAAGGGAAGAAAGAAGTGGGTGTTGGAAGACATACACCACACTCACCCACACTTATTACAATTTTGCCCTCGCGCAGAGGGTCCGAAAGAATATACAGTCCCAAAATAATACAGTCCGAATACAAAATAAATTATTACAAAAAATTCTAATTTAATTAATAAATTAAATGCAGCATAGAAAAGGGCGCAGCCCCGCCTTGGTATGCGCGAATAAAGCATGCTCGAATCCGACTTGCCCGGAAACCCGCACCATAACACTGCTGCCTCTGTTTTTTACTGCCCTGTCTCTCCAGAAATTGCCAAAGTCTCAGAATGCCTTCCTTTAATGCTGCTGCATACCACCGGCTAGAGGAAATGTTCATCGGCCCTCCAAAATAGTCACCGGTTGCCCATGAGGTTATCGGCTGCCTATATAGTGCCGGTCGGCACTATATACTGCCGGTCGGCACAAAATTCCTGCAGGAGACAGTTTTGACAGCAGTAGCAGACAAGCAGTGCATGGCATGAATTTTTAGGCATATGTAAGCATGGCCAATGCTTCCCTATCATGTTTGGGACTCAAGGGAGCATGACCCTTGATTCTTGGGCCATCAATTATGCATCTTGGTGTATGATAGCCTAAGAAATCAAGATTGCATTTCAATGTAAAAATGCATGCAACATACAAAATGAGAACCAAGTCCCTATCATGTCAAGATCAAGGGCCCTAGTAACATGAGAATTGAGGTGTGTTTTGTCACTTGGAGTGCAAACACCCCTCATTTCCCACACTTGGTTTGACACCCCCAAACCAAGTGATGCAATGCATGTTATGCAAACATGGCTCACATGGTGCAATATATGAGATGAAATGCGAGACATACCAAATGTAACGCGACACATTATGGCAAGTATGCAACATCAGGTATGCAAGATGCAAAATATGATGCAAACATGGACATCTAAGGCAATGGGATTGACACGTGCTAAGACTATATCGACCAAACATGCAACAAGCATCAAACAAACATGCAATGGTGGACTTAAACACAATAGGGCAGACCTCAAACCTCCCCAAAACAGTGGCAAAGTATGCCCAAAATAGTAGACCAACCCTCATGTAAGCATGCAAACTAATGGGCCTAAAACCAAGGCATAAACAAGAGGTATTCCACCACCACCAACATGACCACTCATGGCACATATTAGGCATATGAAAACAGAGTTCTAGCATGAAAAGATACACCCAAATCCCTTGATATGGCAGCCCCAAAATGCTTTAAACATACAAGCATGCATAAGGTTTATTCCTAGGCACAAAAGGGGACACCTTTAAAGCATGAAGTAAGCCACGTATGCAAACATACAAACATGATTTGTGGCCTGAAATATGATCCTAAATAATGCCAAATCATGAGTATAGTCCAAGCTAAGCATGTCAGGGGCCAATATGCTTAAGATTTACAAGTCAAAACACAAGGCAACCACATCAAGCACACCAAACATGGCAAAAACAGTGGCTCACAGCCCTTAAACATGACAAAATGATGCTAATATCTTCATGAAATGAGGCTCATACATGCGAGAAACATGGCCTAAACTCATGGCTCATTTCTAGGCAAACTAGAGCATTACAAAGCAAGTACAAGAAGCATGCTAAGGACCACAAAACCAACCAAAAACAGAGATGATATATGATCCAAAACACCCAAATAAGCTCTAAAATGAAGGCATGTAAGGCAAAAAATTGCATGCTACTATGTAAGCCAAAGTAAGGACCAAAGAGGGACAAAGGAGAGGGGGGTGTCCCCCCCTTATTCATGACTAGAAAATACCTTCCTCACCACTGAAAACCCACTGGTTTTCAGTGGTGAGAAGACCAAAAACACCAAGTAAGCAAAGCTTCAAGAAAAGACACCAAAATGGCCAAAAACAAGGCCTACGAGGATGAGACTCTACCCAAACCACAAAACAATCTTAATGAATATTCTTAAGCAAGGAAAAACAAGCCTTTTTTATGTTAAGCACAAAGCCAAAAACACAAAGCAAGATGGGTAGAAAGCTAGTGCAAGAATGGGGAATCTAAAGTGAAATGCTCACCCTTGAAGATCCTTTGAAGAACAGATGGTGCAGCCCTCTTCTAGTGATCAAAATCAGTCCAAAAGCTCAACAAACAACCCTCCAAGTCTCTCAATCTCGGAGCTAGGTGTAATAGTGTGTGTAATGGTGCAAAAGTAAGACAAAACACACTATTTAGGCGTAAAACACACACACAATGATGAGAGAGAGGAGGATATAGATATAGATAGATATATATCAGAGATGTATAGATACAAGCTCTGGTTTTGTGTTGAAAATGGCTAACCTCTATCAATGGGAGAGGAGGGGTGCTTATATAGGCACAAGTAATGGCTCAAAGCTTCTCCAAGAAGCTAGCCAAAAGGGGCAAAGGGTGTACAAGGGTCTTGGCTTCTGGAGAAGCTAAGACAGCTGTCCAAGCTTCTCCAAGAAGCTTGGGCAAAAAGGTCAACCTTCTAGAAGGTTTAGGGGTTCAAAGGTGCAAAGTGGTCACTCCTATGCACGGGGATGAGTGATGGTGCATTCCAGCTGGCACAGCTGGCATGCACCATGCCTCAGGGGTTCAAAGAGTGCACGCCGGCCAGCCAAATAAATCATCGGCACAAAAAAGTGCTGGTCGGCAACATATAGTGCCGACCGGCCATATATTTTTAGAAAACAGTGCCGGTGGTCAAAAAGGAGTGCCGGTAGAGGGTGGGGGCAGCCGGTGGGATTCAGGGGTGGCTAGCAAGCCTCCTCCTACCCTAAAATGCAAAAACACACAAGTCTTAGTGCAAAACCAAGCACAGAACAAGCTGGTTGAGAGGTCTTGAGGCACGACGCGCAGCCGGGATCTCCGGGAACTCAAGACGAACACAATCATGGATAATCACCGGGTGTTCAAGCGGTGACGTCCAAGTCTTGAGGACGGTCAAAAATGGGGTGTCTACAGGGGGCAAATAACCAAAATGAATGGTAGCCAACTTTTTTCCAAAGTCACCACCAGAACTGTCTGAATTCACTTCATCTTCTTCAACCCTTTCATTAACATTCTTGTTACCAATGACCATCTCCTGATCTTGATCATCTTTCATTACCACATCTTTTTTGTTATTGTTATCTTCTTCATCAGACATCAGATCTTTTTCTAACTGTTTCAGCTTTTGCCTTAACAAAGCCTTCTCTAAAAGCTTACCCACAGGTATATCTTCAGTCTTTTCTAGTCCCATTTTCCTTTTCAAAATTTGAATTGGTTGCACTGGATGGGTCTTAGAAGTTGAACCTTTCACTTCTTTTTCTTTAGCAGCAGCAACCAATCCTTCCCTAGTCCGCACTAAGTCTTATCTTCCAGATGGTTTGTCCCCTGCAGCAGTGGACATCATAGCATGAAACCTTCTTTGTTCTCTCATTTTCTGAGTTCTTGTTTCTCCCATTGGTCTCCAACCACTCATGGGAAATTTTGGATGTGACACTCCTGGCCATCCCAAATGGGATGTTATTGGAGGTTTCACCATTCTTGGCAGAACTAGTTGCATTTCTGGCCTCACTCTTGGGCCATGATGCTGCTGCTGATATCCTCCAAATGGTCTTGCGAATTGTTGATGCCCTCCATATGGCCTTCCAAATTGTTGATGGCCACTATGTGATGCACCAAATTGTTGCCGATGGCCATTATATGGCCTAGTCAGAACCTTTGGGTTTCCATAAGGCTTAGAACCCTTATGTTGATTGAGCATAGCCCTCACATTACTAGCTCCAACCAAGCATGGATGAACAGGTGCTCCCTGGAATAAGAATGGAGCATCATCCTTACCATAGTTCTCTGCAGGTCCAAAAATTCCAGGATCTGTTCCATTATAGAACAAACAATCGTTATAAAAAATTTGTAAATCTCCACTTCCCATAGTATTAAACCTCAGGCCAACATCTTTTCCAATTTATTGAATCCCATTAATCACAATGGCCTTAGTTTTTTCTTTCTCAGAACAACATCTGAAACAGATAAAACTCTCACTTGGTTCTTTTTGAACTCTTTTTCCTTTTGCTTCTTTTGTCATTTTCTCCAGCCTTTCCTTGAAGTTTTTCTAACTCCACCAACAGAACTCTAGGATTTTTTCCTTTTTTCTTCTGATCAGTGGCCACCATATTGATTTCCACCATACTAGGAAATGGATCACTGTCAACTACCATTACTCCTTTATCTTTTTCGGCATATTTCAACATCCCTTTCTGAATTAAATCCTGCACACAATTGCGAAATGTAACACAATTATTAGTAGAATGTCTGAAAGAATTATGCCATTTGCAATATTCCTTGCCAACTCTGTCATTTTCTTTAGGAATGTTGTGGCCTGGAGTTAAAATTAAAAACTTATTTGTTAATAACTCATCAAATAATGCATCTGCTTTAGACAAATCAAAAGAATATTGTCTATGTGATATTGCCACATTCTTTTTGGCTGGTTGTGTTGCTGGCATACTTATAGGTTGGTCTGTCTTTCTTAATATTTCACAAACCATAGGTTTTTTACCTATTACTTGGGCAACATCGATGTCAACTTCCATGTCAAATTCGACTTCTTGATAATAAGTGCCTAATGAGACTGCATTTCTATGTTGTTCTTCTCTGAGAATGGCCTCATAACTAGTTGCTCTTGAAGACAACTCAAATAAATCCCTAAACATCATGCCTTCAAATTTTTTCCTAAGCTCAAAATCTAAACCATTTTGGGCTAATCTTATTACTTCTATTTTAGGCATGTATAAATGACAACGATTTTTTGCTTTTTTAAACCTGTCGATGTACTGTTCTGCACTTTCTCCTTGTCTTTGTTTAAATTTTGACAAGTCCACCATTGTCACTTCAGGTTCAGTTCTAAAGAACTGAGCATGAAACTGATTTTCCATATCTTGCCAAGTGTGAACAGAGTTCTCTGGCAAGTTAATAAACCAAGTAAATGCCACTTTCGACAAAGAATGAGGAAAGAGCTTTAACTTTAAATTATCATCATAACCAGGTTCTCCACACTGGAGTATGAATCTGCCCACATGTTCTATGGTTGATTGTCTTTCCTCCCCTGTGAACAAAGTAAACTCAAAAATTCTGTAATTCCTTGGAATAGGAATTGTTTCCATCCATGGAGGGTAAGGACTCCTAAACATTGGTCTATCTGGCCTTCTCAAGCCTGGACCATACATTTTCTGTATAATGTTCATTATTTGCTGTCTATTGACTTGAGGTTCTAAATATTGCTGTTGCTACCCTCTTCCTTCAACCTCCGGTTGGAAGTAAGGATTAGGAGGACTAGGCCCTCTAGGCCTTGGATGCATCATGTAGGGTTCAAAATATGGTTGAGGCATGGTAAAATCTCTTGCATCTTGTGGCCTTATTTGATTAAATGGCCTATTTCTCTGTTCTGCCATAGCCTGATAACCAGGCCCTTCAAATGCAAGATTATCATACATTTGTGGCCTTAGTTGCCCCCTAGGTGTCATTCCCATATTATTTACATTGTAATTAAACACTGGGTTTGTATGATATGTGGGTTGTTCCCTCTCAAACATTGGATTTATGTTTATTCCCTCCTCATATCTCTCTTGGAGTGTGGGACGTCTATAAAATGATACAGGTTGACTTACTTTTTCATGCTGTTGAGGGGCCATTTGGGGCTTAGGTTGTGCTTTTTTCCCTTGTGCTTCATCTCCAATCTTTCTTGACTGACTGGGCTTGATGTTAGCTTTCTCAAACAAAGCCATTAAGTCATCAATCATCACTTGGTTCTCATATGCTGACATAGAACCAATTACTTGCTGGGTATGCAACAAAAGAGCCCTTCTTGAATCAACTGGTAGACAACTGGATTGGCCAGTTTTGGCCACATTTTGGCCATTTCCTTGGCCTATTTCTTGCCTGTCCACTGAATGGCTATCAGTTAAGTTGTCCTCAATTCCATCGTCCAACTCTTTTTCACCTTCGACCCTTTTCTCAGGATCTTCAAAGACTTCATGCTGTTTCTTCCTAGCCATCACTCCAAATTAGACAGGTCCCACCGGGCGTGCCAAAATATGTTAGCAAAAAATCTGGTCTGGGCCAAATCGATAGAGGTGATTCGACAGAGAAGCCAAACTTTTACAAACAACAACAAATCAAGCAATTGTGGTTTGAACATCTTATGCCTTGACAGATTCAAGGACTTCTTTGGAGGTTATAATGCGAAGAAACAAGAAAGAATAAATTGAAAATCAATTGTTGAACAAACAAACTTGGAATTTAATCAGTAAAATTAAACTTCCAGTTCAATACACATGACAATCGATAGAGAATTCTTAGTTATAGAAACTGAACTACAGATAGACTACTCCTAAATAAGAACTAACTAAGTTAAGTTACTCCTAATGCTATAAGGGTTATAAATTTGTTTGAAGCTGATTTAATTAACTTCGAATTCCCAGCTTTTATATTGCTAGTCTTCAAACTCCACTGCTGCTCTGTTGCCACGTGTCCCATCATATAGCCAACTACTTCCATTTCAATGCCCATGATCTCTGCAACTGCCAGTAACTGCTATTCTGTTGCAACTTTTCTCCTTCTAGGAAACACGACACGTATCCTGTATGCCTTGCATGCTAACTTTATGGCTTGACGCTTGGGCCATGTTTGGCCACATTCCACTTCATTACTAGACGAATCGACAGAAAAACTGCAACTGCTACGTCTGTCTCTTTGACTATTTCTTTTTTGTCACTTACTCTGTATTCTAGGCTTCATATTCACTCGTTTTTTTTTTTTCACTTGTAAACTTGTGGAAACTCGTGGTCTTTAAACCTAACATCCGCTGGACCAATTCTCTGTATTTATTACATACAATCAATAAAGAATATATAATTTTTAGTGTCAATAGTAATATAGATAGTGAGAGGGTAATTTATATGAAAGTTGGGCCGAGCTGGGTATATTGGGCCGAGCTAAGTAGTGGGTCGTTTTTGGGCCGCACTACGAAGGGCTGAGTAAAAAGACCATGTAAGTTACTCCGGTCGGAAGAAGTAGTCTTGGAGTTAGACCGGTCGCAACCATGGTATCTAGTCCGGTCACATAATTCTACCTCGGTTAAGGGACGTGTTGTGTGGAATTCGATCTTCGGTAATTAGTTTGGCTCCACTCTTATGGATAGCTCGGTCTTAGCATGGGAAGCCGAGATAAGGGAAAGGGAGGTATGGGCCGAGCCATAATGGAGAGCCGGTCTAAGCATAGCTCGGTTGAAGATCATAGGTGCCTTGCTTACTCCGGTCGTAAGGTAGTTCGGCTGTGGTAAAAACCATCTCACTTGGTTTATGCAGTGAGGGGGGTGTTGGAGGATAAGTATTATCTTCCAGGAGTATGAATCCTAGGAGGACTCTACATGGAGGAGTAAGAGTCCTACCAGGATTGTACCACGCGAAACCTATAAAAGCTCACCAATATCACCTATGAAGAGGTAATGCAACTTTTCTCCCTGAATACATAGAGCTTTTGCCTATTTGTCTTGTTGACTGACTTAGGCATCGGAGAGGTTTCCGGCACACACCCGCCGGCTAGCTCACGTTTGTGTTTTCAGGTAGTGGAATGACGTCGTACGGAGGAGCGCAGACTTAGTCAACAGGATTATACGAGAAGGTGTATTTCTTTCCCGTACAGATAGATAAATAGATATAGAAGTAGCATAGATGTAATTGCATTACCTTATTATTGCTTATTTGACTATTAAAGTGCATTAAAGTTTCTTTTGACTTTCCTATTGAAGACAATCCCTATGCATATATTTAAGGTTTTATTGCTTCTCATATTGTGCACACCCCTTTGAAAAGAAAGAAGATATCTTTCACCATGACAAAAATTGTTTTTCTTTTTCTCATCTCCATTTTAAATTACCATTCACAAGCTAGCTGATACTCGTCAAAAAATTGTGTATACCGATCTTTGCATTTCTACTCTAAGATCGGACTCTTCCAGCGCAACTGCAAATGTCAAAGGCCTTGCCTGCAGCGGCGGAGGGAGTGAAGGCCAAGGAGGCCACGTGTCCCCCGGATTTTGATTTTTTATTTTATTTTATAATTTTACAAACATAAAAAAATATTTTAAATAAAAAAATTACAAAAATATTATTAGAATGAAATGTCAATGATATTTTAAAAATTATGAGAACAATAATGGTTGTTTTAATTGAAAAAGAAGAGATTACTATAAACCATATTATCTATGGAATTTTTTGAATGTAACAGCAATGTCATTATTATTGATATGCAAGAATAAGTAATATCACTATAAAGATATAAAATTTATTGGATTGTTAGTTACATTTGATATGTAAGGTTCACTCTCTATGTGTTTATGTACCATTAGTTGGTGATATTACAAATCAAATGACATAGTATTACCATTATATTGAATTTTTAATCAAATTTTGTATAAATTTTTTTTTGTCATTTTATAATTTATTTTAATACTTATATCCATATTTTTTTTTGTATTATCCATAATACACTAATTACAAATACCAATATTTTTTTGATATTTCTCAAAATTAATAGTAAAAATTTGTATGAAATATTTTTATAAAATTTTTTAATTTTGTAATTAATAAGAGCCCTATCTAAATTAATTTTCTAATTCCGCCGCTGCTTGCGGATATCATGTTAGGAGTTGCACTTGCAAAAACGACAAATACTTTCAAGCAAGTGAGGAATTTACCCAATAAGACAAGCGAACCTGTTCTCAGAGAATGTCTCACCATTTGCGCCTCACAATATGAATCAATTGTGGAATATGATATTCCTAATGCTATTAAAAATGTGGGATTGGATAATTTTCAAGCGATAGATGACGGAGATAGTGCTCGCAATAATGCCTCAACTTGTGAAGATACATTCGCCGAGGAACCAAATCTGCGCAAATCACCATTCACAGCTAGCAATAATGCTGTGGAACAACTAGTTACAATTGCCGAGGGAATTATAGAATCTCTTGGTTAATTTCCATCTTTATAAACCAGATTTAGTATTTCTTTCCAATATTGAATAAATGAAGAAACTTATTGGTTTTTCTCCTCCCCGCCTGCCCTTCCCTCTGTTTTTTCAAAATTAAATTGAAGAAACCTTAATCATGATTAGTGACTGCTCCAGGATTATAACTTAAATTTTAATTATAGTCGAGAGTTTCTATTTCCACACTTGATATAGTCTTAGTGCATACGTCTTTTTGATTCGAAAATGAGAACTATTTGGTTTGAAAATTAACTTTGAACAAAATTATTTGGTTTGGGTTTCTAAACAAGACTCATTGGTTTTGAAGTTGATTTTCAAACTAAATAATTTTATGCTAAAATCAACTTTTCATCTAAAAGTTCAGAAATTAAGCTTGTGAATTGAGATAATATGGTTTATGAAAATAAAAGCTCCAATTGAATTGTATGCATTCCATTATTATTGCTTATTTAACCATTACTACATTGAAATTTCATAAATACATGCATTTGTATTACTTACTCCATTCATATATCAAAATTGGGAAGGATGAGATCTAATATTCTTAGAACATCGGGTGTTGATTAACTTACAAAAAGTTCATAACAAATCATGAAATAAAGTTATACTTCTTTTATTTCCATTTTTATGGTAAATACAATAGTAAATTGATGGCAGTTAAGTGGAGTAAAATTAATCTAAAATTGAATAGTTGAAGTGTAAATTTGATATTATCAGAAAAATAAGAATTGAATTGATTTTTGAATAATAATTTTGAGAGCAAAATGAATAAATGGATGCTCTTTCAGTATTTCTTTCCAATATTGAATAAATGAAGGAACTTATTGGTTTTTCTCCTCCCCCACCTGCCCTTCCCTTTGTTTTTTCAAAATTAAATTGAAGAACCCTAAATCATGATTAGTGGTTGCTCCGAGATTATAACTTAAATTTTAATTATAGTTTGGCCTTAATACGTTCACAGGGTCTAAACTTGAACAATATGCCTTCTTTCTCCATTTTCATACGTTCACAGATTTGCCTCTACATGGGTTATAGATAATTCACAAATTAAAGAATAAGATAATTAAAGGAATTATCTAATGAAGTGTTTGAGTTATTATGGGAGTCTACAACTTCACTTCCATATATATCCACTAAAAAAAATTAAAGTTTTAGAGACCAATATTTAGGGACAAAATTATTTTTTAAAGACTAAATATTTTTGTTGCGAAAAGTATCGTTATTATATTTTTAACAACAAAAATTGGATATTAGTGATGGATTATTATCCTTTTAGGACTAAATTTTTTGTTCCAAAAAATAAATCATTTTGAGACTAAATTATTTTGTCCCTCTATTTATTAGTGACATTTTCAAAATTTTATCGCTAAAAGCCTTATTTTTGATTTTTCAGGACGACTTTTTAGCGATTATCCCCACAAAGATAGAAATTGGTTCCTAAATATCTTTTGCAACAAAATTTTCACTGTTAGAGACTACAAAATTTAGTCTCTAAAACTTTTATATTTTGTAGTGATCATATATCTTATCTAGAGAAATAGGATAGGTAGTATTTTGAGTGTGGGAGTTTTTCGAAAAATCTCTATAGAAAAATATCTCTTTGTTCTTCTCACTTAGGTCACCATTATTGAACTTACGAATTTGGAGTGTAGATACAACATTGGAAAGCTCTTGTAACTTCTCAATTAACGAAGGGTTTTGACGAAGGGTCTTCCAAACGAGACTCGTAATTTAAGTTATCTGATCCAAACAGTTTCTGCTTGAGATAACATGATAACTCACATCTTTTTCTTCACACACATATATATATATATATAAATCAGATCAATGGACGTTGACCTACCAGCAACCAAACTCCCATTGCATCACATGAGACCAAAAGGAAAAAAATAATTTTCCCTTGCCTTTAATGATATTGAAACACGAATTATATTGGCCATAATAGTATAGTATTGACCATACATTAATAAATAAGGACATCGAAACTTTAAAATTTCATTAGGTAAAAATTGGTGGTGTCGTACTCATTGATTGGTATATTAATTCGTGTATTAATATAGTCATAATATTGTCATTTTAAAAATATGACTTCATTTATTAAACAAATTAGAGTAATGCTAGACATTTCAAAAATTCTACCAAATGTTTTATATGGGTATGGAACCCACACAATGTGAGTCCCATGTGGGTGCCATACATTTGGTAGAATTTTTGGTAAAATTTTTGGGGTCCCTATCATTTTTGTACAAATTATGAAAGAAAAATATTAGGATCCCAAAATCCTTAAATTATGCTACATCATTCGTTAGTACACTAATTGATATATAAATTGGTGTATATAGCATTATTTGGTAACAATATAAAGAATAATACTATATGCACCAATTAGTATACTAACTAGTGTACGAATTGATGATGTGGCATAATTTAATAGTTTTTGTTATTTGTAATTTGTATAATGAGTGAGATCAATAATAATGTCATAACTAGTGTTGGTGCACTAATTAGTACATTAATTGGTGCATGTAGCACCACCGCAATATAAAAGACACATAATGGTTGATATTTAAAATCAGAAAAATGTTAGGGATTACAAATGTTTTATCAATATTTCTACCAAATATTTTATATGAGTATGAGACCCACACCATGTGAATTCACACAGTGTGAAACATTTAATAGAAATATTAAAAAAATATTTAAAATCCCTAACTTTACTCCTAAAATCATATTCTTTACTCGAGTGGAAACAAGCATTTTGGATAGAGGAGCCATACTCCATCCTCTATATTTGTGGGAGGTAATATTTTGTTAAAAAATTATTGGTCTTAATGTTGATTGTTACTTATTTGAAAAAGTTTTAAGACTCAAATCTTTCGATTCTCAAATATAAAAATTTTGTTACAAAAAAATATTTAGAGATCAATTCATGTCGTCCCTAAAAAGTCATCTTAAAAAATAAAAAAAATAATTTTGTTCATTTTCTTTAATTGATTTATCCAATGAGGTCCACTAATTTAAGTGGGTGCAATCCAATGAAACCCGGTAAATGAACTAATCAAATTAAGAGAATTTTGTTCGACTCGAATTTAAATAAATGCCTTTGAATTGGATCATCCCATGCAGATGCAGTGCACAATCTTCCCCTGTAATTTCTCCTTAAACAATGTGATCGTTGCATGTAATAATTACTAGCACACCAGGAGTCCCTGTTCCAAGTTGTTATCATCACTAAATTCATCAATTAGTGTACTAACTAATGTATCAAAACTAGTTATGATATTATTATTGACCTCACTCATTAATCACATTACAAATATTAAAAACCTCTTAAATTATGTTATATCATCAATTGATACACTAATTAATATACTAATTGGTGCATATAGCATTATTCAAATTAATCTCGAGAAGAATTTAATTACACCTTTTCATTTGGAGTAAGGATCCTCTAGAGTTTTTTTTTTTCCTAAAGTTTTCTAGAGTGGTGCATTGTGTGGTTGAGATTTAATGACAAGTCACATCAATTTTTCAGCATTAAATCTCAACCACACAATACACCACTTTAGGAAACTTTAGAAAAAAAACACTCTGGAGGATCCTTGGTGTTTCATTTGCTCCAAATAATGTAAATTAATGCACAACTTGGAGTCCTTGGTCTCCCCTGATTAATGCACCCTTCCAATTCCCTCCATGATATACTCACTCACCTGTATATGTGATCTCTATATAATCACTGAAGCTCAGTGTTGAGGTACACATCCTCAGAGAAACAGAGATGGCAAACAAATACATGGTCCATTTCTCTGGCAAAACCATCGAAGCAACCGTCACTGACAAAGCCTCTGTGGTCGATGAGTGGGTTCGTGAGGCTCGTTCTCTGCACGTTGGACAACATGACATGATCGTGGGATTGGACTGTGAGTGGAAGCCAGACACCATAAGCTCAATGAACAACAGGACAGCCACATTGCAGCTATGCATCGGCACAAAGTGTCTTGTAATCCAACTCTTTTACATTGACTACATTCCTCAATCCATCAAGTTCAAGAGTTTCCTCAGTGACTCAAACTTTACTTTTGTTGGTGTCGAGGTTGGGGACGATGTGTCGAAGCTTAGGGATGAGTATGGGCTAATTTGCACTAGCACTGCTGACATTCAAGCTCTGGCTATGACTCGCTGGCCATTGCAGTTTTATCGCATGCCTGGTTTGAAATCCCTTGCTTATCAATTGGTCGGTCTTTCGATGGAAAAGCCTATGCATGGCCGTAGGAGCAATTGGGAGGCTAGAGTGCTTGATGAGAAGCAGATTGAGTATGCTTGCATTGATGCTTGTGCTTGTTATAAGATTGGTCACAGGCTACTTAAGAAGTAACCAATGTGACTGTTTCTCTGCTCTTTGAATTTTGTTTTCAGTATGTCACAAATGTTCTGGGCTGCTGAGGAGTTTTACTGATACTGATTGGCTCGTCTACGATCATATTATTGTGGTTGGTACTGAAGTGCATGATCTTTGAAACATAGAACAAACTTTGAACAGAACAGCTAAATCATTAAATAGTTTGTCACTGCATACTGTTTTATTGCCTATCAAAGTAGAGCAAATATCATTTTTCCCTCCAAATTTTCACTCATTTTTCAATTTGACCCTTAGACTTTGATTAATATCAATTTTACACTCAAACTTTTAAAATTTTGATCAATTTGATCCCTCCTGTCACATTCTGTCTACATGACACCAAAGTTTATTCAAAATTTCATTTTACTCTCAAAATTATATCTTAAAAATTAATTTGCCCCAAACTATACCTTAAAAATTAATTTGCCCCTCACGTCAGCACATTTCGTTCAATTGTAGACGGAATGTGACGGTAGAGGCCAAATTGATCAAAATGTTTAGGCGTAAAATTGATATGAATCGAAGTCTGAAAGTCAAATTAAAAAATGCGTGAAAATTTAAGAGGCAAAATGATATTTTCTTATCAAAGTATATGGTTTCTATGCAATTTTTTATGGTTCTTTTCTTTTGTTCCCTTGTTACTTGATGTATGTTATAATAATTTAAAAATGATATATAATTTTATTTTTTTAGATTCAATGATGTGTAAATGATATTATTGACTAATGTTTAGAAAAAAATATACGACAGAATGTTACCTTAGATATTTTAATTGATTGTTTATCATTGACTTTGGCCTAGAATAGTAATGGGTATGCAAATTTGCATAAGTTCTTACAAAAATACATAAGTTATCTTATAAATTCAAATAAATTGAATACAAATTCGTGTAAGTTAATTCATAAATATTTGAGAAATCGCAACTTGGCGTAAGTTCTCGCAAATATACATAAGTTATCTTACAAAATCACGTAATTTAAACACAAATTCATGTAAATTAACCTATAAAAACTTGAAAAATCACAATTTAATGTAAGTTCTCACAAATATACGTAAATTACCTAATAAAATCACATAAGTTAACCTATAAAAATGTATCCTAAGTTTTCACAAAAGTGTGTAATTTAAGTTATAAAAATATATAAATAAATGTTATACCATATGCCTTGCACACTCTAGAATTATCCTAAAAGAAAGAGAAAAAAAAAAGAAAAAAAGAAAAAGCTTTCTATCCATAATTTCATGGCGAGTATATTAAAACCATTCTCTTTATAATGCATTTAAATTAAGAGTGTTACGTGCAAATTGCACACATGTATCACTTTGTCCATACATACAGCATTTATTTGGAAGGACTTGAGTAAGATTTTGTTAATGTTGCATCTGGATGTTGTTGGATTATAGTAGGAATTTGTGGAATCAAATGAAATTAATGTTGATTTACCATAAATTTACAATAAGTGGTGAAATGAAACAAAATTTGATTTTTCTCTTTTCTATTTTTCTATGGTAAATCTAGTCAGTCAAATGTTACACTCTGTTTGAATGAAAGGGTTTGGTAAGAAAAGAAAAAGAAACAGAAATTATGAGAATATAAAACTCATTTGTTTAAATGACTAAGTAGGTGAGAAATGGTGAATGAGAGTTAAGAACTTTCACCAAAGTTGTGTTTTATTTTTTACCAAAAGTGATGAGATTTGGTGAGAAAAGAAAAGGGTTTAATGAAATTTTTGTAAAACACCAAAATTACCCTATGGTGGGAGAAATTGAAAAAATAGCTTATTAATGTGGAAGGTTATTTTGGTAAAATGAAATAAAATACTTCTCTCTCTCTCTCTCTCTCTCTCTCTCTCTTTCTCTCTCTCTCTCTCTCTCTCTCTCTCTTATTTACTCTATTTGAACAAGATAGGTGATAAATTAATTTTTTGTAAACACAATGGTGTAAAACTGTCACGACCCCAACTCGCCCCTAGAGATTAGAGTGGTGACCGACCAGTAATCATAGATTACCTTCGGCTTCAAAAACAAATTCAATCATAATATAATATCGGGGTTTAGTGGAAGCAATAATGAAATATAACTAAGTCCACAGAGTCGTGCATACATGATAAACTGAGATATTTAAAATATTTCATAATACACTTTCATAATTATACGTACATAGGCATATCTTATACAACCCAAGATCATACAATTAAGACTTGACAAAATATAAAGCTAAAGCCTCATCACGGAGGCACATCTTGGATGGTTTGACAAAAAGGGCGGACTCCGAGACAATCTCTAATGCCGATCTTCCAGTTGTTCACCTACATATATATATAAATTGTGAGTTGGAGCCCAGTGAATAACAACAACGCAAAGGGGTAATGAATGTTGTCCAATAACGTATATAAATCACAGTATAAATTCTTGATTCAGAGTTTCTTAACATATTAGAATCATCCTCATCTTTGTAAACAATCATACATGGTACATCCAATAGCAAAACATAATAGATGGTCATATAAAACCAGAACAAATAAAATAGATGGCCAAATCAGAAAAGATAACCATGAAGGTTAGACAGATAGTTCCCAAGGGTTGGAACCGACAGAGATCTTTGACAATAGATACAAATGCTAAAGGATGACACGAATACGAGTCAGAAAAGGTCAATCATTCATTCATTTACATAGACTATCAGTTCAGAAACATAACATAACTTGTAATTCAAAAAATACTTTTAAACAAACATAATTTTACAGAGTTATTACTCACAGATGGCTCCTTAGACAGATTGGTCAAAACGTGGCGTATAACCTACACAAACATACCGAAGTACAATATCTCAAAATACATTTGATTTATTAATCAATTCTTAAACTTATTCAGAATGTTTGCTATGTGTTCATTGAGTCGTTTCTACTTGTTTCCTAAACTTTTCCTTAATCATGATATGCATATGAGTCAAAAATATCAGTTTAAATCATGCAAATGAAGGCCCGTGCATCAGAAAAATGAAAAGAAAACGAAATAGAAATTGGTCCTGAAAATCGCACGTGCAGAGGTCATGGCTGCATGTGTAATTAAAGCAATAGCGAAGCAAAACAAGGGAAATTGTTTTGCATGTGCGGGGCTTTAAGCCACATGTGCGGTTCTAAGTTCAAAATTGTCCGAAAATTGGCTTTAAGTTTGGAACTCGAATTCTTCAAATCCAAACTTCAAATTTATGCATTTTAACCCAAAAGCTCGTTAAAACAATCTTGAACTTGAATTTCCAACATCATATACAAATTATAACTTTAAACAAAACCCAAAATTTCAATTGTAAAGCAAAATCTTGAGTTTAGAGTTAATACCATAAAACTTGCATTTGGAAGCTCCAACCTCAACTTCCATGGGAGTGTTCTTTGAAAACTTATGAGCTATGCATGGAAAACAGGGTTTTGAACCTGAATTTCATGAATATAATCCAAAACCCTTCTCAATCTCAAGAATAATAAGAAGATTCTAAATAACTCAAGCTTAAATTTCATACCTTAAACTTCAATTTCAGAAATCAGAAATGATTCCCTTAAGCTTCTTCAATTCTTCTTTAATTTACACAAGTCTTGAGCTCCAACTCTCAAGAATGGAGCTTTCTCTCTTTACACTCTCTCTCTCTGTCTTGCTTTATAATTGAATTCTCCAACACACATGTAGTAGTAAGATGGACCCTTCTTCTTGACTTTGAAAAGTCTTTACCCAAGTGATATACACACTCAACACAATGTACAAATACACAAAGATTTCTGAGCTCACACACCGATTTCTCAGCACACCCATACCCACATCCATTCTCAAATTATAGACTCTTTCATAATTCAATTTATGATCAGATTGGCTTAGTTTAGCAACATTTTAGTCTTAATTAATCTTGATTAGAACATAATTAATCATAACTAATCACAAATACCACATAATTTAATATTAATTGAATTGACTTCGATTAAGGCCCAATTAATTACAATTAAATATATTGATCTGAATCATATTTTTAATCAAACTCCCAAAAGGTTCCAAATATCAGATTAAACTTACTGCCGCCATCAATTTTGGTTTCTCAAATCACTAAAGTCTTTAATTTCATATCAAACCCAAAATTTTTGTCAATAAATTACATATTCAAATTGGACACCTATTTAATTCATAATAATTATAATTTCCCCAAATTGAATTAACTTAATTAACTCCAATTCAGATCCAATTAATCAAATCTTAATTTCACTAAATTGAATCGGATATTTAATTAAATTCCCAAATGGGTCAATACTTGTAATTAAACTAATGAAACTCGTCAATTTCACCTTCTTGGGCCATTTAGGCTTCTAATTTCTAATTTCAAATTAAATCCTTAATAGAATCATATACGAATCAAACTCCATAATTCTCATAAATCTCAAATTAAATCAGAATAATGGCTAATTAAAATCTGAATCTCTTTAATTAATTAAATATAAAATATTATATGTTGCGGGGTCATTACAAAAACCATAATCATTTCCTTCGTTTTTTAACTTAGATGAGAAATTACAACAAAATTTTTTTTTTTTCATCTCACGATCCAAACGGAAGGTTAGCGTAATGTATTAAAATTCATTGAACTATTACAATTATTAAGCATGAAATGATATGAATCAAATGTAATAGAAAAGGAAAATGTTATGGTGTACACCTTTTAGAGATGTATACCATACACACACTATTACAAAATGTATAAATTTATCACAAAATTTTGTAACAGCAATCACAAAATATATAAACTTACTACAAATTGGCATGATAAAATGTCCACAAATTTGTGATTGATGTTGCAAAAATTTGTGATTTGATTACGATATTTTTTGTTACGTTAATTTGTGGTTGATAATGCAATAACTTCAATGAAGGATCCGTCAAACTGATCCATGCTTCCAATGGGTTTGCTGGTCTTGGTGTCCTCAAAGCGTGCTTGCAAAAAGGTCCAAATGGGGAGATAGACCCCCAACGGACATTTTGACGATCACGTTAGGTTAGGGCAGATTGATTTTAGAGAGAGAGAGAGAGAGAGAGAGAGAGAGAAGCAAAGGGGTGAAGACTTAACCTCTAACGTATCTCGAAAGCTTCCTTATATCCTTTGATCATCATTTCCTTATTCATTCTAAGCTGTCTTGTTGGCCTAAAGTCTATGGCCTAGTTAACATCGTTCACGGTGATTCTGCATACTCCGGTGTGAGGGGTCTTGCTGTATTTAATGCTACAGTGGCCTCATTAAATGGCTAATGTGTGGGTGCAATAACTTTACAAGATCTTTGTCTGCTCATGTGGTTGATTCCTTACCTGACAAGTGTTTGAATGCTATTGGTTCTAGGCCAGCATTGGCTTCTCAAAGTTATTGGGTTGACTGGACTTTAACACCTGGGTCGTGAGCTGGGCCCTGAGCTGTAGGCTGGGCCCCATTGGGCGCCTATCAGTATTAGTAGTCCCTCATTTCAAAGTGCAGCTTTAGTTCAACGAAGGGAATAAGAAAGAAGATAATAGTCCCCTAGAACGCCAAAGAGAAGACCAAAGGGGGAGGAGGGGAAGGATGGTGGGCATAACAAGGGATGACTGGGAGCGAGTGTGGTTGGTGTGCTACCGAAGAAGGAGGTGACCGACTGACATGGTGGCCAACCGACGAAAGTATCGACCAGACCGACATGGTGGTCGACTGTGGAGGGAGATGACCGGCCATCATGACGGCTGATCGATGCGGGGCCAACCGCCATGGTGACTGACTGTTGAGGGAATGATCAACTAACGTGGTGACCGACCGTTGAGGGAGGTGACCGATCGACGTGGTGGCCAACCGATGAAAAGATCGACCTACGCGGTGGCCGACCGTTGGAAAGATCGACTGACGTAGTGGCCGACCGACGTGGTGGTAGACCGATGAAAAGATCGACCGATGCGGTGGCCGACCGACGTAGTGGTCGATCGTGGGAGGCATTTATGGTGCACGGGGCTCGAGGTACAGGAAAATAAGTGATGATGTGAAGTGGAATAGATGGGGACGAGGAAAGAGAATGAGTGCGATGAATGAGGGATCGAGGCTGTACACGTGGGACAATCTGGGCCATTAGTGAGGGATGTGAAACGGTAGTAGGAAGTGAAAGGGTTGTATAAGGGGTGACATAGGAAAGGCGGGGGTTCTATCTTGGTGGAATTTTCAAACTGGCGAATTTTAACTGCGATCCTTAGAACACAGGCAAACCCTGGGCATTTAGACTGGTGCGATTTACTTATCTTATTGCGAAAAATTAGCACGTTCCAGACTTTAGCTCCTACATCTCGGTGGACTCTCCCCTCTTTTACATCGCAAATTTTTTTGCCCCCGCAACCAAAGCGATATGTAGAAACGTAAAGGAGATAGCATAAGACAAAGCGTCGGCCATGACATTAGATGCGTTGGGAGAGGATGATGGAGTGGCACTGGCAAAAAAATATAGAGTGGAGAGGCTAGGGAAAATGGGCGTGGAGCAGCCAGTGCAACCTTTACCGATGACAATGATCTCAGCGGCCCAACCGATTAGCCAAGTGGCATTGGACCCTTAGCATACCAAGGCAGACAAATCCACGCTACCGGAAGAGGATCTAGAGGAGTTGCATAGTAGATACCAGATTTCGACAGAGGTAGAGCCGAGATTGCCAACGGCAAAAGAGAGGGCGTCTGATATACGGCCAATGGAGTTTGCACTGTACGAAGAGGCCTGAGGCTACCCCTCCTACAACTAGTGGTCAACGTGTTGAATCACTTGGAGGTGGCTCCAGGACAACTAAGGCTGAATGCATAGAAGATTCTATGTGTGCGCGATTGCATAGCCACGGGCGACCAGAGGAGAGGTGATGATGGTGGATGAATTTTTTTCATGTTACAAGGTTTCAGGGTAACAAGAAACATGGGTGACCCTGCAAGCAATAGCTGGGAGGGGATTGGTGGTGGCACTACCCTTGTCGGTAAAGGGTTGGCGGCCAATGTGGTTTTTTGTGTCAGCAAATGGCAGGAGAGGAGTGCACACGATTTGAAAGGTCCCTACGAAGTCGCTGGAGCCAAAGTTAGACATTGCGACGGAAAGAAGGGTCAAACAGGTGAAAGAGTAGAGGGAGAATGAAGGGCTAAAATAGGACGACCTCGTCCAGCCCTTAGCCCTGTTTGTCCTGAATCTGGGGCCTCAGCCGATCGAGGAAGACCCTGCGCCGGAGGAGGTGAAGGCAAGGAGGAAGACACAAGAAGCAGAGGACACGCGAGCTTTTGCTATGGCGAACAAATACAAAGAGAAATAGTTGGGCCCAACGCCGAAGCTAGTCGCAAAGAGGTTAGTCTGACCACGACCTAAACCTTTGGGAGAGAAAGACTTAGCAACATTTGTGCCTCTGTGAGCTTTGGTGGATCCACTGAAGAAGAGAAGTAAGAGGGAGATGGAGTTGGTTTTGAAGAAGAAGAGGAATGTGGCTTCGGAGGGAAGTGAAGAAGGACCATTGCTAAAGAAGACAAAAGAGGAAGTAGTGGAGTTGCCTCCAAAAGTAGAGAAAGAGGAGACCAGGGTTGGTATAGAGGCAGATGGAGGTTTGGTCGAGCTCACGATCGTCTAAGTGATGAGTGGAGTAGACGAGCAAAAAGGGTTGCCAAAGGCCAACCGATCGACAGACCTACCCTCAAAGGACGTGCCCTTAAGAGAAGTGCCTCAAAGTCAGGAGTTAGGGAGAGAGCAGGCGAGCGGAGCAGAGACGAGTGCTGTGTTGGGGATCGCCACTCATCAGTTCGTGCGGTAGTCGGCTGCTTGGTTGGTGATGAGGGAGAAGCCAAGGCAGCTACAAACCGTCTGTTGGGGATTGTTGAGGACGCGTCCTTGTAGAGTGTTGCACAATTTACGGAGGTTGACCTTATACGAGGATTTTGCTCAGCGCAGATGAAAGCAGTGGCCTTGGCAACTGTTCTGTTGGGCAACACAGTGGGGGGCGAAGGTGGAAGAGAAGCCGCTTAAGGCCTAATTGGAAGGGGTTCGGGCGTAATTGTAGAACGTAAGAGTGGAGATGGCTGGCTGGAGAAAGGAGCAATTCCGGTCGGTCCCACGTCGGTCCGCCGTCACGACAGTTGATCACTTCCATCCATGGTCGACCACCAAGTTGGTTGATCCATTCCTCGGTCGGCCACCATGTTAGTCGGTCACCTCCCTCCACGGTCGACTGTTGACCACCACGTCGGTAGGTCACCTTTCTCCTCGGTCGCCCACCAACCGCGCCTGTTCCCAAGCGTCCCCTGTCATGGCCGACACTTTGTCTCGTGCCATTTCCTTCACGTTTTTGTATATCACTTTGGTTGTAGGGGCAAAGAAATTTGCGATGTGAAAGAGGGGAGAGTCCACCGAGATGTAGGAGCTAAAGTCTGGGATGTGCTGATTTTTCACAATAAGGTAAGTAAATCGCACCAGTCCGAATGCCCAGGGTTTGCCTGTGTTCGCGGTTAAAATTTGCCATTTTGAAAATTTCACCAAGATAAGATCCTCGTCTTTCCTACATCACTCCCTATATAACCCTTTCACTTCCTACTACCGCTTCACATCTCTCAACAGTGGCCCAGATTGCCTCACGTGTACAGCCTCGATCCCTTCTTCATCACACTTATTCTGTTTCCTCCCCTCCTTCTATTCCACTTTATATCATCACGTGTTTTTTAGTACCTCAAGCCCCGTGCACCATAAATGCCTCCCACAATCGACCACCACGTCGGTCGATTTTTCCAACGGTCGGCCATAGCATTGGTTGAGCTTTTCATTGGTTGGCTACCACGTCAGTCGGTCACCTCCCTCAACGATCAACCACCACGTCGGTCGACCACCACGTCAGTCGGTCACCTCCCTCAATGATCAACCACCACGTCGGTCGATTATCACATCAATCGATCCTTCCCTCAACGGTCGGTCACCACGGCAGTCGTTGGGTTTTTGAAGAGGGAAATGAGAAAATTCAACAGGCACAAACCGACTGTGAAGGCTGTGAAAATGACCTTGTCATCTTTTTCCTCCACTTGTAAGGCCTCTACATTGAAGCGGGTGACAAAGTTGCGTAGCGATTCCCCCTCGGTCTGCCGGATGTTTAACAGTGGAGTCGCCGGGTGTCGTTCGAGCTGCGCACCGATGAAATGGCTCAGGAAAGAGTCGTTGAGCTGGTGAAAGGAAGTGACAGAGTCTGGGGGTAGTTGGTTAAACCAGAGTTGCGCCGACCTCTTCAACGTGACGGGGAGAGCGCGACACATGATTTCATCTGGAACGGCGTGGAAGATCATAAGTGTCCAATATGCTTCCACGTGGTCAATCGGATTTGAACTTAGAGGGTAGAGCTTTATCTTTGATGGAAGTGATAAAAGGGGAGTTGATGGTGAAAGAAGGTTTATGTTGTATATTCTACATGACCTCTTGTAACTAAAGCTTCATAGCCCGTAATTTTTCGTCCCAAACGGGGGCATTTTCTCCATAAGTATGAACTGGGGATTGAAAATTGCTAGCCTCACCTTCATGGACGGCGGCGTGGTGCAGTGGCAGGTGGTTGTGGAACAACGGTGGTCCCTCTTGATGGGGCTATGAGCCTGGAGGAGGGGCACGTAGATCGTTGAGGTTCGACAGTTGAGTCTGTGGGACAAAGGGAGAGAATATTCCTTGGGACACATGTGGCGGGAATTGGTGATGATTGTGGGTTTGTTCTGGATTAGGGGGGACTATTTACGGTGGTGGAGGAAGGATAGGTAAGTCGCGCTGGAGCAAAGCGTTGATCAGGGCTTGGTTTTGTTCGGTCAGCCGATTGATGCTGTTGGTGAGTTCTGTGAAACATGGAGGTGGGTTATTTGGGTTGGAGGACTTAGTTTTTAGGTTACCAGCATAGTGTTGTAAAGCCATGGACCTGGTCATGACCATCCACCTTGATGTAGGAGATGGGTGTTAACGAGGTTCCTTCCGGCAACAATGAACACAACTGTCGACCAGAGGAGATTTCCTACAGACGGCGCCAACTGATAATGCAATAACTTCAATGAAGGATGGGTCGGATTGATCCACGCTTCTAATGGGTCTGCTGGCCTTAGTGTCCTCAAAGCGTGCCTGCAAAAAGGTCCAAAGGGAGAGATAGACTCCTGACGAATACTCCGGCGATCAAGTTAGGTTAGGGTAGATTGATTTTAGAGAGAGAAAGAGAGAACAAAAGCAAGGGGGTGAAGACTTAACCTCTAACGTATCTCAAAAACTTCCTTATATCCTTTGCTCATCATTTCTTTGTCCATTCTAAGCTGTCTTGTTGGCCGAGGGTCTATGGCCTAGTTAACATCGTTCATGGTGATTCTATATACTCCAGCATGAAGGGTCTTGCTACATTTAATGCTACAGTGGCCTCATTAAATGGCTGATGTGTGGGTGCAATAACTTTGCAGAATCTTTGTCTGCTCACGTGGTTGATTCCCTACCTGACAAGTGTTTGAATGCTATTGGTCCTGGGCCAGCATTGGCTTCTCAAAGTTATTAGGCTGATTGGGCTTTAAGACCTGGTCTGTGAGCTAGGCCGTGAGCCGTGGACTAAGCCCCCTTGGGTGCCCATCAGTATTAGTGGTGAAGTTACACATTTCGTGATTAATATTACAAAATTTTATGATAATGTTACACATTTGATGGTAAGAATGCATATGATATCACTACAACAAAAATAGTCTTTAGACACGAAAACTAATGACGAAATTTTTTTTTGTCACGAAATATGTATGTTTTAATGACGAAAACCATATTTCGTCTCCAAATATACCATTTTTGGAGACAAAAATAAAATTTCGTCACCAATCTAAATCATAATAAAAAACATAGGTGACGAAATTATATTTCGTCATTATTTATATTTTTTTTGTCACCAAATATTTTCCCGCTAATATTTTCGGAGGGCGCCAAAATTAATAGACTTTTGGTGACGAAAAAATTGGTCACCAATTATAAAATTATTAATGACGAATATTTTTTTGTCACCAATAATTTTTAATATTTTAATATCATTTAGTGACAAAACTATTTTTGTGGCCAGTATTTTTATCTTTGGTGAAGAAATAATTTTGTCACCAAAACATAATTTAGTCACTAAATATTTTAGGGGGGAAATAAAAATGAAAAAAGATAAAAAAAACTATGTCGTTTTGAAATTCTTAAATCAAAAATATGTTTCCTGAGCCTTGAGCTTCCCTCATTGTTGCCCTCTTCCTTAATAAAAAAAACGTTTCATTTTTCCTTGAGCTTCCGATCGGTTCATCAAGCCCTACCCACCATCTCCTCACTTCGTCCCCTGGGTTTGCCGCTCTTCATCTTCGCCTCTGCCTTGAACTTACCAGGTTAGTGTCTCTCTCTCTCTCTCTCAATCTCTCTCTGTGTTCATGTTTATATATAATCGATCGATTGACCTTCCTTTTTCATCGTTGCAACTCCTCACTTCCGATAGGTTCATCAAACCCTTTCGGCTCTGCCGTTGTGCTTATCAGGTCAGTCTCTCTCTCTCTCTCTCTATATATATATATATCTCAATATACAACGATTTCTTTTTGGATCCCTCTAATCAGTCTTGTTTCATCGAATGCTCTCTGCAATTTGTCAACTCACTGCCCTCATTTCTATTTCTAGTGAAGAATCCATATCTATGTCTATATCTATAACTCTATCATTTTATTTTCATACATACTTTCTGATTTTTTTTCTTTTTAATCTCTATCATTTGATTTTCATACATAGACTTTTTGATTGATTTGCAATCGATCTGTGCTTCTCTCTTATTTTTCTTTTATACCCTTGTGTTTGTATATTTATTTCTGAAGCAAGATTGTTTCTTTTTTTTAAGCACCAAAATAAAAATTTTAAGTGCCAAACACCAAAAAATTAAAAAAAGAAAAGAAAGAAATAATCAAAGGCTTTGGCTTATGTCCAGTCCTTAATCGGATTGGACCGTGTTGTTGGGCCCATGGGGGCCCACTATGGGTCCCATTTTGATAATCTGAACCGTTCAATGTGTAGAACTCGTCGAGTACTATATGCCTGTAAAAAATCACGTTGATCGGATATCGATAGCTATGTGATCAAAACAGACTTACTTTTTTTGCACATCGTAAATACTTTTCCAACCACGATGTGTCTATTGCGTAGGCCGTAAATGGTAATAATGATAATTTTTTTACGGCTTGCAATGCACGCCGTAAATAATAAAAGTTTCCACGACGTGCATATGACATGCCGTTAATACATCAATCACACACGACGCACATACAGAACGCCTGCCGTTAAAAGTATTACACTTTTTACGACGCACACATCGCCTGCCGTTAAAAGTATTATTTTTTTACGACACACAATGCATGTCGTGAATTATATGATTTAAAAAACAAACAAAAAAAGTGCCAATATGAAATTTGGGGCGCCAATCACCAAAAAATATTTATATATATATTATAATTTTTTTTTTCCAAAATAACTATTTTGCTTTCCTCTAATCAGAATAGAATACCAAAAAATTTTTAAAAAAATAAAATCACAGGCCCTAGCTCTTCAGCCCACCCAAAAAAACAAAAAAAAAAAAATCAAAATACAAGGCTGTGGCTTCTAATGAAAATAAACCCAGAAGGTTTCATCAAAAGGGAGAATAGAATGGGCTTCCATTCAAAAAGATGGGTTAGAGAGAGAAGCTCTCTAGAAAACGTTGTCTTCTAGGGTTTCAATTGCTCATTGATTTCCTGATGTCTGTAGGTATCGTTACCATTGATGATGAAAATTTGGGGGTTTTTACTCAGAATTGTTTGGGCAATCTAGGGCTTGAAAACTGTGCGTGTGAAGCACTGTGTGCGTCTGCGATTAAGATGGTGGAACATTCTGGTTCCCCTTCTAAATAGATGGAAGAAATCAGAGAGAGATTGAATGTGATGGAAGCAAATATTACCGGGGTAAATCAGGAGAAGGGTTCGTCTCATTGAAGAAGGGTTACCTGGTACATTGCTTCCTCCTCTCCTTCCTCTTATCTTTGTTGATTTCTATTATAGTGATCACTCATTATTTCTTTTGTTTTGCTTTCGATTTCTATTTCGATTTTGATCATCTCATCTCATCGATTTCGATTTCGTTTTCGATTTCGATTTCATCTCTCTATTGCAGATTATCTTTCTTTTTATGGTAAACTGCTGCTGTTGCTTCTCTCTCTCTCTCTCTCTCTCTCTCTCTCAGATTATTTATTTTGGTTTTTTATTTTTTATTTATAGATTTTTTTTTATTTTTTTGGTGTGTGTGTGTGTGAATGCATACTGGTCTGGTAATAACTAGGATTTTGGCTGATTTTCCAAGACTCCTAATGGCTGACATGGTGGCCATATTTTGAAGTTGGTCCAAATTTTATAACCATACCATCTTAAAATTGAAGCAACTGACAGACATGTCAACCCTCTTAGCGCCCATCCCACTGTTTCCACTATTACAACTTCAAACTACTCTCCAGTTAATTCCTCTGAAGGGATTTGATAATCTCCATTCTGAAACTGAGTGAGCAAATCTGCCATTGCTCGTCTTTTGATCACCTTAGGAATTTTTCAGGCAATGTCAAATTTTTCCAAAGAAAGGAGCCATAGGGTTGTACGAGCAATTAATTCAGGTTTGGTGAGTAAATAACAAACATGCGCGCACTTTGTCATTGCATACAGAGGATAGGCCCAAAGGTAGTGTCTTAGCTTTTGAGCGACAAACACCAATGCTAAACAATGTCTTTTAATGGTAGAATACTCTCCTTTATGTGTATGATGATTGCTTGTCTTTGTTTCTCTTTGTTGTCTTTGGCCGGTTATGTTTGTGTATCTATGTTTGCTTAGGTATCTCTATATATCTCTACTTTGTTTCTATTGTCCCGTAGAGAAGAAAACTATATACATGTTATTTATGCCTCTTAGGTGTTTGATAAAACGCTGAGTGGTTGGATCTTAGTATATTATATTGTTTTCTTGTGAGCTTTTCTTAAATATGTCTATGTATATATAAAGTAAATGACTATTTGAAAGTTATCATGTTATATGTGAGAAATCACCAAGGAGATGAAAAGTTTGGTGAAATAAAAATGTTATATATAACATCCCTTACAACACAAAAAAAAAAAAAAAAAAAAAATTGGATTGTTTTTTTTTTTAAAGAAAAAAAATTTGGTTATTAAAAAATAAATTAAAAATTAAAAAACGAATTGTAGAATGTATGCTAAAATGACGATAACATTGGCTACAAGTAGATGTCAATACATTCATAAAGACAACTTACTTTTAATGTAACACAATTTTACTCCCATGTGATATATATTTCATAGCTCCATCTTGGATGTCCCTAAATTATTCTCCATTTTCAGAAGTCAATGGATAGTTTTACTAAATTTCCCTCAATGTCTTTCTAAAATTAGTACTAGTTGGCCAGAGATAATGCCAATCCATGTAAGGCTAAAATTGAAACCTGCAATGTAAACACATTAAATGAACTTCACTCAAACATTGTGCTTATTTCCAGTGTATTATAATTTTGGGTTATGGCATGTAAAATTACAAATTTAGCTTGTTTCTTTACTTTGATTGTATTAATAAAAAAGCTTGTTTAAACAAAAACTTCTCAAATAGAACTTATGTGAAATTAAGTGTACAAAGAAGAGTGTGTATATATGTTTTATGTATAAAATGTTCCTAGGGGTTGTCATGTTGGAAACCCATGCTTTCTTAGATGTCCCTGAATGATTCTCTATTTTCAAAAAAGAAGTGAATAGTATTACTCAATTTCCCTCAATTTCCCTCAATTTCTATTGCTGTAAAATTAGTACAACTTGGCTACTAGAGGTGATGCAAAGCCACTAAATGATAAAACGGAGACCTAAAATTGTGAGAATTCTATCAATGGTTTTTACTTAAATATTGTTCTTTTTATATTGGACTATATTGGGTATAATTTTTCAAACTACAAATTCGACTTTTTAAAATTAAACTTCTCAAATAGAAGTAAAAATTAAAAAAAAAAAAAAAAAAAAAGTTTTCCAAGACTCCCATGACTTCCTTTTTAGTAAACTGCCTCTCCAAGCCAAGTCATCAAGACGAGGTCTTTTATGATTGGTCTCAGCATAAAGCCTATCATAAAACTGAATCACTTCGCTCTTAATCCCCTCCCTCCTCTCCACCCCATTAATTTCTAAACTTTTACATAGTTTTGTGTCCTATGGGTGTTAGTCAATTTGTGAAAGAACTGAATATTCCTGTCATAAATCCCTTGCCTTCTGCCTCCATCTAATTTCTTCCATATGAACAATGTGTCCCAACTCCATTTTGACTTATTCCCTTCCTACTCATTATTTAAAAACTTATGTCTCAATACCAATACAAAGGGATAGGGAGAAAACTGATATAGTGAATGACTTTCCATGACTGGTATAGTCAAAAATTATAGTGAATGACTAGCTTCAAGGTAAAATGTTTTATATATATTGATTGTCAAAAATTAAGTTTCTTCTTAATAATGTCATCTTTTCTTGTTTTTATTGGTGTTTCAATTGTGTAGGAACAATCATTAGCTAATGTGAATAATATGATGCAAATGAAGACAAAACATCGATGTGGATCAAAATCAATCCTGGTCAGGGTATACAGCTCGGTGCGTTCTTCTAATTTATTTTATTGGATTTGTAGGCTTTGTTAGTATATTATGTTTCTCTGTTAATTTAGTACAAATTTCTTAATCAACTAGGGTAGAATAAAAAAAAACTGACATTTAGGGGCGAAAGGTCACGGGAAAATAGTGAAATATGCATGTAAAGATCCGAGAAACATCACAAACACCTTGAGACGGAGCAACATAAGTTGTGCAAACATACGAAAGAAGCGCGTGGCTCCCAATTTGAAAACTACCTTGAAATTTGCACTATTTCAAAACGTAGGCATGAAACTAAGTAAAAAAATGAACTTTTCCAATGCGTAAGCTTGAAAATAGGCCATCGGAGGGCTAAATCGTGTAACAGCCACGAGACGGCCCGAGTAACACCTCAAACATCTCGGGAGGGACCAAAGTAAGTTAGGGAAACTTACGGAATTAGTACGGGACTCCCGGTTCGAAAACTAAGTCCAAAACTGCACTTTTTCACACTTAAACTTCAAAATAGGCCATCGGAGGGCTAAATCGTGTAACAGCCACGAGATGGCTTGGGTAACACCTCAAACACCTCGGGAGGGACCAATGTAAGTTGTGAAAACTTACGGAACTACCACGGGACTCTCGGTTTGAAAACTAAGTCCAAAAATGCATTTTTTCACACTTAAGCTTGAAAATAGGCCATCGGAGGCCAAAATTGTGCAACAGTCACGAGACGGCCCAGGAAACACCTCAAACACCTCGGGATAGACCAATGTAAGTTGTGAAAACTTACGGAACTAGCACGGGACTCCCAGTTTGAAAACTAAGTCCAAAAATGCACTTTTTTACACTTAAGCTTTAAAAATAGGCCTTCGGGGGCCAAAATCGTGCAACAGCCATGAGACGGCCCGGGAAACATCTCAAACACCTCGGGATGGACAAATGTGAGTTGTGGAAACTTATGAAACTAGCACGAGACTCTCGGTTTGAAAACTAAGTCCAAAAATGCACTTTTTCACACTTAAGCTTGAAAATAGGCCTTCGGGAGCCAAAATCGTGCAACAGCCACATGATGGCCCGGGAAACACCTCAAACACCTCGGGACGGACCAATGTGAGTTGTGGAAACTTACGGAACTAGTACGGGACTCTTGGTTTGAAAACTAAGTCCAAAAATACACTTTTCCACACTTAAATTTGAAAATAGTCCTTCGGGGCCAAAATCGTACAACAGCCACGAGACGGCCTGGGAAACACCTCAAACACCTCGGGAGGGACCAATGTGAGTTATGGAAACTAACGGAACTAGCACGGGACTCCCGGTTTGAAAACTAAGTCAAAAAATGCACTTTTTCACACTTAAGCTTCAAAAATAGGCCTTCGGGGGCTAAAATCGTGCAACAGCCACGAGACGGCCCTGGAAACATCTCGGGATGGACCAATGTGAGTTATGGAAACTTACGGAACTAGCACGGAACTCCCGGTTTGAAAACTAAGTCCAAAAATGCACTTTTTCACACTTAAGCTTGAAAATAGGTCTTCGGGGGCCAAAATCGTGCAACAGCCACGAGACGGTCAGGGAAACACCTCAGACACCTCGGGATGGACCAATGTGAGTTATGGAAACTTATGGAACTAGCACAGGACTTCCGGTTTGAAAACTAAGTCTAAAAATGCATGTTAAATTGTATATGTTATGGATAAGATAATAATTATCTAACCGACATTTTTTTTTTTTTTTGTGTTTCATTTTTTTGCAGATTCGAGATTTGATATGGACGTGTTTGGTAATTTGGAGGGCCGATGGTAGCTCATTTTGTGTTTTTGTTCATATTACCTTACATGTATTTTGGTTGTGTTGTAAATTTTATATTTTTGTTAGTATTACGGGGCATGTTTGGTAATCCGCCCTTGATATTTTATTTTTGTTGATATTAGCAGACATGTTTTTTGTTGGATATTAGGAGATGTGTTTGGTAATCTGCTTACGGTTGATATTATATTTTTGTGGATATTAGTAGACGTGTTTTGTGGATATTAGGAGACATGTTTATAATCCGCATGCAGTTCATATTGTATTTTTGTGGATAGTGCTAAAATTCAATTGTGATGTTTATGAAAATGAACAGATTTTTGTATTGATTTGTAATAGATATTTTATTGAACAGGTTATTGAAATGAGCAGGGAATTGTTACCGGAAAGAAAAAAAATTCGAAAGAAAATAGTACCCAATTTTCAAAATTTTTAATTTTTATTAGTGACAAAATAAAAAATGTCGCTATTAGTTTTCAAAAAACATGACGAATAATTTTGTCACTAATGATATAGTACGAAACAAATAATTTCGTCACATTTGCTGAATATTTCGTTGCTAAATTGAAATATTTGGCGACAAAATGTTTTTTCTCATTGAATAATTCTTTTTTGCTCATTTTAGTGACGAATTTTTTTGTCACCTTAATCCATATCATTGGTGAGGAAAACTTTCGTCACTAAAATATATTTGGTGACGAAATATTTCGTCACAAAAAACAATTAAAATAAAATATTATTTAGTTTTGGTGACAAAATTGGTGTTTTAGAGGACGAAAAATTCCACATTTGGAGACAAAACATTTGGTTGCCAAAAATGAAAAATAGGTGACGAAACTGTTTTTCGTCACCAGGTACTTTTTGTGACGACCTATAGGCCACGAATGTGGTGACAAATTTTTTTCGTCACAGATCACTTTAGTGACGAAATTTTGATGTTTGGAGACAAAATGAGTCTGTCACTAAAGGCCTTTTTTGTTGTAGTATACACCTTTAAAAGGGTGCATACCATAGGAGGACTTGAATGGAAGAGAGAGAGAGAGAGATATATATATATATATACAAAGAAAGAGGATGAGTGAAAGGATGCGACAGAGACGATGATGGCAGGGGCAACGACAATAAGGAAAGCAACAACATACAGATATGTGATCTCTAGATCTACAGATAGATATATACATATATATACGATTTAGAGAGAGAAACAAAGAGAGAAGATGCACCGACGATGGTGATAACGATTGGGGTGTCAATGATGAGAAAGGTAGAGAGGAATAGAGATATATCTATCTGAGGCTTTTACAGATTTGAGCCTTCGATTCTGAACCCTAGGCTTCGATTCTCAGATCGGTGAGTGGCGGCAAGCGGCTGGGTAGAGGCGAAGGGTGGTGGCGTGATGGCGGAGTGGCGGCAGAGTGGCGGCGTCGGTAGTGGGTCAGTGGAGGTGGTGGTGATGGAGGAGAACTAGTGTTAGGGTTTTTTAGATTTTGGGTGTAAAGAGAAAGTGGAGGATGAAGGTTAAAGGAATTCTAAAAATTATATAAAAATATAAAATAAAAAAATAAAATTTGAGGATGTAAGGAGTTAGATTGGTGGTGTAAGTAGAATCACTTGAAAACATTTGGGAAGTTGGAAATAAGTCAATAATCAAAATTACCAAAACACCCTTGTATGTGTGAAAAAGCCAAAAAAAAGAAAAAACAAAATTACATGGGGGTAATATGGTCAATTTTATAATTTTGCAAGTGATGTGACACGATATTAAAATAATTTTGAAAAAAGTAAAAACATTGATTATTTTGATCTTCCCAAATGATTTTGTAAATAAGTTAAAAAGTAAGGAAATAAGCAAAAAATTGCTTATTTTTATCTTCTCAAAATAGGTTAAATTAGTGTACTAACAGATGATGTGGTATAATTTTATAAACTTTAGATCTTTGTTATTTGCATAATGGATGGGGTCCATAGTTTTGAAATAACAATGTTATAGCATATGTTGGTACATTAATTGGTATATAAATTGGTGTTGTATCACCGCTGTTTTTTTTTTTTTGAGTAGTGTTATTCAAGCCTAAAAATTATACTAATTTTTCAGACCTAGTGATGTGGTAATGTATTATAATATCTAAAGGAAAATCTCTCTTTCATAATATTTCTAATCATCTACAATCATTTCAGTTACTTATCACCTGATTTAAAAATAAGTCGACAAAATGAATTTGTAATTTTTTTTTTCATATTAAATGACAATATTGAGTGGAAAGAATCCCATCCATATCTCCATCATTTAAGATTTCTATTCTTAATTTCATAGTAAGTAAATTAAAACCATATCAAATATATATATATATATATATAAATAAGGATTAAGTAAAAAAAAATCTCAGGTTTCAAGCATTTTTAACTCCAAACTCCAGTATTTTAATTTTGACAAATTAAATGTTGGAGTTTTATCCGTGTTTCAATTTGCGTCCTCCATCCATCTTTGTTTGTGTAAGATAATGGCGGGGGTTTAAAGTGAAAAACACATTAAACCTCGAGGTATATTTTGTGATTAATCCTTTTTTAATTTTTAGTGATTTTAATTTTTAAAAAATAGTTAATTACACAAAAAATCACAAAATTTCATGCATTCTTCATTTTAACCCCTGCATTTTTCACTTAAATCTCATCGGTTACCTTACACACTTATTACTTACCATAAGGAGAGAGGGGGGACACGCTTATTACTTACTCCATTCATCATACATAATTGGAAAGGATATAAGGATACGTTAAGATGTTATTAAGGGACTGTTTGGAGTTTACTCATTTATAATACACACTTTTAGATTTTTTATGAAAAAATATATACAAAAGTAAGGAGGTGATATAACCTTAATAAGTGCACTTATTAAATAAGTGTATTTATTTAGATCATCCCCAAACAACAATTAGTTCCCCGCCTTATGGTGAATACAGCTAGTCAAATATAATGAATTGCATCGCATATTATAAGACGTACAAAAAAGTGTATTTTTTGACTTTTTATGAAAAGATGTACAAAAAAGTAAAAAGTTAATGTGATCCAAAAAAAATAAAAGATAAATAAGTACACTTTTTTAGTTTATGCCAAACAAGCTCTAAAATTTCATTTGAGCCTGTACGTTTTTTTTAGATAGTCAGTGCATTATAAAATATCTTGTTTTATATGGTAAATATTGTATCTCATTTTAGTTTCATTTAACTTAAATAAAAATAGGGAGAAAAACAAAAGCTAGATTCTTTTCTTGATTAACTTGAGAAATGTGTGAAAGGAATAATTGATTTTCCTTTTATGATTTTGGTAGGAAACTTCAACTTTTACGAAAATTTGAGTCAACGTTAATGAGATTATGTCACGACCCAAACCTGCTCTCATAGGTTTAGCGTCGCAACCGGCCAATAATCTTCTGATTACCAAAGGCCTCTGGACAGAATAACATATAATTAGGATTGTAGAAGCAAATATACAAAGTACAACATCCATTGAGCTGTGCAAACATACATGGGACAAAATAATTTTTAAACTCATAAACATATATGTGACGTTACACAGATATAGTAATATTACGTCACCCTATGTACAGATAACCAAAAACTTGTTCAAAACAAAAAGAAAACAAAGTTTTAAATGTTCGTGAAACAAGGCCACAAGGCTTGACTTGATCCGGAATGTCCTCGGGAGGCGCAAAGGGTGGCTGACAAAACGGAATCTTAGGCCATCAACTCTGGGCCTGGTCACGTGCGTGATCACCTATATACATAATATAAATAATGAGCTGGAGCCCAGTGAATAATAATAGAATAAAGGGGTCAAATGAATGTTGTCCATAACAGTTACAGAATACAAAATTCAGTAGTTATCCAAAATGGATTCATAATCATGTTCAGAAACCATAGTTCATAACAAATACAGATTCAGAATCATATTCATAATCAGAATTTGCAGTTAATCATACGTGGTACATTCATTAGCACTAGCAGAAACATTTGACCCATAAAGGGACGACTATAAAGGCATATAGTTAACCCATAAAAGGATGGCCATAAAGGCATACAGTTGACTTACGTGCACAGAGACGGTACAGTTGACTCATGAGACGTATAGTTGGCCCATAAATGGGACGCATACATAAGGATCTATAACAATTGGCTCATGAGACGTACAGTTGACCCATAATTGGAACGTAAAAGAACAGATAACATATATCATCTGAAACTAAGAATCCACTAGTACATTTCAAAAATATTGGACAACCATTCATTCATACAGAAAACAATATTTCAGAAAACAGTTCGTCTTATATCATTCAGAAAATATTTATAATTGAACATAGTTTTACAAAGTTATTACTCATAGATGACTCCCAAGCAGATAGACAGAACAGACAACCGGATAGCCTATGGCGTGTGACCTACACAAACACATAACAGACACACATTTAAAACACACGTTCAGAATATTCTTAGCTTATTACGTTTCGTTCTTAGTGTGTTTCTATGTTTTACCCTCACTATTATGTTATAATCATGGCCAAGGAATGCCTAGGATGCAATGAGGGTGCTAAAATGCACTTGAAAACACTTAACAAAACTTGCTGAAAACAGGGTCCTCACTCGAGCGCAACTTCCTTCGCTTGAGCGGACATGTAAAATGTGAGTCATCGCTCGAGCGCAACGTCTGTTGCTGGAGCGGTCTGTAAACTTTTGTAAAAGTGCTAGTTGCTAGATTTTTCCGCTCGATGCTCGCTCGACGCTCGCTCGAGCGTGAGATTAATATCCTCGCTCGAGCGCAACTTTTGTCGCTTGAGCAGTCTGCAAAACACGCAAACTCCTGGGAGCATGCATTTTACGCTCGAGCTAACTTTTGGTCGCTCGAGCGGAAGTGTGAAAATGAAGGTGGTCACTCGAGCGGAGAATTTGTCGCTCGAGCGGGGAGGTCGAATTCTGGAATTTCCAGATTCACCTCCAAGCTTCCAAACTCAATTCAAACACTACAAAACCCATCCTTTTGGGTCAAAAACTTAAGAAATCATATGTAAACTTGGGAAACATTGAGAATTCTAAATCATTTCATAAAATCAATGCCCAAAAACTTGCCGATCAAACAAAACAGAACCCAATTCTTAGAAAACATAACATGGATGTATTGTTTTGACTTGAAAACTTCCAAAACATGATCTAGTGACTCAAAATGACATGAAACTTGATGAATTCCCAAAACTAAAGTAATTTAGTAACATGCATGAGGAATTTCTTGGAAAATAACTTCAAAATACTATGAAGTATACATGTATGTATGATACACTCCCATAATCAACCATCTAAGTTCAATTCTTGCACTATACAACCCAATTCTTTGAATTCATGTGCTAAGTGACTTAATCTCAAAGCTAAAGGGTTGAATTCTCACATTCAATGGCCAATTACACTCTCAATGGTCAGTGTTTGAAGTCTCAAGCCAAGCATTCCAAACTCTCATACAATCCTCCTAAGATGAGCTTAATCTTCTCTTCTCTTTTTTTATCTCACGTTTTGTCTTTTGAAGGCTCAAAGATGATGAGGAAAGGTGGCTCAAGTGGTGTGTACAAGCCTTATATAGACTTGGATTAAGAACTTGTTTATTTACACTTAATTGAGCATTTAATTATTCTAATTAAGTCATTCTGAATCGAATTTCAATTGAACCTGCCATGATGTTCTAAAAATTCCAAATAACACGTATACCAAGTCAATTTTTGAATCGGATGCCGATAAGGCCTTCAATTCGTAAACCGAGACAGAAACATGAATAGATCTTTCTACGATAAACAGATATAAGCACAATAATGCAACATACACATGCAATTTAATTCAAAATTTCTCTTAATTTCTAATTAGATTTATTTAACCATGAATTAACGTGAATCAGAGGTCGGGGTTGTTATAGATTACATAATTAATTTCATAACATTATTATTTAAGACTAAAAATTAAACCCAACTTTATACGTATATTTTGAAAAAATGCAAAATATAAAGGAGCCTTCACATACTCTTCTATTATATTATAGTAATAGACATAGATAGGTAGGTAGATGGATATAGAAGTAGTATAGATGTAATTGAATTGAATTACCTTATTATTGCTTATTTGACTATTAAACTGCATTAAACTTTCTTTTGACTTTACTATTGAAGACAATCTCTATGCATATATTTAAGGTTTTATTGTTGCTCTTATTTTGCACACACCCTTTAAAAGGAATGAAGATATCTCTCACCATGACAAAACTGCCATTTGTTTTTCTTTTTGTCATCTGCATTTTAAATTATCATTCACAAGCCGATTTAATAGCTGATACTTGTCAAAAAACTGAGTTTCCCGATCTTTGCATTTCTACTTTAAGATCAGACTCTCGTAGCGTAACTGCAGATGTCAAAGGCCTTGCCCGTATCATGTTAGAAGTTGCACTTGCAAAAGCGACAGATACTCTCAATCAAGTGAAGAATTTACTCAGTAAGACAAGTGAACCTGTTCTCAAAGAATGTCTCACCATTTGCGCCTCACAATATGAATCAGTTGTGGAAGATTCTATCCCTAATGCTATTAAAAATGTAGGATTGGATAATGATGAAGCGATAGCTTACGAAGATATCACTACCAGTAATGCTTCAACTTGTGAAGATACATTCGTCAAGGAACCTAATCCGCGTAAATCACCTTTCACAGCTAGCAATAATGCTGTGGAACACCTAGTTGCAAGTGCTGAGGGAATTATAGGTAGCGTTTGGTAAAGCTTTAGAATTATAATTTGAGAATAGAGTTGTATTTTGAGTTTGTGAGTTTTGAAATTATGATTTGAGTATGAAAAATTTGTTTGGCTATGAGTTTTGAAAAGAATTTTGAATTGAGTTTGAAATTTTTTATGATATTTGATTCAAAAACTTACAACTCATAACCAAACACACAATCCAAAATTCTATTCAAAGCTTATAATTTTTTTTTAAAAAAATTCGAAAATATTTTTTATTTAAAATATAAAAATAACAGGTGCCAAAAAAAAATACGAACACTGTTTCGGTCAACCAACCAGATGATCGGCTGGACATCCGGGAGGATGACTGGGTAGACATGCTTTCAAAAGTGGGTGTGAAATCAAATTTTGAAAACTCTAACCGAACACACACTCAAGCCAAAGGATGGAATTGAGTTTTGAAATCTCCACCAAACACAATAGACTCTCTTGGTTAAATTCCATATTTGTAAACCAGATTTGTATTTCTTTCCAATATTGAATAAATGAATAAACTGATTGGTTTTTCTCCTCCCCACCACGACCTTCCCTTTGTTTTTTTAAAATTAAATTGAAGAACCCTTAATAATGATTAGTGACTGCTCCAAGATTATAACTTAAAATTTTGGTTATAGTTGGGAGTTTCTATTTCCACACTTAATTTTGTCTTAGTGCATACATCTTTTTGATTAAAAAATTAGAACTATTTGGTTCAAAAATAACTTTGAACAAAATTATTTGGTTTGGCTTTCTAAACAAAACTCATTGGTTCAGATGTTGATTTCTAAACTAAATAATTTTATGCTAAAATCAACTTTTCAACTAAAACTTTAGAAATTAAGTGTGTGAATTGAGATAATATAGTGTGTTGAAATAGAAGCTCCCGTTGAATTGTATGCATTCCATTATTATTGCTCATTTAACCATTACTACATTGAAATTTCATAAATACCCACATTTGTATATATCAAAATTGGGAAGGATGAGATCTGATATCCTTCGGTGGTGCTACATGCAGTAATTGACATACCAATTAGTGTCTCAACATATCTTATGACATTATTACTTTAAAATTATCACCCCACCCATTATACAAAATACAAATATTCAAAACTTTTAAAATTATATCACATCATCTGTTAGTATACTAATTGGTACACCAATTGGTGCATATAATATTATTTGATATTCTTAGAACATCGGGTGTTGATTAACTTACAAAAAGTTCATAATAAATAATGAAATAAAGTTATATTTCTTTTCTTTCCATTTTTATGGTAAATACAATAGTAAAATGTAATAAAATGTTTTGTGTTGCGTTATTGATGGCAGCTAAGCGGTGTAAAATTAATATAAAATTGAATAGTTGAAGTGTAAAATTAATATTATTAAAAAAATAAGAATTGAATTGATTTTTGAATAATAATTTTGAGAACAAAATGAAATTTTTTCATCCTCATAAACATCTTCTTTATGCCATGTTTTTTTTTCTCTCTATGCTTTGTTTGTTTGTAGCCGAAGGAAAGGCTTACCTTCTGTCAATTGTAGACGGGATAGGCATTGGCCCGGTGGCCCGCCCTGCATGCCCGTTTGAATCCTATTTTTTTAGAGTTTAAGAAGGTTGTTTTAGTCTACAAAATTATTCAATTTGTAATGATATGAGTATATTTATTTAAGCAATATAATGTATGATTGAATTTAATTATAAAATGTTTTAATTTTTTTAACATATAACCTGATTGATAGATTGAAATTTATAATTATTTTTTGAATTAAATATGCATAGATGTAAAAGTCCAATATTAAAACCGAGCCAGACTTGGACAAATACAAAGGCCCCGTTTGTTGTAACTGTTAAAATAGATTATAGATTATAACTTAACAGATTATAGATTATGACTTTAATCAGAAGCTGTTAATCTGTTTAGTATAACTGTTGGATTATAAATTTAAGTTGCTGAGCAGTGTTTGTTAAATAAGATGTAAAGTAACATTTGCTGTGTAAATGTCTTTTTTACCCTTGTTAGTTGTAAATTGAATTTATCTTGACTTTTTACTATTAATTACATATTAAGAGATCATACAAACACCAAATTAACATAATGATTTTATTTTTAGATAATAACAATGATATAAACATTACACAAAAATAAATTTATTATATTTTAATAATTATTTCCTTGACAAATTGACATTAAAATCTCATATCTTCTCAAATCCATCTCATAATCATCATTACGAACTGGATGCCCATGTCTGTTTTCCCCTACCACCGCTTCCTCGTCAATAGGGACATACTTAGTATGTTTATCATAGGAGTCAAATGTTATATCCCTTAAATTAGTTTGTCTAATGAAGTTGTGGATCACCATGGTAGCACAAATAAGTTGCCGTTGACAAATAAAATCGTAATTGCATGGAATATCTTTTTTAAAAGGCCATCTTGCTTTCCAAACACCAAATGATCTTTCTATTACGCTCCTGAGTGATGAATGTGTTTTGTTGAATCTTTCATGTGTAGTTTGAGGAGGTCGATGGTCAAATTGAGTTAAATGAGATCTTTCCCCTTTGTACGGCGCAAGATAACCCTTTGTGTTTGGATAGCCAAAATCAACCAAATAATACTCATCTACAAAGTAAAATATGAACTCATTACAAATATAATTAATATAGAATAAACGAATAAATCTTAATTTGTGTTACATACATACCTCCTTCTGGATATGGAAAATTATTGTTTGGATTCCTAATTGTATCCCAAAAAATTCGCGCGTCATGTGCACTTTCCTTCCAACCAAGCAAGCAAAATGTGAAACACATATCAAAGTCACACACTGCCAATATGTTTTTGTTGGATTTATTTTCTGGTGTGGTCCAATAGCCTACATATCTTTTACATGTTTTATTTTATTTGGGCTCTACAATTAGATAAAGCTAATATTTGAGATAAAATTCAGTAATTAGAATTTTAAATATGTGATAATTACTCTTCTAAAATAAGAAGGAAACCTTGATGGATAAGAATTCAAGGTTCAACTATTAGGGGTATTTTTTCAACTTCTCTGATTCAATGGTTGACAAAGGTATGTTCATTTTATTCTTGAGATGTATTGAATTTAAGATTATATAAAGTTCAATTCCGCGTTATTATTATGGTTATATATACATTAATTTCTTACATGTGGTATCAGAGCCTTAGTTTTGTGAATTAATACACCTTTGAACAATAATATATTTATTATAGTGTTATTATAATAACGATACCTTCATTTTTATTATCAGTATTGACTTTTAAAATATTATTTTAAAAGCGAAGTCTTAATTATTTGATCTTTACATGTGGGAACTATTTTTTCTCTCTTGCTTAATGTCTGAACATGCTTTCTCCCATGTATACTGTGCATTTTGTTTTTAAAAAGCAGCAGTAATGTCTTTGTTTCTAATTCTTGCAAGTATTGGGGTGACGACGTTGCTTTAGAATTTTTATCCTTGACTTGATAAACACGTAATATGCATGCTTTGATTTATTATTAATTTTAATAATAATAATTTTTATAATCATCATAATATGACACTAAATTAAGTGTAATTTTTATATTACTTGTCGATATGACAAAGTGCACATATTAAAAACAATTTTAGAACTTTGTTCAATCGTTCGGTAGTTATGTTCCTACCTTGTTTGATTAGGAAACGGGGTAGGTGCTGTCACAGTACCATGCTGTGACAGCGAACAGCGCCGTCTAACTTATTCCCACCCAAAAAGAAAAAAAAAAAAGTTTGAATCACATACAGCCTGCTGTGAACAACATTTAGGCTGCGTTTAAGACACAAAAAGAGATGCTATATATATATAAAAGAATAGAAATACAAGCATGAGACTCCTAGAGTTCTTATAAATTTTTGGACAAATTATACAGATATTTTTATATTTTGTTTTTGTGTCATCTTAATTCATGTAATTTTAATTAATTCGATTTTAACTATATATTTTTTGTTTTGTCCCAATTTAATTCAATTCATTATAATTGTTATTTTTTTATTTATGAAAAATGCACATATGTGCAACATATATCACGTAAGGACAAATTTTATTAATTTACTAAGTAAACATTAACCAACTTAGTAATTATTTTTTGTCAAAAATTTTACTTCATTATCAATTAAACAAAATTCACACACAAAATTTAAAAAATTAAGGATAAAAAATCCTACCTCACGTATCACAGTTTTATTTATTTATTTATTTATTTTTAAAGCTTTTCCTAAAGTCAACCTAAAGTTCTACAGCACAGCAGGGGGGTAGGCCACAACTTGCATGTGATTCAATTTTTTTTGTTTTTTTAATAAGTTAAACGGCGCCGTTCGCTGTCATAGCATGGTGCTGTGGCAGCCTCTACCCCGTTCCCGTCTGATTATGTATATTTATTGTTTATTATTATTGATATTTATATATTTTCATAATTTAAATTTGATATCATTTTTTGACATTGAATATTAAATATTGAAGTGATCAATTCATATTAGGGTGTAATTCTTGTTGACCATTATATGAGATATTTATTATTGTCATATTGCATAATTTGATATATATATATTCACGTTCGTCTAAAGTTATTATTATTATTATTATATTGGTAATTGCAATCACATAAAAGAAATTCTAGGAATCATAAATAGTGATTTCATTAAAATAGTGATTAAATTAATGATAATTAAATAACTCAAATTAGTGAATAGAGAATACACTACAAGAAAACACACTTTTGGCTACCACTTTTGGCTACCAAAACAAATTTAGTCGCCAAAAGTGTGGGAATTGGCTACCAAAATTAATTTTAGTCGGCAAAAGTCAACTTTTTAGCTACTAATTTTTTTTAGTAGGGGAATGTTGATTATTGGCTACTAAAAAAAATTTAGTAGCTAAAGATATTACAATTGGCTACTAAAAAAATTTTTAGTAGCTAAACATATCACAATTGGCGACTAAAAAAAAATTTAGTAGCCGTAGAGGTACCTTTAGCTACTAAATTGTTTAGTAGCCGAATGAAAATAAAAAAATTAATTTTTAATCTTTGCCGACCAAATTTTTGGTCGCCAAATGTCAAGTTTCGGCGACCAAATTTATTTTAGTCGCTAAAAATCTACTTTCGGCTACTAAATCTTTGGTAGCCGAATGAAAATAAAAAAAATTAATTTTTAATCTTTCCCGACCAAAGTTTTGGTCGCCATATGTCAAGTTTCGGCGACCAAATTTATTTTAGTCGCTAAAAATCTACTTTCGGCTACTAAATCTTTGGTAGCCGAATGAAAATAAAAAAAATTAATTTTTAATCTTTCCCGACCAAAGTTTTGGTCGCCAAATGTCAAGTTTTGGCGACCAAATTTATTTTAGTCGCTAAAAACCTACTTTCGGCTACTAAATCTTTGGTAGCCGAATGAAAATAAAAAAAATTAATTTGTAATCTTTCCCGACCAAAGTTTTGGTCGCCAAATGTCAAGTTTCAGCGACCAAATTTATTTTAGTCGCTAAAAATCTACTTTCAGCTACTAAATCTTTGGTAGCCGAATGAAAATAAAAAAATTTAATTATTTATATTTCCCGACCAAACTTTTGGTCGCCAAATGTCAAGTTTCGGCGACCAAATTTATTTTAGTCGCTAAAAACCTACTTTCGGCTACTAAATCTTTGGTAGCCGAATGAAAATAAAAAAAAAATTAATTATTTATATTTATATATATATTTTATTTATATTTATATTTATATTTATATTTTTATTTTTATGAAGAGGTTGTACACCCACCATCCAAAAATATTAATTTTTTTAAAAAATTAATTATTAAAATAATATGAATTTCTTATTTTGTCCTTTTTTTAAATCCATTAATAATAAAAAATTTACAATTATGACAATTGATATTTCTAAAAAAATATACTATCAAAAGGTAATTTTGATAAATTAATATTTTTAAAATGTAATAATTGTATTATAAAAAGAAATTAAATTCTGAAAATAGACTATTATTTTGAGATGAATTAAATTCTTATTTTCTCTCTATGTCTCTCGCCTATCTCTCTTCTCTCTATCTCTCTCAACTGTTTTCTCTCTCTGTCTCTCTAGCTCATCTCTCTTATCTCTATCTCTCTCATTTCTTTTTTTTTTTCTCTCTCTCTCTCTATCTCTCTCGCTCATTTCTCTTCTATTTCTGTCTCTATCTTTTTCTGTGTCTCTCTCTCTCTCATCTCTTTTTCGCTCTATTTCTCTCTCTTTTTGTCTATCTCTCGCTCATCTCTTGTTTCTCTCTCTTTTTCTATCTCTTCATTTCTTTCTCTCTCTATCTCTTTTTCTGTCTATCTCTCTCTCCCTGTCTTTCTCTCACTCATCACTCTTCTCTCTCTCTCTCTGTCTACTTGTCTATTTGTCTATTTCTCTCTCACTATGTTCGCTTTGCTCACTCTCTTACTCCCATCTTCTCTATTTATCGAGCTCCTTCTCGATTTATCGATCCACTATAGGAAAATACACTTTTAGCAACCACTTTGTCTATCTCTCTCTCTTGCTCATCACTCTATCTCTGTCTCTCTCTCTCTCTCTTCTTTATCTGTCTCTCACAAAATTAAAATATTTTTAAAATATTTAAAAAATTGATTTGAATTGAGTTTTGAAAAGAGTTTTGAATTATCTGTCTTCCATAATTTGTTGAGCTCCCTTTCGATTTATCGATCCACTACAAGAAAATGCACTTTTAGCGACCACTTTGTCTCTTTCTCGCTCTTTCTCTGTCTCTCTATCTCTTTTCTCTATTCGTCTCTCACTCATCTCTCTCTCTCACCACTCATCTTCTCTACCACATTTACCACTACTGTAAATGCCATTCAACTACCACCACTATTCTCTTTCTCTCTTTCACTCATCATTCTTTTTTCTCTGTCTGTTTGTCTATCTGTCTGTTTGTCTGTCTGTGTGTCTTTCGTTCATCTTTCTTCTCTCTATCTCTTTTATTTGTCTTCTCTCTATGTCTCTCTCGCTCATCTCTCTTCTCTCTCTCTGTCTCTCTCGCTCTATCTCTCTTCTCTCTATCTCTCTATTTTTCTATTCTCTCTCTCGTTCATATCTTTTCGCTCTCTTTCTATATGTCTCTCGCATCTCTTGTTTCTATCTATTTTTCTATATGTCTCTCTCTATCTCTTTCTCTCTCTGTCTCTCTGTCTCTATATCTCTTTCTCTCTTTATCTTTCTCTCACTTATCACTCTTCTCTCTTTTTTTCTCTCTCTGTGTCGTTGTTTGTTTGTCTCTCACTCTTCTCTCTCTCTCTCTCTTTCTCTCTATGTGTCTGTCTGTCTGTTTGTCTCTCTCCCCCATTGTGTTCACATTGTTCACTCTCTCTCTCATCTCTTCTCTATTTACTGAGCTCTCCACTACAAGAAAATGCACTTTTAGCGACCACTTTGTCTCTCTCTCTCGCTCATCACTCTGTCTGTCTCTGTCTCTGTCTTTCTCTCTCTCTCTTTCTCTTCTCTATCTGTCTCTCACTCATCTCTCTCTCTCTCACCACTCATCTCTTTTACCACCTTCACCACTACTGCAAACGCCATTCCACTACCACCATTACTATCACTGTTGCCACTTCACCTCTACGACTACCATTACTACTACCATTGCCACCACTCCACTACCACCACTACCACTACTGCCATTACTACTACCATTACCTTTCATTCACCCCTGCCACTCCATCTATTCTACCACTACCACTACCACAACTTCACCACTAATCTCCTTCGCCATCACCACCACCACCACCACCACCACCACCACCACCATCTCTTATCCACCACCTTCACCACTACTGCCGCTCCCTCTCCTCTACCACAAAAAATTAGTTCATGATTTTTAATAACAAAAAAAAAAATGTGCCGCAGAAAAATATCGATCCACTACAAGAAAATGCACTTTTAGCGACCACTTTGTCGCTCTTCTCGCTCATCACTCTGTCTGTCTATCTCTCTCTCTCTCTCTCTCTCTCTCTCTCTCTCTTCTCTATCTGTCTCTCACTCATTTCTCTCTCTCACCACCCATCTCCTCTACCACCTTCACCACTACTGCAAACACCATTCCACCACCACCATTACTTCTACTGTCGCCACTTCACCTCTACGACTACCATTACTACTACTATCGCCACCACCCACTACCACCGCTACCACTACTGCCACTACTACTACCATTACCTTTCTTTCACCCCTGCCACTCCATTTACACTACCACTACCACTACCACAACTTCAACATTAATCTCTTTCGCCATCACCATCACCACCACCACCACCACCACCACCACCACCATCATCTCTTATCCACCACCTTCACTACTGCTGCTGCTCCTTTTCCTCTACCACAAAAAATTAGTTCATGATTTTTAATAATAAAAAAAAATAGGCCGCAGAAAAATATTTTTCATTGACTACAGAAAATTAACTTTTATTTTAGTGGAAAATATTTTTCATTAAAATATATATTACCCCTACTTCTACAAAATAAAAAATAATAATTTTTTTTTTCATTAAAATAAAAATGAAACAAAAATTTTCAATCTTAGTAACTAAAAAAAAAAAAAATTGTTTTAAAAATTCATCAACTACAAAAAAAAAATATATATTTTAACAAAAAATAAATTTATTTAATTATTTTTTTATTTTTATTTTTATTTTTATTTTTCATTCCCGCTCCCCCCTTTATTTTTTTCCCATTCCCGCTTCCACACAAAAACCCTAATCTCAAACCCAAAAAATCCCTAATCTCAAACCCAAACCCTCACCCTTCTCTTCACCTTCGCTATCTCTCTCTCTCTGCGAGTGTACTGCAAAAAGCTTCGAAACCCTTGGAATCTCTCAAATCTCGAATCTCGAATCTCGAATCTCATTCACTCATCTCTACAAGCTCTGCTCTGTGTGTATTGCTCTCTCGCTGCTCTGTTTCCTCCACCCCTAATCACTCCTTTCCCCTGCTCTCGATCTTCTCACCAAACTCCCTGACTCATCGACAATCTCATGGCTGAAGGCAAGCTTGATCTTCTCTCTTCCAAATCGTCCGATCAGTCCTGGACCCCCAAAGGTACTCATTCTTTTGCATCTCTCTATCTCCATATATAATTTTTATTGGGTTTGGTTTTTTTAGTTTTATGGATTGGATCGTTATGTCGTTAATGTTAGGTTTGTATTTTTATATGGTTTCACGGATTCGTCTCTCGGTGGTGTTTCAGATCAGTTGCCTTGCCTTGTGGTTCTGATCAGTTGCCTTTGGGTATATGGTTTCTAAGAAGAAGTATATCTTCACCATTGACGATGATTGCTTTGTGAGTCTTCCTTCTATTTGGGTTTTTGTTTTTTAATGATAAAGTTTAGATCTTGATGCAGCTATGTGTTTTGGGTGTCAATTTGGTAGATCTGTTTGATAATGGCTTGTTATGATCTGGGTTTTTGAGAAAAATTGACTGTTTGATTGTTGGGTTGTTCTTTGGTGTCACACTGTTGGTTTCTTCTAGCCATATAGTTTGTTTTGCTTTGTATTTTTATTATTTTTGTTATCAGTTTTTCTTTTTGGCAGAGTACTTGATGGGGTCTAGTAACTTTTTTAAAAACTAGCTTGTCGGTGCAAATGTGATGCATTTGTAATTTAACATAAATTATATCTAATTTTACATCTCAATTTTTTGTGTGATTTGTTAAATGAAGAAAATGGATTGAAATTGATAACTGTTTAACAATATGTGTGTATTTTTGGAAGAATAAGTGCAAATGTGATGTGTTTGCAATTTTACGTATACATTTTTTGGTGATTTGTTAAATGAAGAAAATGGATTGAAATTGATAACTGTTTAACAATATGTGTACTTTTGGAAGAAAAAAGAATAGCTTAACAAACCTTCAAAATCTTATGAGTTGTGCTTTATATAATACTGTAGATAGTATAGATTCACTTGGTCAATTACTAAACTTGTTGGTGAGTTGAAATATAAGGTTGAATCGATCATCAAAAGAAGAATTAGGCCAAAAATTAGAATACACTCGGCTAAAATAAAACTTCCATGTTACGTATATGACTCTTAATTTTTTGAATTAGTAGACTACCATTTAAAATTCATAGTTTTGATTTTAAATCAATAAGTTAGTAATATATATTAATGAAATTAGGATTTTCAGTTAAAGAATATGAAAATGAAGAATTTTAAAAAAGGAAAATAATTTAAATGAGACAAGTATTTACTATGTTGGCACCCAACTAATAAAGTATAGTATACATTTCCAAAACATGGGGCAGGTTAGCTTCCTTAGTTGAGGAATACATGAATGTGTGTCATTGGTGCTGCTTAATAAATATTCCACATCTATTTACTGGAAGACATGAATGAATCAACATTCTGCTAGTCTAGACTGACTCTCTCTCTCTCTCTCTCTCTCTCTCTCTCTCTCTCAGTGTTTCATCATTATTGGTGAAAAATGCAATCCCTCTTTTGTGTGTCATTGGTGCAGCAGTTCTTGAAGGTCATGCTGGGAGGGTAAGTTTTGGATGCCATGGTTCATTAAATATATTGAGGTTGATATTATGTATTATTGTGGGTTATAAGTTCATATTTTTATTCACCCAAAAATTTAACCGTAGTTGGTATTGCTTGATTGGAGGTTGATATTTATGTATCATTATGAATCCCCATATATTTTATTCATATTTAGTTGGAACTAGGTGGATTGAAGACAATTTTCTAATCTTTGAATAATTCTCTTTGTGGAGGGAATTATTCACTATTTTTGAATTATTCAATTTTCACTATCTTTGTGAAGACAATTTTCTAATCTTTGAATAATTCTATGTACAACGTATTTTTCACTATTTTTGTTTGTCAACCAAATATGAGAATAAATATTTTCATGTAAATTTTTGTGACCTATTTATGTGTTCGTAAATTTATTCATATATATATATAGTTCGTTATATATATAGTTCGTTATTGATGTCTTAACTGAAACACATCATTTGTGTTATTGTTTGCAGGAAAATAAGGCCTAAGATGACTCTCTCTGTCTTCCTTAAAATAATGGCACTTGGTTTACTAGAGTAATGCTCTAAACACCTTTTACATATGAGGATGTTAGAATGTATGGACTTTCATGTGTATAAAATTTAGGAAAATAATATGAAAAATATTACATATAATTATATGTCTTGTTTATTTCAGTCCTAAACACAAGTGAGTAGGTCCATGTGCATCTATTCATGTCAGCCCTATTATTTTGTGTTTAGGAGTAAGAAAATAAAATTATATAGCATTACTTAAATAATATAGACTCTTAAATAATTTTTTAAAGTATTCAAATGTTGTTGCTCTTCTCGGTGCCAACCTAGTTGGGATTGGGTTAGTTTTGCTATGATGCTTGTTGCACAGTCCAATTTCTTGAAAGGTAATTAGCTTTTTTCCCCTGAAATTTTCCTTAATTGTTACTTTACAGTGCTTCTGAAATTTGCCCTAATTTTATAGCTTCAGTCAGTTCTTTTGTGGGTTTCTTGAAATTTGAGCACCTGTGGATGACACTCATTTCATTTTTATGAAAGAAAGAGAAATGGTGGGTGTATGCGGTTGTTGACAGATTTGTTGAGATTAGTTTTTAGATTTCTTAGTTCCTGTTGATTGGCAGCTACTTCACTCCTGATACATATGCAAATGAGCATTCAGCATGTGCTGCTAGGCTTGCGGAATAAATAATTTAGTTATCCAACTAGATTAGTGGAATAAATAATTTCCTCGTCCATGTTTATTTTGCAACGATAAATATAAAAATATGTAATTCCAAATTATAACCACACATTGGAATGTGAAGAATATAGTTACATAAAAAGTTATGAAGAATTGATCTCACCCAAAACCTAAGTTATATAATTCAATGCAACTAATGAAAAATAGTTACATATGAGAACAAAAGTACTGAAATTAGCATAAAATAAATACAGTTTCATAGAGATCGCATAACAAAAATTTGAAGCAAACCACATCCTAAGGAAGTTCTTCTGCCCAGGTGCGTTGGCTAGATTTGTGATAAGGGTCTTAGTTTCTTCATTAAATATTGAGATGAGTTGGCCAATATTATCAGTATTAACTTTCATTAAATTTTGTGCAATCTAGTTTGGCCAAAATTTTCTTCATTAAATTTTGTGATAAGGGTCTTAGTTTCTTCATTAAATTTTCTTCATTAAATTTCAACCAATATTGGTTGAAATTTGACCAAGTCTAAATTCTAAGGAGTAATTAGTTGATGTCTCACACATATTGCCACTGATTGACTTGGAATATTTCATCTAATGTCCTTGATCAAATTTTGTGCAGCAACAATGGCAATGAGCTGGAGATAGATTCAGCGAAGAGTCATGAACAGTTAGCTCTTCTTGTGCAATCTAAAAGGTGAACAACTGAACTTAGCTAGAAACTTTAGGCCTGACTATGTAGCAATTATATGGAGACTACTATAATGGTTATCTTTAAAGAGAACAAGGGATCGAAGAAATTCAACAGCAGATTGGTGAGGTGAACTTGAACCTGAACCTAGTCAAACTATACATGGACTCCATCTGCTGGTTATAGATGTATGTAGTCATGGCTACATAGAGAACTTGTTAGCAGTTGGATTATGTAGGTTAAAAATAATAATAATAATAATAATAATAATTGACATCTAAGCAAGAAATTCAAAGCAAGATGGAAATGTAGCATCTCTATCAACCAAATATATTTTTATAATTGTCTCAAGACTTCCTTTGTAGGATGAAACAACATAAATCTATATCAGTCAAACAGATCTGCATAAACCTTTCCTTTATTTAGAAAATATATCATGAAGTAGAACATAAATCTTAACTCACAATCTTTTTTTTTTTTTTCTTTTTTTTTCCCTTCTCTTCTTGTACTAGTTGTTTCTTCCACTCACTTTCTTTACTCATCTTTTCCTTTATGAAAGGAACTTGGAGGAACTTAATGATCCACAAAGCAAATTATATATATATTTTTAGTTATGCGTTAATGATTGACTGCTAAGATATGCTTGAGAAAATACCAAATTTTGTTGCATCTTAGATTAATGATTGATAGTTGTGGATTTACTTATAGATCACTTAATGATTTTTAGCCTCCTACTATATTTGATTTTTAGCCTCCTACTATATTTGAAGGTGCGATTATTACAATGTTTTATGAGACGTGGGCAATGGGTGTATTGGAAAATGTTCTGGCATCTTGCCATTCCATTTCTCGATTTTCTGATTGCATTACTACATTTGCATTATTTTGCAGTTGGTGTCTTCAAAAAGAAACGTACCAAACTATATGAAGGAAGCTTGAAGGATGAGAAGCGTTTAGATCAATGGCTTCATTGTTAAAATTAAGCAAGTGTTTTAGTAAATAAATTTAATTTTCCCATCATGTTTACACCTTCAAAATATTCTGTAAATGACATTTGATGTAGATTTTTTTGTACAGAGGACATCTTTTTTGTATGATTTTTTGCTTGTATGGAATTATTATTTTGGGTTGGATTGTATTTGATTTGTATACAATTTGATGTTAATTGATCAAATAAGTATTGTTGAAACGAAATAGAAATAGATATTTATGTATTATTTTGTTTAAATACAGAGTGCAGGTTGTACGAAATAAATACAGGTTGTGAAGAAATTAATTATAAAAAAAAACACTAAATAAAGTTTTTGGCAATTAAATGTTTAGTAGCGAAAAAAAAAAAAAAAAGTGAATTTGTTAGTGACTAATCAATTGGTAGCTAAAAAGGAAATTAATATTTTTAGTGACTAAATATTTGGTAGCCATAAAGAATCCAAAGATTTTTGGTGACTAAAAATTTAGTAGCTAAAAATATAATGAAGACTTTCGGCTACCAAATGGTTAGTAGCCAAAAATTTAATAAAATGAAAAATAATTTTTTTGCCGACTAAATTCTTTAGTCGCTAAATGTAGTAATGTTGTGACTAAAAATAAATCTGCGACAAAAAGTCTTAGTCGCTGAAGGTTAATTTATTTTATTTGAAGACTTTTGGCGACTAAATATTTAGTCGCCAAAAGATACCCTTTCCCGACTACTCAAATTTTGGTAGCCAAATGCTTACTTTTGGCTACTAATATTTTAGTCGCCAAAAGATAACCTTTGCCGACTAACGAAAATTTAGTAGCCAAAAGGTTCACTTTCAGCGACCAAAAATAGTTTAGTCGCCAATACTATCGCCGACAGCTTATAGGCGACCACTTTGGCGACAAAAAAATTTAGTCGCTAATTGTTTCGGCGACCAAAAATGGGGCTTTTGGCGACCAATATTTTGGTCGCCAAAAGTGTCGTTTTTTGTAGTGATATTGTTGGTTAGTTCCGTATTCATAGGGTTTACTAATTTAATAACTGCCAAAGTGGCCTAGATTTGTAAAACTTATGAATATAGAACTACATAAAAGAATTGTTAAAAGGGTAACATTAATGTCGATAATATTCTCAATTGCAATAATAATTAGGAAATTGAGACTAGTTGAAAGGAGAGTCACTTTTAAATAATTATGAACTGAGTAGGGTAATGTAACTTATGTAATTTGACATATTAGAATTGAATACCCAAAGGTAACATAACTAACTGAAAAGTTACATAAATTATTTTAGACGTACATAAGTGATTCTTGACGAGTGGATAATAAGTGTAACGTGGGTTGCGGTGGTTGTTGGAATTGATAATTTGGAGTGGTCGGTGGTTGTATAGTGTTACGGTGGTTTGTAGCTGTAATGGTATTGTTAATTAGTGTTGATGGTGGCTTACAATTGGAGTTGGTGAGGGATAACCAGAGAGAAACAAGAAGAAGATTGAAGAGTGTTATGGGTTATGGATCATCTAGTAATTTCACACTGTCAATGTCAGGCATTATTGTCATTGCACATTTTTCATCACTTCTATCAAACGACCAACTCTGACAAGGGGTGTAATGTAATTTCACAAATATGGAGAGGTAACTGTATTAAATCCAAACCTCAAGGGTATCAATGTAATTTACATTTTATATAAATATTGTTTGCATAAATTATTTCCTTCAAAATCTAATTTATATTTGCAAATTATGGATGAAATCCAATAGCAAATAATTGGTTTAGTTTTGCAAGAACTAAGGATCAATTAGTTGATTAACCTGCGGTTGCTGTATGAAAGGTTTTGAATCCTTCGGCATTGCTCTTGTTATCGGATATTATTGTTTTGTCCATCCCATCACCAAATAGTGTCAGATTTGTTTTGTTCTCTCCAACAATAACGTTTTCTCTATACAAGCCCTCTTTTACCCATATGTAAAATTGACGTGCACTGAAGTTGGGGGCAACAAGGATAACATCTGTGACTGTTGTGAAATTCCTTGTTCCATCTCGTGCAACAACGGTGTCAATTGGAATGAGCTGGGCTCGCGAACTCCAACAGAGAGTGAGCAACATAGTGAAAGTGATCGACATAGTGAGGGCCAACATTTTCTTTTATTTTGTAAATGGATTGCAAGTTTTTGTTGGCGAGTGGTGGTGAAAAATATCACTGTTTCAAAGAAGTTTTTCATGCATGTGTTTGTTTCAAGGGTGCCTAAACATGTATGAACTTAATGAACTTATATAGAGGAATTGGGGTTGTCCCTTTCAATTTTTTTTCCCAATTAACGTTAGTTTTTTTATAAATAAAAAATTAAAATAAAGGCCCCAAATGAGTCCTAAATTGTCCCTTGATAATTAATTTGCTAGGGTAGTCATACATATGAAACTTTTATGAATGGGTTGCTATTGTCCAAAACTAAACTTTTGGGCTAATGTATGGTAGTTGACTTCAGGAGACCTATTTTTGAGAAAATGCAAAAAGGGGGGCCTGTCAAAGCTTATCAATGATAGTGGGTTAGTTTGAGAAAATCAAATTGTTGCTTTTGAGGAATTTGAGTGAGAGAGTGGAATCCAAATATAAGAAACCAACAAAATCTATTAATTAGACTTCTCAGCAATTGTTGCTTTAGAGGAAATTGAGTGAGAAAGAGTGGAATCCAAATATAAGAAACAATTCATTTTGACATCTGTAGAGAAGAAATTTATATTTGTCTCACATATAAAGTATTTGATATGGTATATGCATGTAATACAATAATTTGAAAAGTAACAAGATAATAATATATGAGAATATTACCATGTATGTTATACAAAACATTATCATACCATGTTTATTGTGTGAGTGAGTTTCCGATTACACTGCCCTCCTTAGTAATTTAGCTGGAGAGCACTGGCAGAACGGATGGCACCCTGTTATCCTGCACAGAAAGAAAAGGCTCCGGCGGTGGTTCTTCCACCCGGGGACACTCCGACGATCAAGTCAATATCTCTCAAAGATAATTCAATACGTAAAGTACTGCTTAAGGCTTAAAATTGCGTACCTTAGACCCACCGGGGGTGCCCTTCTTTTATAGTTTAACTCGATCCCAGTCCCACTAGAAGTCTGACTTCTATGGACTCTTAGTCCGGATTTTCCTTGGACTCTTCAAGAGATAAGGATAGACTCCCTAAGAGTATTACCGATATCCATCTTGCAATCTTTCTTCATTTGAGGACTCCTGTCCCTTATCCGCTTATCCCGGATTCCTGTATTCTCACAGATAACCTCGGCCTAGCCGAGATCATTCTGGTATCTTGACCAGGACACGTGACATCTCGGCTGACACTTCGGTGTCACCTCGGCCACGTGTTGGTACTCAGAAAATACATCCCCACAACTGCCTCCTAGGTTCTATTACCTCGGCCATCTGAGGTGATGGAACCTACATTGGTACTCTTGCTGAACATCGGCTCGAGAACTTCCCAGCCGAGATCATTTACTTTTAGCCCGACATGCTCTCTTTGGAGAACAAGAACTCTAGTGAACTCTTTCACGCGCATGAGCTGTCATGCATCACTTTCTAGTCAATTCACTTACGCGTTCTGTCTCCATTGGCTCGTGCCTGTGACGCGCTCGCAAGCCGCCTTTTATCTGTTTACGCCGTCTGACGTCCGCGTTACCCCAGGCGCATTAAATGCTTCTGTTTTGCTGCCGTTCAAATTTTGACAAAACTTTTGCCTCTCTCTTTTGGCTCTTCACTTTTGCATTTGATCTCCGTGTTTTCTCTCTCTCTAAACTTTCTTCTTCGAAACCGCCATTGCTTCAAGCTCCAAGCTCTGCGATTGTCTTTCCTTCTCTTCTCTCGTGAAGCTGTCATTATCTCGTCACATCTGTAACTGCCGTCGGACCTCGGCGAAACTCATTCCGGCTCTATTTCTCTGGTAAGCTACTGTTCCCTTCGCTTTCATTTCTGTTGATATTTTTTGCTCCCATTTTTGTTTCAAATCTTGTGTCTCATATATCTGAGAGTATTCAAGTGAATTTGATTCCTGTCCATACACTGTTCACCACTTTCTTGTACTCTTGTCACTGTTCTTGACTGTATACTCCATGTATTTTATGCTTTTGATAGCCCTACCTCTGTTCTTGATTCTGAAACTTCGTTCTTGCTTTTCTGTTTTTCAGATTTCTGCCCTCCATACTTGTTCTTTGTAGATTTAGGTTTGGGATTTGTCTGTAGGACCTATTAATTCATAGGAAAACTGAAAAGCCGATATCATGGGCATGTGGAGACACAGGGTGAACACCCTAACCAGATTAGAATATTTTAGGCAGGAGTTCTCTATTCCCCACGATGTCCATCTGAGACTTGCCGGGGATGATGACTCCATTATGCCCACTGACAACTCAATGCCCTTTCCCATAGTAGCTTTTGCTGAGTGTGGACTTCGGCTGCCACTTACTACCCTTTTTCGTGAGGTTCTCCACTTCTATAAGTTGAACCCTATGCAACTTACCATTAACTCCTACAGAGTGATTAATGGTATCATAGCCCTGGCTAGGCGTGAGAATGTTAGGATTACCCTGGCCGATATCCAGTTTTGTTATACCATGTGCGCCCTGGACTTAAAAGACAAAGGCTTTGTCTATTACCTTAAGCCGAAGTCCACTGAATTCAAAATTATAGCCGACCTCCCAGACTCCAACAAAGGGGCTGGAGACGACTACCTGATTGCCTCTGGAAACTGGGAATTTGCCCCAGACGATGATGTCCACTTATACCCTCTTCCTCGAACTGTTGAGGAGGGCAAGGGTAAGAGCCCACTATCAATCACTTGTTTCTTTTTAAGTCTCCAAAACTTTGTCTTTTTCTAACACTAGTTTTCTATTGCAGATCTTCATCAGCCACCGCAAAATTTTCGCCAATTCTACGCCCCCAGTGAAGACCTAAAAAGACTTCTGGATCTCCCTGTGGCCAAAAAGAAAGCTCCTCTGTTGTTAAATTTTATCCCAACGTACAAGTCCGTTTTGCCCGACGTCCCCAAACGAAAGAAGAAAAGCCACTCTCCACCCTCTGTCACAACCCAAACTGTGTCCTCATCACGAACAGACCAAGGATCTACGTCTGACCCAGTGGATTTGCCATCCACTTCGGCACCATACTTGATCCCTATTCCTGAACGAAAACGTCGGCGACGACTTGTCAAAACTGCTGAGATGGTTCGCCGAAAACCCGTGGCTCAAGATCTCCTGACCGACCTTCCTACCGACGTTGAGGCTCAGCCGACGTCCACCATGCCCCCACCAAAGCCAAAAAAGACCAAGAAAACTCAGCCGAAGGCCACGGCCACCCAAGTTGAGACTGAAGACACACTGCCAATTAGAAGACCGCTTCTGTTCCTGAAAAAAGATCTGCTGAAGCACAACCATCCCCTTCCTCAAAATCAAAGAAGCCGAGGTTGTCTTCTGGCTCAACCTCTAAGTCGAAAAAACCCTTGGTCCCCTGGGAGCCAAAAATTACTCTGGAGGACAAGCCAGTCTTCGAGAGTGACAGCGCCGAGGATATTAATATCGGCGTTGCACTCAGTACTACCCTCCTGCTCCCGGGTGATCTTGAGCGGAACGCCGAGATCAGTGAGTATGAGAACTACTGTCTCATGCTTCAGCATTCTGTTCAGGTAAATGTTCCTACTTGGAACTTGTTACTTCCTTTCTGTTTCTTACTTAGAATATTTTCTAACACTGTTTTTTGCCTTTAGGCCATCCAGCATGCCCACTCCTTTTCTATGCAGTCGTTTGAAAACCGGCAGAGGCTTACCGACACCAAGAGGGAGGTCACTGCCCTTAAAAAGTCCCATAAAGGACTTGAAACAAAGATGAAGAAATTGGAAGATCAAGCCGAGGCTGCTATAAAAGCCCAAACTTCTGCCGAGGAGAAGGTCGGCGCTACTGAGGCTATAAACAAAGTTCTCCAGGCCCAGTTGAAGGAAGCTGAGGATAGAAGGGCCCATGCCGAGAAGGAGCTTCAAGAAGCCCTGGCCACGAAAAAGGCCGAAATTGAAGAGGCTGATGAAAAGGCATATGCTCAAGGCATGGCCGATATCGCTGAGAACTACAAGCTTCAAGTCAGGCAGGTGTGCAACAGGGGCTTCTCCCTTGGTTGGATGGCTGTGCTGAAGAAACTTGACATTTCGGCTGACTCGCCTCTGAGGAATGCCGATCAAATTCCTGTGCCATGCCCTCTGCCTCCTCCTTCAAGTCAAACTGAGAATGATTCTGAGTCTGAATCAGAAGAAGAGGAAAAGGATGATGATGAGGCCTTGGTCAGGAAGCCCAAGAACGCCACTGGGACTAAGTCCCTTCCTTAGGATGATCAAGTCCTGGACTTGACTCATGATGAAGAGGATGAAGTCGTTACTAAGGAGGCTACTCCTGAACAGGCGCCATCCGACGTTCCTCCAACTGAGAAAGGCCTCGAGGAGACACTGGCAGAGATTGACGCCGAGATCAAGGCGGAAAAGTCTGCCGAAGTAGTTCCTCAGGGATCTGCCGAGGTAGTTCTTCAGGAAGTGGCCGAGGTTCAAGCCCAAACTGCTCCTGAAACTGAAGAAACACAACCGTGATGCTTTTTTTCTTTTTCTGTCTTTTTGTACTTCTTGTACGTTTTTGTTTTCAGAACAACGTAAACTCTGTGCCTGGCCGATGTGCCTTTTTCCATTCTGATGCTAAATACAACTTTCTGCTACTGAGTGTTTGTATTTTTGTATTCTTATGACTACTTCTGCATGATTCTATACTTGGAATATTTTGCAAGTCTCTCCTCCTTTGTAAAATCTCCTCGGGGAAAAATACCTCGGGTATGTTTACGCGAAAATTTATCTCGGCAAGAATTTCACCTGTAAATTTTCCATAACTTTCAACAAGTATACAGCATATACAATTTTGTTTGGCAAACTTTTCTCAAGTTTTAACAAGGGTTTGAATCAATAAACCTAATTTAACTTCATCTTGTAAATTGCTACAAATTTCAACAAGTGAAGATAAACAATTATCTCGGCTTAACTTTAACTTATAAATTGCTACAAATTTCAACAAGTAAAGGTAAGGAATTTATCTCGGCTTAACTTTAACTTGTAAATTGCTACAAATTTCAACAAGTAAAGATAAGGAATTTATCTCGGCTTAACTTTAACTTGTAAATTGCTACAAATTTCAACAAGTAAAGATAAGGAATTTATCTCGGCTTAACTTTAACTTGTAAATTGCTACAAATTTCAACAAGTAAAGATAAGGAATTTATCTCAGCTTAACTTCGGTTAAGCATAAACTCCGGTTAAACTTTATCTTAGATTAACCACGGTTAAACATCTCGGCTTAACTTCGGCTAGGCATTACTATCTTCTATCTGCCCCCAATGTGAACCTAAGTTCCACTTGGGTTCTCATTATTCAAAAAACAACATTATGCATAGTTTCATAAGTTCTGGAAAATTTTGCTAAGATTTCATTGATCATATCGGCAAAAAATCAAACAATATCTAATGATAAAAAAACTTTAAATTACAAGTGTTCCATGGTCTAGGCAATGCTTTGCCTTCACTATCTTCGAGCCGATATGCCCCATTTCCTAACACCGAGGTAATTCTGTAGGGCCCTTCCCAGTTTGGGCCAAGCTTGCCCTCTCTGGGATCTTTCTTATTGCCGACGACTTTCCTCAAGACTAGGTCGTTGACCTGAAAATCGCTTGGATTGACCTTCTTGTTGTAAGCTTTGGCAAGCTGTTGCTGGTATGCTGCAAGCTGGATTGCAGCTTTCTCTCTTCTTTTTTCTAGTAGATCCAGATCTCGGGCTAAGAGCACATCGTTAGTCCCGTTCTTAACTCCCTGGGTTCTGATCCCTGGGATGCCGATCTCCAATGGAATGACTGCTTCTGTGCCATAAGCCATGGCGAAGGGGGATTCCCCTGTTGATCTTCTTGGCGTAGTGCGATATGCCCAGAGCACATTGGGCAATTCGTCTACCCACTTTCCTTTTGCTGCCTGCAGCCTCTTCTTTATCCCGTCCAGAATTACTTTGTTGGATGCTTCTGCTTGCCCATTACTTTGGGGAAAACTTGGTGTTGAAAAGTAATTCTTTATCTTGAATTTTGCACAAAAATTCTTGATGAGTTTGCTGTCAAACTGTGTTCCGTTGTCGGCAACTATTGCTCTTGGAATCCCAAATCTGGTGATGATGTTTCGCCAGATGAAGTTCTTCACATCCACATCTCGGATTTTGGCAAGAGGCTCTGCTTCTATCCACTTTGTGAAGTAGTCTGTTGCTACCAGTAGGTACTTCCGCTGCCCAGTTGCTTGGGGCAATTGTCCAACGAGATCCATGCCCCATTGGGCAAATGGCCAAGGGTTGGAAACCGGGTTCAGGTCGGCAGCTGGCTGATGTATCAAAGGTGCAAACCTCTGGCATTGTTCACACTTCTTCACATAGGCCTCTGCATCTTTTTGCATATAGGGCCACCAATACCCCTGGGTAATGGCCCTGTGAGCTAATGATCTGCCCCCTGCGTGGCTTCCACAAACTCCTTCATGAATTTCATATAAAAAGTCTTCGACCTGAAGAGGGTGTACACATCTTAAAAGAGGTCCAGTGAAGGATCTTCTGTAGAGATGTCCTTCTGCTGTTAGACTGAATCTTGCCGACTTCAATCTGACCTTGTGTGCTTCTTTTCGTTCTTCTGGCAGCTTTCCTTCTTTCAGGAATGCGATAATTGCATCCATCCAGCTTGGTCCCATGTCCACACATAATGCTTCTTGCATTGTGTTTGGTGGCTTTATGCTTGGGCCTGATAGGTAATCGATCATTATTGTCCTTGTCTTTCCGGTTTGCATTGAACTTGCTAAATTGGCCAACGCGTCGGCGTGGCTGTTATCATCTCGGCTAACCTGAAGAAGTCGGCAGTTTTGAAACATGGCTGCCAGCCTGATGACTTCTTTTGCGTATGCCGACATCCTTTCATCTCGGGCAGCAAACTCTCCTGTAGTTTGATTCACTATAAGTTGTGAGTCACAAAAAATTATTACCTCATCTGCCTCTGCTGCTACTGCCAGCTTCAGTCCAGCAATCAATGCTTCATATTCCGCCTCATTGTTCGAGGCTTTGAACCCCAGTCGAATGGACTGCTCCAATATCTCTCCATCGGGGGAAATTAACACTACTCCTGCCCCTGCCCCCTGCCGATTTGAGCTCCCATCAACAAAAAGTTGAAAGGAGTCACCGATGTAAATGCTGCAGGGTCTGAGTTTTTCCTTCCTTGGTTCTTTAGCCTTTGGCTGGGCTTTTCCTTCATTGGTTGGACATCGTTCATCTCGGCTCAACGGAGCCCGATGTTCGATGTATTCTGGTGAGAACTCAGCCACGAAGTCGGCCAAGACTTGGCCCTTAATTGCTGTTCTCGGCCTGAACTCCAGGTCGTATTGGCCCAAAACTACGGCCCATCTTGCTATTCTTCCAGTTAAGTCTCCTTGTTGCAACAGGGATTTCAGTGGGTGTTCTGTTAGTACCACTATCTTGTGAGCCTGAAAGTAATGGTTTAGCTTTTTTGAAGCTATTACCAAGGCCAGCATTAATTTCTCCAGTGGTAAATACCTTGTTTCTGCATCGACCAAGGTTTTACTTACATAGTAAACAGCCTTCTGCTCTCCCTTCTCTTCTCGGATTATCACAGCACTTACTGCGTGCTCTGAAACTGCTAAGTATAAAAACAGTTCCTCCCCAGGTTGAGGTGTTGAGAGGACTGGAGCCGTGGTACGATATTTCTTCAGGTCGGCCAAAGCGGCCTCACATTCCTCTGTCCATAGAAAATCCGTGGCCTTTTTCACCAGGTTGAAAAAAGGTTTACATTTGTCTGAACTTCGGCTTATGAACCTGTTTAGCCGATGTCGGACTCTGTAATTCCAGGATGGCCTTGATCTGATCTGGGCTGGCTTCAATGCCCCTTCTAGTCACTAGGTATCCCAAGAACTTACCGGATCCGACTGCAAATGCGCACTTCGATGCGTTGAGTCGAAGCCAATATGTTTTGAGTATGTCAAAGACCTCTTTTAGGTCAGCAAGATGATCTTTGGTTCCTTGGTCTTCACGACCATGTCATCAGTGTAGACTTCTACTGTTCGGCCAATCAAGTGTTTGAACATCTTGGTTACCAGCCTTTGGTAAGTTGCTCCTGCGTTTTTCAACCCAAAAGGCATAACTCTGTAACAATACAGACCTTTTGGGGTGATAAACGCTTTCTTCTCCTCGTCTGGGGGGTACATGGCTATCTGGTGATATCCCCTATAAGCATCCAAGAAGCTCATCCTTCCATGTCCAGATGTGGCGTCTACCAACTGGTCGATCTTTGGTAGAGGGAAGCTGTCTTTGGGACAAGCTTTGTTCAAGTTTGTAAAATCTACGCAGACTCTCCACTTGCCATTCTTCTTCTTTACTACCACTGTGTTTGACAACCATGTCGGGTAATTGGCTTCTCTGATGGCCCTGGCCTCCAGTAGTCTGTCTACTTCCTCCTCCACTGCTTCGACGTGCATCAACGTCGGTCTTCTGGCCCGTTGTATTACTGGTTTGGCCGACCTGTCAACGTTGAGTCTGTGACATGTGACCTCGGGGTCGATGCCAGGCATTTCATAAGGTGTCCAGGCGAACACCTCAATATTTTTCCTCAGAAAGGCTTCCAGCTCCCTTTCCTCTTCTTCGGCTAATCCTGTGCCGAGAAGAAAGAATCGTTCCTCATCGCCCTCCTGGACGAGGATTTTGTTTAGTGCTTCTTCACTTTTCTCGGTCGGCTCCTTGCCGACATCATCTAGGACCTTCATGTCCTCTTTTTCAACTTCTGCCTTCTCTGGTTCCCGAATGCTGCAGGTTAATTTCATTGCTGCCCTGGAGCAATTTTTTGCCTGCAATTGATCTCCTCTGACTTCCTCAATCCCATGTTCTGTTGGGAACCGTAGCAGTTGATGCAATGTTGAGGGAACTGCCCCCATTGCATGCAACCACGGCCTCCCCAAGATAATGTTGTAAGGCGAGGGTGTGTCAATCACAATGAATTTTGTCTTGATCTTCTTCGTGCCAGCCTGCACCTCCAAGCTTGCTGCGCCTAATGGCCATGTCGGCGTTCCATTGAAGCTGACCATCGGGCCATTTGACTGCTCCATGTCATCAGGGTGAAGGCCTAACTCCTTGTAACATCTGATATACATGATGTCGCAGGAGCTGCCTTGATCGATCAGGCTGCGTTTCACCTGGCACTTCCCAACCTGGAGGGATACTACCAAGGCATCATTGTGCGGGTACTGGACCATATCTAGGTCGGCTTCTGTGAACGCTATCATCGGTCCTTGGCACTCTTCACGCCGAGGTCTTTTCAGTCCGACCTGGTTGACGTGCTGCAGGTGTTTTACCCTCTGTGTCTCCCCCCATATGTCGTTTTCATTCACTTTTGAGTGGATCACATTAACCACCCGAGGTCCGCCTGCCTGTGGTTGCTGCGTTGGGGGAGGCGGGGCTGCTGGTGCTTGAGGCAATCGTGCCTGTTCTTCCCTTGTTTTGGCCTCATCTACAAGGTCTCTCAGATGGCCTTGCCTCACCAAATCTTCTAAGTGTGCTTTAAGGGCTCTGCAACCCTGAGTTGGGTGCCCCTCCTCGTTGTGGTAAGCACAACGCCTACCAAGGTTTCTTCCCATAAATTCTCTTGGTGCCCTTGCCGGCGCTCTGAAGTAGGGCTGATTTCGAATTTGATCAAGGACTTTGTGGACTGGAATTCAGAACACCATTGTCACTGCCTGCTTAGCCTTCAACTCTGTCTCCTGTTTGCTGGGTCCATTGTTACCTCGGACTCGCTTCGGCGAGCCGTTGCCTTTTTCTGGCTTTGTCTCCTTATTCCCCGATGTATCTTCCTCGGCTCTGGCATACTTCTCGATTCTTACCATGAGCTCTTCCATGCTCTTTGGCAATGTCTTTGCCAAAGACTTTCGCAGTGGACAGTCATCCTTCAGGCCGTTCTTGAAAGACACGACCGCCACCTCCTGGTTGCATTCAGGTATTCGATTGAACACCTCATAGTACCTCTTTTGCATAGGTCCTAAGGCTTTCATCTTTGCCGATCTTCAAAGCCATCAATGCATCCACCCTTAATGGCTGCAGTTTGTTTGTTATGAACCTGGCCACAAACATCTCGGCCAGGCCTTCCCAAGTCTTCACGCTCCCCTTTGGTAATTTATGGAACCAATCTGATGCAATCTCCCCGAAGGATGAAGGGAACACTTTGCAGAGCAACGGCTCGTTCCCACTATATAATGCCATTGAATTCAAAAATAATCCAACATGGAAGTTAGGGTCTGACTTACCATCATATATTTGGAACCTCGGCATACTGAATCTTTTCGGCGTGACGAATTTGTCCAATTCCACCGAGAATGGTGTCCTCGGCTTAACCGGGGAGGTTACTTCGACTCCGGCATTCTCTTACTCCCTCTTGAGGTAATCTCTCAAGTCTTCTTTACTTCTCCCTGCAGCCCGGCTGTCTTTGGACTTCAGCCTTTTCGGCGCACTACTCTCGGCCTCATGGTGGCCTCTTTTCGATCCTTCCTCGCAGGATGCATCGAAACACAATACCCGCCCCTAAACATGCCGATGTTCTTTGGGGTCTGCCTCTTTCTCGTGATATGTCCTTCGGGACTCTTCTCTTCTAGGTTCTTCTCGGTCGACTTCCCTGGAAGGTCGGTGAGAGTGTCTTCCACTCCTCGTGTGCTGAGGGGCTTCGGGGATTACTTTTTGCCCCTTCTTCTGGGTGTTTGCTGCTGGCATTGGTGTGTCCTGCAGCGGGTATGGCGGCTGCATGACGTTATTGTGCATCATGAAATTAACAACCGATTGAAGGTCTGCCAATTTGTTTGCCATCTCCTTTACTTCCTCATCCCTCCGTAGGCACCTATCCTTCCATACCTGGAGGTTATCTTCGTTGTAGTATTTGCCCTGGTCTGTCTTCTTTGAAGTGTCGCCCTCCTCGCCGACGTTTTTCTCTGCGTGATTCTGATCACGAGTTTCTTCGTTGTGGTTTTCTCTTTCAACGTTAGGGTCGACAGGTCTTCCACTCCCAGCAAGAGTGTCGTCCCCAATCTTTTCCTTCTGCATGTTATTGGCCATCTATTCTTCTTTCGCTTCCCACAGACGGTGCCAAATTGTGTGAGTGAGTTTCCGATTACACTGCCCTCCTTAGTAATTCAGCTGGACAGCACTGGCAGAACGGATGGCACCCTGTTATCCTGCACAGAAAGAAAAGGCTCCGGCGGTGGTTCTTTCACCCGGGGACACTCCGACGATCAAGTCAATATCTCTCAAAGATAATTCAATACGTAAAGTACTGCTCAAGGCTTAAAATTGCGTACCTTAGACCTGCCGGGGGTGCCCTTCTTTTATAGTTTAACTCGATCCCAGTCCCACTAGAAGTCTGACTTCTATGGACTCTTATTCCGGATTTTCCTTGGACTCTTCAAGAGATAAGGATAGACTCCCTAAGAGTATTACCGATATTCATCTTGCAATCTTTCTTCATTCTAGGACTCCTGTCCCTTATCCGCTTATCCCGGATTCCTGTATTCTCGCAGATAACCTCGGCCTAGCCGAGATCATTCTGGTATCTTGACCAGGACACGTGACATCTCGGCTGACGCTTCGGTGTCACCTCGGCCACGTGTTGGTACTCAGAAAATACATCCCCACATTTATTTACATTTATGTATCAAAGTGAACATGCAGATACCTCTTCACAAGGAGGAATACTGAAAAACAAAAATGGAAATAATATAAGGAGAGGAAGTTGTCCATTGATTTTTATTTTGGACAAACTTCACTTTACCCCCTATAGTTTGAGCTGGATGCAGATTACTCCTGACATTCAAAAATCACTACATAACCCCCATGTGGTTATTACATTGAAATGAACACTAACTTCTATTAATAGAAGTTGTAAATTGACAATTATACCCTCATCTTCAGCTTCTTCTCTCTCTCTCTCTCTCTCTCTCTCTCTCTCTGTTCATCTTCTTCATAGTTTACTGCCTAAACTTTATATAAATATACATATACATATATACTTTATATGTGTACATATATATACGTATACAATCTCATGTGGTGTTTAATAATTAGCAATCATATATATATACATACAACAGATGCAAAAACAAAATCAATTTTTTTTAAAACATAACACAGATACATACATATATATATATATGGATAAAACATGAGCATACAAAGTTTTTTTTCAATCTTCATTGTGCATCTATATATATATGTGTGTGTGTGTGTGTGTATGTATATGTATATGATTCTAGATGATTTGATGATAATGTTTGATGAATTGAAAATTCAAAATCGTATTATTTGATTTCATTTTGTTCACTATGTATATACATACATACACACACACACACATATGTATATACATCTTCTCTCTCTTTTTTTTTTCCCCTTTTTTTATAATATATATATATATATATGTGTGTGTGTGTGTCAAAATCGTGCATTTATATATATATATTGTGTGAGTGATTTTCTGACCACACTGCCCGCTTAGTATCCAGCTGGAGAGCACCAGCAGAATAGATGGCACCTGACTAACCTGCAACAGAAAGAGAAGAATCCGATGGTGGTTCGCCACCCGGGGGTACTCCGACGATCAAGTCAGTACTCAATATCTCTCAAAGATAATCCATTACTCAACTCACAAGCTTGAGCATCAAAAGCATACCTTAGACCCATGGGGGTGCCTATCTTTTATAGCCAATACAATCCTAGTCCCAATAGGAGCCTAGCCCTAATGGACTTAGGATTACGGCTAATCTGGGACTCCCAGTGGGAGTAGGATAAACTCTCTAAGAGGCTTATCTTTACCCAAACTGAAGTCTTCTCCCAATCTAGGACTCTTGTCCCTCATCCATGTTGAGTTCCCTCTTCATTCTAGGACTCTTGTCCCTTATCCACTTATCTCGGATTTCGATATCTTCGGAGATAACCTCGGCCTAACCAAGATTACCTCAGCATAATGGCCAGGACACGTGGCATCTCGGCTGACACGTCGGCGTCACCTTGGCCACGTGTTGGTGCTCAGAAAGTATATCCCCACAACTGCCCCATAGGTTCCATTACCTCGGCATTCTGAGGTGATGGAACCTACATTGTTCGTTCATCTGTGCCCCTCTGTCCGAGATCAAAACTCGCCGACCTCAAAGTTCCCTGGACTTTTACTGTCCACTTATGTCAAGTATCAAGTTTCAAGCTTTCCAAGCGGCTTGAGATCGCACCTCCTAGCTGAGGTTCTGGTTCCATTAATTCAAAAACTCTAAGAGCTTTGCAACTGCTCCTTTCACATTTTCTCGTGGGTTCCCGATTTCCAGTCATCTATTTGACTCCGGCGATATTCATATCGACGTTCATTTCACTTGGTAGGCTCATAAATTCCTTACTTGTTATTAAGCTCAATCTTTCATAACTCTTCCGTATCTATTTACTTGCCATCTGTTGCCTTCTATTTTGATTTGTTTTACTGTTTGAATGCCTGGCACTGTTCTTGCCATATCCACTTTCTGTTGCTAGTATCGTGCCTGGGTCATTACTTTTTTGTTCTTCACATACTTACTTAGTGCCTGTGCACTTGGCTTTATTTATGAACTTTGTTGTCTTCTTGACTCTGAATTTTCTCTTTCTAGCTCTTTTCCTCAAATCTGCCATTGTTCCAAGCTTTCAAGCTCTGCAACTGTCTTCGTTCCTCTCCTCCGGTGAAGCATACGTCATTCTGTCATTTTCGTATCCGTCGTCAGACTTCGGCAATTCTCATTCCGGCTTCCCTCTTTCTGGTAAACCACTGTTCCTCCTGGTTTTATTTCTTGTTGCTTTCCAAGAAGCTCTGCTTCATTGTTAATCACCATTGTTGTTTTACCCATTGTTGTTAATTACCATTGTTGTTTTACCCGTTGTTTCCAAATAATCTTCTTGAATACACATTGTTCATACATCTGTTGATTTCTGCCACTGTTCTTGGCTTGACACACTTGTGCAATCTTTTTGTCTTGATTTCCTGATAGCTTTATCACCATTTTTGATTACGAATTACATTCTTGTTTCTGTTTTCTGTGTCTTTTTCCAGATTCTTGCCTTTGTTTCTGTTTTCTGCATAGTTTTGGAACCACGTTCCTTCTTGAAGTTGATGCCGAGATAACGGTAGAGAAGCTCCCCCAATTGACTGCCGATGCTAAACCACTATCAACTGTCTAAGCAGATTAGTCCGACGTTCTTCCCTAATTCTTAGGGTCTTCATTTTTGTACTTTTGTTTTCTTTGCATATGTAACTTTTTTGCTTCTGAAAAATGTCTGTTGTTTGATGTTAACAATCCTTGCTCCTTGATTATCATTCCTTCTTCTACTGTATTTGATAGCCATGTCGGGTAATTGACTTTTCTGATGGCCCTGGCCTCCAGAAGTCTGTCTACTTCCTCTTCCATTGCCTTGACGTGCATCAACGTCGGTCTTTTTGCTCATTGGATTATAGGTTTGGCCGACCTGTCGACGTTCAGTTGGTGGCAAGTGACCTCGGGGTCAATGCCAGGCATTTCGTAAGGTGTCCAAGCGAATACCTCAATGTTTGCTCTAAAAAAAGCTTCCAATTCTCTTTCTTCTTCTTCGGCTAATCCTGAGCCGAGAAGAAAGAAGCGTTCTTCTAAGAAAACTTATTGCACTATTGAAAACACCCTTGAAAACAAAACTTTATTTGTAGGTTATAGATATGAGAATGTATATGTCCTTGATTTGCATGATTTGTCTTTTCATTCTAATATTAAATGTTCATTTGCTATAAATGATAATGGTTGGCTTTGGCATAGAAGATTAGGACATGCACATTTTGATTTAATTTCTAAGCTTTCAAAAAATGAGTTAGTCATTGGTTTACCAAAAATTGTTTTTGAAAAAGATAAACTTTGTGATGCATGTCAATTTGGAAAACAAACTAGAATTTCCTTTAAATCCAAAAATATCGTTTCAACTACTAGACCGCTTCAACTCTTGCATATTGATCTATTCGGACCATCAAGAACATTAAGTTTAGAAGGAAAATCTTATGCCCTTGTTTGTGTTGATGATTATACTAGATATACATGGGTATTATTTTTAGCACACAAAAATGAAGCTTTTTATAATTTCTCAAAACTTTGTAAAAGAATTCAAAATGAGAAAAATCTTAATATTTGTAGTATTAGAAGTGACCATGGTAGAGAATTTGAAAATGATGATTTTATTATGTTTTGTGATGACTTAGGAATAGATCATAATTTTTCAGCCCCCAAGACTCCTCAACAAAACGCTGTTGTTGATAGAAAAAATAAAACTCTTGAAGAAATGGCTCGTACTATGCTTTATGAAAATAATTTGCCTAAATATTTTTGGGTGGAAGCTATTAATACTGCATGCTATGTTATAAACCGTGCCATGATTAGACCTATTCTTAAGAAAACCCTTTATGAACTTTGGAAAGGTAGAAAACCTAATATTAGTCACTTGCGTGCTTTGGTTGTAAATGCTTTGTATTAAATAACAATAAAGATAACTTAGGAAAATTTGATGCTAAATCGGATGAAGCTATATTTCTTGGTTATTCTATGTCCAGTAAAGCTTATAGAGTATTCAATAAAAGAACTCTACTTGTTGAAGAATCTGTGCATGTTGTTTTTGATGAATCTAACGACATTATTTCCAAGAATCTTGTAACTAATGATATTGTAGAAAATCAACCAAGCATGGAGAGCATTTACAAAAAGGAAAATGAAGAAAATCCATTACGCGAACATGAAGAAGAAATGACAATGGAGAAACTTTAAGAAATATATGCTATTCCAGAAAGTGACTCAAATCTACCAAAAGAATGGAAGTATGCTCATGGCCACCCAAAGACCTCATCATAGGTGATGCGGCGGAAGGTATAAAAACTCGTTCCTCTGTTAGAAATATTTGTGGTAACTTAGCATTTGTTCACAAATTGAACCAAAATCATTTTTAGAAGCTGAAAATGATGAAAACTGGATTTTAGCAATGCAAGAAGAATTAAATCAATTTGAAAGAAATGAAGTTTGATTTTTGACCCCTCGACCTAAGGATCACCCCGTTATTGGTACAAAATGGGTTTTTCGAAATAAAATGGACGAATATGGAGTTGTTACTAGAAATAAAGCTAGATTAGTAGCTCAAGGCTATAATCAAGAAAAGGGAATTGATTTTGATGAAACTTTTGCACCAGTTGCTAGACTTGAAGCTATTAGAATGTTACTTACTTTTGCGTGTTTTAAAGATTTTAAATTATATCAAATGGATGTTAAAAGTGCTTTTTTAAATGGGCATATTTCAGAGGAAGTCAATGTAGAACAACCTCCCGGTTCTGAAAATCATAAATACCCGGATCATGTTTTCAAACTTTCAAAAGCTTTATATGGCTTGAAACAAGCTCATAGAGCATGGTATGAAATATTGAGTAATTTTCTACTTGACAAAGATTTTTGTAGAGGAAAAATTGATACAACACTTTTTATAAAAATCAAAAAAGAAGATATGCTATTGTTTAAATTTATGTTGATGATATCATTTTTGGTGCTACTAATGAAAATTTGTGCAAAGAGTTTGCTAAAGACATGCATGGTGAGTTTGAAATGTGTATGATGGGGGAATTAAATTACTTCCTTGGTCTACAAATTAAACAAACTAATGATGGAATCCATTTAAATCAAACGAAATATATCAAAGATCTACTCAAAAGGTTTGAAATGGAATCATCAAAGCCTGCAGCAACTCCAATGAGCACATCGATAAAAATCAACAAAGATGAGCAAGGTAAACCTGTAGATAAAAAGAAATATCGAGGTATGATTGGTTTTGTACTCTATCTTACTGCAAGTAGGCCCGACATAATGTTTAGTATTTGTATGTGTGCACGTTTTCAATCCGCACTGAAAGAGTCACACATCACCCCAGTCAAACGCATTTTCAGATATCTTGTTGGCACTCCAAATTTGGGATTATGGTATCCTAAGGGAACCACCTTTGAACTTTTTGGTTACTCAAATGCCGACTTTGCGGGATGTAGACTTGACCGAAAAAGCACTAGTGGCACTTGTCATTTTCTTGGACACTCACTCACTTCTTGGTTTTGCAAAAAACAAAACTTAGTGGCTCTGTCAACTGCTGAAGCAGAATACATTGCCGCTGATGGGTGTTGTGCACAATTGCTTTGGATGAAACAACAACTTCAAGATTTTGGACTTCACTATGATCATATTCCTATAAAATGTGACAACACAAGTGCCATTAACCTTTCAAAAAATCCTATGCAGCACTCATGCACTAAACACATTGAAATAAGGCATCATTTTCTAAGAGATCATGTACTCAAATGTGACATTGAACTCGAATTTGTGCCTGCAAATCGTCAATTAGCTGACATTTTTAGCAAGCCTCTAAATAAAGAACAATTTTGTTATATTAGAACTGAACTTGGTATGATGAATACTCCAATATAGTGTTTCTATTAAAAAAAAAATTATAAAAAAAAAAAAATAATTTAATAATAATAATAATAAAATTATATACATATATTTTCTCTCTCTCACCGCTCCGTCTCTATCTCTCACCCGCTCTCTCCTTTACTCTCTCTTTTTCTCTTTCTCTTGTTATCTCGCTCTTCCCTTCTTCCTCATACCAACTCCATCTCCACCCTGACCATAGCCTACAAACAACTCCACCATCCACCATTCACAAAATCATCCATTACTTTCATCACTATCACCATCCACCAAAATCCCTCACCAATCTTCCGAAACCCCATCACTTTTATACTCAAAATCTGCATCACCATCTTTACTGATTCATCAAGTTCCATCATCGATCCATCAAGATCCGTGACTGATCTATCAAGATCCATTACCGATCTACACAAATTCGTCACCGATCTACCCAATCTTCTCTGTTTCTTCCGATCATCAAGGTCATCACCGATCAACATGTTAAAATTCTTGTTGCACTGTGTTATATTTTTTTACTTGTTGTATGTGTTTTAAATTATCTTGGATTTAATAATGGTTGCTTCTACCTTGTCTGAAGAAATTGTTTTTATTTTTATTTTCTCCTTTTATGCTAATGCACTTAGTGTAATTGTTTATGGCCGGATCTTAATGGCCCTTGGTATTATAAATTGGTAATTTGTTTCTTCAAATTTATGTAATTTTTAGTGCATTAATTCAGGGGGAGACTTATATATTTTGAGATTAACAATCATTAAAAAAAAAAAAACAAAACAAAACAAAAAAATGGGCATGTGTATATTTTGTGCATAATTTTAGAGGGAGTATATATACATATATTTTTTTTCTCCTTATCTGCACCAACAAACAAATTTTTTTTTGTGCAAAGACAAAATAAAATAATAATAATAATAATAATAACATAAATAAATAAATAAATAAAAGGAAGAAATGCTTGCAATTTTATTTCAGAAAAAGAAAATATTACTCGATTACATGTAAATTTTCAAAAGGCTTCACAGATTTTTTCTTTTTCACTTCTCTCAACAATTTTTTATAAGCCTCTTTTACATGCTTCTCTCTATTTTCGATTTCTATGAGTCTTGGTATTATCGCCGTTGCATAATAATGCACTGCATTCTCCAACTGTGCATTTTTCCTTTTTAGCTCTTTCTTCTCCTTACACATATTAACTACTTGTTGTTTTAACAAGCACACCTCATCTCTCCATTTCTGATTTTCTTGTACTCTTGCTTGTAATCGTCGCGCCATATTGGAAACTGCAGTCATGGCCTGTGTACTAAGAGCCATAGTGTTATTAATAGCATCGAAATCATTTCGACTACCAATAACGCTAGAACTCTCATTTACAGGCATAGTATGTGCCTGCACCACTGGTACTCCCTCATTTGCCTGTATTACAGGCACCTCATGCAGGTCCGACTCATTGATAGATAAGGTAAGGAATGACATGATTACAAAAGAAGTTAAAACAACTTTTTCTCTCCAACACTTGCTGATTTCGTATCTTTGCCTATGATCTGTGTCACTTTTTATACACTCCATCGATCCATTACTCGATGCATATCTGCTCAAATATTTTGTTTGTCAATATTTTCTGCGCTCGAGATGCTCCAAAATCCCCACAATGATTCCGACAAGACAGACAACCCATTATTTTATTTTTGGCCGCTCAGATTATTTTATCAAATGTGTTTGTTTCTTATCTTCATCTTTATTTTGATGATGTCAAAGGGGGAGAAAAAATATGATTTTTGCTTTTGAAAATTATATGTTGCAGGGTTATCAAATATTTTGTCAATTTTAATTTTGTGTCAAATCCATACAAATATTGCCATCATCAAAAAGGGGGAGATTGTTAATCATATTATTTAATTTTGATGATGTCTAAAATATTATTTGTAACAATTTGATTTTTTTTAATATACATATTTATTTGACACAAAATATTATCTTTTTAAAATATATATATTTGTTAAATATTAGTTAAATAAAAATATTTTTGAAAACTTTACTATTCACTTTTTGAAAATTTAGGCTGATCACTATTCATTCTTTGACAAAATTAAAATTGATTAATTCTATTATTTTGACAAAAATGATTGATTGGTTATATTATCTTGACAAATGTGATATTAATGAGTTGTCTTCTTTTGACAAAAGAGATATATCCAAATATAGTTGTAGGATATATTTAGTTTAAAATCTCTACAACATATATAATATTTTAAAGAGGGCATATATTTTCAGATCCATCATAAATATTATTAAAGAGATTTTTCTGTATGTAAATATTTGATTAGAACGTTATATATATAATGCATATAATATAAATAGAATACATCACGTGCGCTATTAAACTTTCTACACTAAATTGATTATATTATATTATAATCAAACAAGAAGAAAAAGATGGAGTTATATGTGTGTGTATATATATATAGATGGAGCAAATCATTTGTTTGTTTAAAAGTTGTGAACTTTGTATTAAATTGTCTACAAAAACGGTGGCTCCATATTTGAAAAAATAAACAAAAGGAAAAGAAAAAATTAGTCTTACTTTTATCTTTTTAATTATTAACATTTGCTGACTATTTAAAATCAAGGAGTGTGCTTATGTAAGCCATGACATCAAGAGCGTGCTTATGTAAGCCATGACGTCAGGAACGTGCTTATGTAAACCATGACGTCAGGAGCGTGCTTATGTAAGCCATGACGTCAGCAAGAAGCGTCTAACGGGTATATTTTTGTGTATAAATAGAAGTGTTGTGTGTGGAGAAAAAATCAAGAACTTGAAGAGAAAATTTTCTTAAGCTCCAAAATTCTGAGTACATTGTATTCTGCTTTTTCACTTTCAGATCTAATTCTAGCCTTTTGTTCTTACACTTTCATATCTACTCTTTGTGAGAGAATTATTAGAAAAGTGGGTTCAAGTACCACTTATTCTTATTCCTTATTTTTGTGAGAGATTTTGTAAGGGTAAGGCATTTATTGTTGAGTGAGGCTCAATAGATAAAAATAAGTCCTGTGCCAAATCCACAAGCTTGGTGATGTATTTATTCAATTGATAGTAAAAAAATTTCTCAAGGAGATTCCTTGGGGAGTGGACGAAGGCCTGGCGTGCCGAACCACTATAAATCACAGTGTTTGATTTTCTCTCCCTATCTCTTCTACTTTTATATTGATAATTATTATTCTATTTTTTTTATTATTTATTAAAATTCTTAATATTGTGTTAATTTTAATATTGTGAAATTTTTAATAACCCAATTTACCCCCCCTCTTGGGTTGCCTATCTGGGATAACACATGCAACCATGGTCTTCCCAAGATTTGTAAGGAGATGGAGTGTCGATGATGGTGATTTTTGTTGTGATCTTTCTGGTGCTAGCTTGCATCTCCAAGCTTACTGCTCTAAGTGGCCATGTCGGTGTTGCATTGAACCCAATCATTGGGCCATTGGGTTGCTCCATATCGTCTGGACGAAGGCCGAGCTCCTTGTAACATCAAATATACATGATGGCACAAGAGCTTCCTTGGTCAATCAGGATGCGTTTCACTTGGCACTCCCCAACCTGGAGGGATACTACCAAAGTATCATTATGCGGGTGCTGGACCATCTCGAGGTCGACTTTGGTAAAAGACACTCCTGGTCCCAAGCACTCATCTGCCCGATGTCTCTTCTCTCCGACTTGGTAGTCATGCTGTAGGTGCCTCACCTTCTGTGTCTCTCCCCTGACTTCGTTCTCATTGACCTTTGAGTGAATTACATTAATTATCCGAGGTCCTCCTGCCTGAGGTAGCTGTGCTGGGGGAGGCGGAGCTGCTGGCGCCTGAGGCAATTTTGCCTTTTCTTCCCTTGTTCTGGTCTCATCGACGAGGTCCCTTCAGATGGCCTTGCCTCATCAGATCTTCTAAGTGTGCTTTTAGTGCTCTGTAGACCTGAGTCATATGCACGTCTTCAATGTGCACCTTAACTGTGCAATCTTCTCGGGGTGTAACACCTCGGTTGTACCCATTAATCGGTTTACCTCAGTTTTGACCTAACACTTGAAAATATTTATCATAATATTTCCACAAGTGTTATTTGATACTTTACTCTTAGCAAGACTTCTGTCTTCAAATTTCTTCCAAGTCTTGGCAACATGGTAATCCCGGCAAGTATGTAGATACTTTCTTTCAATATAACCTTGGCTTAACTTGTAAATTTTTGTCAAAAATTTCAACAAGTGTAAAACCATTCTTCATTTCTCGGCTTAACTCCTACTTGTAAATTCTCTCAGAATTTCAACAAGTATTTAAGCCAATCTTCGTTTCTCGTTTTAACTCCTACTTGTAAATTCTCTCAGAATTTCAACAAGTGTTAAACCATTCTTCAGCTTAACTTCAATTTGTAAACTTTTACCCAGTTTCAACAAGTGTTATGATCTCGGGTTAACTTCAACTTGTAAACTTTTCTCAAGTTTCAACAAGTGTTAAACATCTTCTCGGCTTAACTTAACTTGTAAATCGCTACAAATTTCAACAAGTGTTAGACATCTTATATCGGTTTAACTTCAACTTGTAAATTGTTACAAATTTCAACAAGTGTTAAGCATCGCTTCGTTTAACTTCACCTTGTAAATTGCTACAAATTTCAACAAGTGTTAAATATCATATATCGGCTTAACTTCAACTTGTAAATTGCTACAAATTTTAACAAGTGTTAAACATCATATATTGGCTTAACTTCAACTTGTAAATTACTACAAATTTCAACAAGTGTTAAGCATCGCTTCGGTTTAACTTCACCTTGTAAATTGCTACAAATTTCAACAAGTGTTAAACATCATATATCGGCTTAACTTTAACTTGTAAATTGCTACAAATTTCAACAAGTGTTAAGCATCGCTTCGGTTTAACTTCACCTTGTAAATTGCTACAAATTTCAACAAGTGTTAAACATCATATATCGGCTTAACTTCAACTTGTAAATTGCTACAAATTTCAACAAGTGTTAAACATCTTTGTCTTCTCTCTGCCCCCTGCATGGCTTCTACATACTCCTTTGCGGATTTTATATAAAAATTCTTTAACTCAAGCCAAGTTTTCTCTTCTCGGACTTAAGTGCCGAGATTTTGTTTTCTGGAATTTTGGATCTGCTCACTCAGGTTGAGCTCTTATCCTCTTGGACCTACTCATCTAGACCAAGATCATGTCTTCTGGAATCCTTGATCTGCTCACTCAGGTTGAGCTCTTCTCTTCTCGGACCTATTCATCTAGGCCGAGATCATGTCTTCTAGAATCTTTGATCTGCTCACTCAGGTTGAGCTCTTCCATACTTGAATGTCATCTCCTTGGGAGCGCTCATGCCCCCTGTCTTTGCGTCCCTTCCGGAAGGGTCTTCATTCCGTTTATATTGATACATTCTCCATCTTTGCTAAACTCGTCGTTTCCAACACGTTGATCTTGTATGGTGATCGCCATCTATTCTCCTTTCTTTCCCACAGACGCCGCCAAATTGTGTGAGTGATTTTCAGACCACACTGCCCGCTTAGTATCCAGCTGGAGAGCACCGGCAAAATAGATGGCACCTGACTAACTTGCAATAGAAAGAGAAGACTCCGGTGGTGGTTCGCCACCCGGGGATACTCCGACGATCAAGTCAGTACTCAATATCTCTCAAAGATAATCCATTACTCAACTCACAAGCTTGAGCATCAAAAGCATACCTTAGACCTATGGGGGTGCCTCTCTTTTATAGCCAATACAATCCTAGTCCCAATAGGAGCCTAGCCCTAATGGACTTAGGATTACTGCTAATCTGGGACTCCCAGTGGGATTAGGATAAACTCTCTAAGAGGCTTATCTTTACCCAAACTGAAGTCTTCTCCCAATCTAGGACTCTTGTCCCTCATCCATGTTGAGTTCCCTCTTCATTCTAGGACTCTTGTCTCTTATCCACTTATCTCGGATTCCGATATCTTCGGAGATAATCTCGGCCTAACCGAGATTACCTCGGCGTAACGACCAGGACACGTGGCACCTCGGCTGACACGTCGGCGTCACCTTGGCCACGTGTTGGTACTCAGAAAGTATATCCCCACATATATATATGTTCATTGTGCATATATATGTGTGTGTGTGTGTATGTGTGTGTGTGTGTGTGTGTGTGTGTGTGTGTGTCAATCTTCACCAGATGATTTGATATATATATATATATATGTATATGAATGTATATGATTCCAAAAAAATAAATATCTAATAATGTGTATATATATGAATTTATATATGTTTGTATAACCAGCTACTAATGGTTGAAAATTAGATATATGAATGTATATATATTTGTATAACCAGCTGCTAATGGTTGAAAAATAAAAATAGAAAAAGAATGGCATTCTTTGTAAATTTGAAGAGGTAGAAAGGGTATTTTCGTCATAAAAAATGACTCACTCTCTATAGAGGCACGTGACTTTCACATTTTGCTATTTTAAATAGAAAAGTTAACAGTGCGTTTTAGTCTACAAACCATATGGGGGTTTTGTGGTGATTTTCGAATGTCAGGAGAGTAATCTGCACCCCATCCAAACCATAGGGGGTAAAGTAAAGTTGGCCCTTTTATTTTTTGTTGTACCAAATGTTAAATAAATGTAGAATATATTTCTTTGAAACAAACTGAGCATTAATATATATACTATAAATGTGTGACTTAATTGTTTACCATTTGATTCCATAAAGGTAGTTGAGTTCCAAAGTCCATGTTTATACTAAGTCTTCATGAAAATACTGATCTATCTAATTTAGGGTGGATAACCAAAAAAATCTTAATATTTGTCATCCAATCAATTGAGAAAACAAAATAATGTCATTTTGATGTTATTAAATTCATAATTAAATTATTGAATTCACGAGCAAAATAACATTCTTTAATTCATATAAAACCTTTGTCCAAGAGTGGCAATTTAAGAAGGAAAGGAATATGAATTATTATCATCCAAAAAAGAGAGATGCCTACATGCATTATTATTTTTCATCACAACCCACCAAACAATGGTAAGGTACATTTAGAAGTATATCTCTACATGCGTGAAAAGGGTACCGAGATTGTTACATTCTTTGGATGAAATTTATTCCTTAATTCAAAGTTGCAATTTCACAATCAAACATACATTCTGAAAACTCTCCATTATAGTCTGACAAAAACTCAATTTTCTTTTGTAGTTGGTTTAACTATTATGTAATATTTGCTTCATTGGAATGAAAGTAAAATAGAATGATCATTTCATTTGAAATTTAAAACTTCCTTAACAATTTCTGAAATAATTTTTTTGTGAATCTTTTGCCGCTATTGCTCAAGAAATGAAAATTTCCATCCTTCCAATCAAATGCGGAGGAATATATATTAGTTCTAGGGAATACGGGGAACTCTTTTCATTTATTGGTGCAACACAAGTTATATAATTAAACTACTGTGCTTCATAATCACTACATTTTACATATACATGCAAAACACAGTTCTATATAATTTCATAAATCCAATGAACCGTACTCCATTTCCAAACAAAAATTCTAACACAGAATCATCTTATTAGGTACTTTATTTTAAAACGTACTCTCTGGTAGAGTTTACAAGGGTAGTTTATGTAGTTGATATTATCATTGCACAAGATGGATCGGAGAATTTCATAACAATTACAGATGCTATCCTTGCTACTCCTAACTATAGTGCACGTAGATACTACATAAAGATCAAAGAGGGCTTGTATAGAGAGAACATATTTATTGGAATAGAGAAAAACAAATCTTACACTAGTTGGAGATGGGATAGATAAGACAATTATATCAGACAACAAGAGCAATGGTGAAGGTTTCAAAATCTTTAATCCAGCCACAGCAGGTTGAACATGTCACAATTGTTGATATCACCCCATGTGAAGGGGGTGATATTCTTCTCCATGGGAACACACACAAGTCATGGAAGGAGGCTACCAACCAAGTCAAGCATGGCGGCCACCAACCATGTCAAAGAAGGCGGCCAGCCAGTTCACATGGAAGACTCCCTCTCCTCCAATGTGTATAAATGGAGGTTGAGAGGAGAGTTGAATGAGTGAGCAAACCGTAAGAACAAACTAAAGAGTGCCAGAGATGTGAGGCGGAGAGACCGTCTCTCTCGGTGTGAGCGAGGGAGACGGGAGAGTGGCTGAGTGAAGAGAGTGTGAACTCCTCCTCTATTGTAATCTTTCTGTAATATCTCCATTGGTATAGTGATAACCGGTTACTCTCCCGTGGACGTAGGCTTTAATGTCGAACCACGTTAAATATGGTGTCTCCTTCTATGTGAGTGTGTTTTTCTGCTTGCTATGATTTCTATAAAGTCTTGAACGGGATCCCAGATCCCAACACTTGGTATCAGAGCCTCGTCGGTGCGTTTCGGAACAAAAACAGTGCGTTTTTCGAAACTGCCCAGAAATGAAATTGCTCGAAATCAGGTTTTCAGCATACCAGGAGCTAGGTCTCGACGAGAGGAGTCCAGAAATGCAAAGCAGAGCCCCAGAGGAGCCCGAACAAGCCCTCACGCTTCATCTGAAGAAGGCACGTGAGTCCCAGTCTCAGCACGCGCTCTCACGCGCCGTGCAGGTAGACGGCGCGTCACACCACGCATATCCACTCGCACCACGCGCACCTGCATGAAGAAGACGAAACACGTCAGCGACGCGTCACAGCCACGTCAGCAGTAGCATGTCAGCACCACTGCCACGTGTCATCTACATCATTGACACGTGGCGTCCCACGTCATCGACACGTCAGCCAGTCAGCGCCACATGACAACACAGTCATCTGCCACATCATCGGTCAGAGGTGGGATCCAATGCTTTGCGGCTAAGGTGCAGCCGCATAAAGAGTGATCCAGTGTGCTGCGGCTATGGTGCAACCGCAGATCTGAGGTGTACAAAATGTTTGGCTTGATCTAAGCCATTTGGAGTTCATTTTTGGCAATCCAATAGTGGTCTCCAACTATTTGGAGTATTCCAAACACATTCGTACGGTCAGATTTTGGAATCGGATTTTCTGGAAAAAGAAGGCAGATTAAAGTGGTAGACGGCATCAAGTGCAGCGGACGGAATATTCTGTTGGAATACGAAATATTCCCTAAACTTCTGAAAATTGCAATTTGGCCCAGAATTTTCAGAAAATTGTGGTGTGGCCCAACTTTCAGGGATATTTTTCAGTGAGGTCCCCGGAAGTGCAGCGAAGGTTGGTCCTAGCTAAACGGACCGTTCCGGACGCAACCGCGAGGTCAGAATAGTGAAATTCTGAACGGTTTTGAAAGATTTTCAAAACATGGGAGTTTGTCATCTTCAATAGACGAAAGAAGGTTGTCAGATATTGTGGAACGCTGCAGATTCACTGAAGAGGTTAGAATGGGCAGATTCTGACCAGATTAGACAACTAGATACAAATCAAGATAGATCATTGAAGACCAAAGGAGATCAGGCTTAATCAAATGGCAAATCAATGGAGATCAGGATTGGTCAGGGCGCGATCAGAAGAATTGCACATGATTATCTCAAGATCAACAATGTCTAGGAAAGTTCTATCAAAAAGACACTGTCTAAGGAGACTGGTTCTTAAGTGGGACCGGTTGTGACCCCACCAGTCTTTCCTGGAAACTTTCCTGGTTGTTGATGTGATCGGAAGATCTGGTTCAATCAAAAGTCCACTTCATCAGATAGATGATTGGCAACCAGTGCAGGCTCAGGGGAATGTTGTGGCAGTTAGAGCTACTGTCAAACATAATACAAGAAGTACTGGTAGTATGTGAACGTAGAAGGGCAACAGCTGCAGCAGTGCACACATAAAGTGTAGGAGCACGTAGTCACAATAGCACAGATGAGTACACAGGAATGGCATACAAGGTGCAGGTATACAACAGTGCAAGATACGCAGCAGAATTGTACAAAGGTGCAGTGTGCCGGATTTTGGCCTGGCAGCATTAACTAGTTCACAGAAAAAGCTCCAGACAAAGAAATTGAAAGGGATAAGACGCTGTAGTGCGCACCCAGGGAGAGGCAAATCTCTTTCTTTGTCCTGAATCTGGTTCGTGGCAGTGAAGTCGTGACGGGCACCCAGAAAGTTTGGGTGGAGTCACCTCAACAGGGAAACGGTGAGCATTCTATTAGAGGATGCAAGTACCTGGTGATAGAGGTGCGAGCCATGCAAGATGATGTGTGGCGGTTGAAGACATTCCAAGTAGGAGGTGCAGATTCACTCCGGATACTCGGTGGAATGGATGCATATTTGTACAACGGTGTTTTATCATCTATGTGGGTGATGAGGGTGAAAATTTTTGTTCACCCGGTTGAAGCCAATTGGAAGCCAATTGAAGACCTTTCAGAGTCAGTTGCAAAAGTTATCAGTTCATTTGGAGACTGTTGGGTTAGTTACAGAACTTCAGAGTTCATTGGGTTTTTCTCTAGGGGATAAAGAGAACCAGCATTGACAGAGTGTACTATGGAGATTTGGCATATGTAATAAGTCCAAATAGTAGTACTTTATTGGCATTGGCCTCTGTGGAGGCATTGGAGATCCTTCATGGATCGTTGTTGGAAGACTCACATCTGGTGAAGCCTTGGTTTCCGCATTTGTCGATTTGAAGAAGGTGTGACAATCTACTTCAGATCTTGGTGGAGCTTTGGTGTTTTTGTTCAATGTCTATTGGAGGCATTGTTGTTGGCGGTCTTTCACGGATTACTGGCGATTTTCAGAGTCGTGGTTTATTGAGATTCATCATCACAGTTGGGATCTATGATCGTGTCTGATTAGATCCAGGGGTGTCTCCAGTTTGTGAGACTCGATTGTTTCTTCTTCTTGTGGATTTTCATTTTTGCAATCTGTTCCATATTCGAAGACATCAACTATTGGTAGTCTGGGTGACAATTCAAACTCCAGGTGTTTGCTTCTCTGGAAGCGGTTTGACCGTTGGTGTTCATTAAAGATTGGAAGAGATTGTTGCGGAGAAACGTGAAGATGGTGATTTTTTGAATCTCATGTGTTAGGATCCATCCCTTAATCTGCCGTTGGATTTGGAGAGGATAGATCATTTGCAGACTCGGTGGAGTCAGCGGGGACTGTTGGAGTTGTGCATTTACGGTGCACGCACCTTTGGGCGGTTTTTGGCAAATGTGAAGATGGTGCATCATCTTGTGTTTGCCGGTTGGAATGGCAGTTGAAGGAATCTGGAGTTTGATCGAAACTTCAGAATTTTTGGCTCTTGGTATTTTGTAAGTTCATTTGAAGTTTGTTCCGATACTTCTGAACTGTTAGAGCCTAACTGCGTCCACAGTCCAGTTTTGTTTGGTGGAGAACTTGCCTCAGTTCTCGGAGAATTTGTTCGGCTCTCTTGATTAATTCGAGCTTGAAGAGAGCAGTATTGTGTTCGATGGTTGATCGGACATGATGTTTTTGGTACCGCTTTCGAAGTTGCTTTGACGGAGAATTTGAAGCCTCTTTTGTTTAGTCTCCTCAGCATTGGTTCAAGCGGGTTGCTCACCATGTTTTGTTTGGAGTTGTCAAGGACAACTTGTTTGGCGCCTATGGAAATCGGAACTTGGCACTATGGTGGAGCTTGAGTTGCAGAAAATCGAAAAGCTAGCTCGATTGGTTCTGCATGTTCTTTGCATTGTATCAATGTGATTTTGAGCAATGAAATCTGCTGTGTTTTTTGGAAAAGCGCTTGTGTTTTGTACAGCAGATGACATTCAGTTTTGACTGAATAGTTGGATACCTGGGTTATGGTATCGTTTTTTTTGATTCTGTGGCAGCGAATGCACCTCTTAATGAAACAGAGTTGTTGCGGATCTCTCAGGCGAGCTTGAGCGCAAGAGGAGAGATGGAGCCACGATGAGCACTCAAGAATTATGGGTGTAAGTACTATGCTAGGTGTTACATAGTTGGTGACTTGTACAGATCTGTTGAAGTTACTTTGGAAAAAAGAGCTACTGTCAACCATCATCTGGTAGTACAAGTGATAAATACACAGGTAACGTGTATCGCTAAACTGGAGATCAGGGATTGCAAAGGCACAGACAACAAGCGTATGTGGAAACGCTAAGAGGTTGTTCAGAAGTGCAGAGGGCAAAGGCTAATAGTTCAGAGGAAAAGCTTCGAGCAAAGAAAACCGAGGACGTTGATGGGATAAACAACGAGTTTTCTATTGCTCCAATGACTTGTCCTGTGAGATAAGGCATGACAGTCAAGGGCATCCCAGCAGGGGGTGCAGGACATCCAATCAAGGGGTGTCGGATATCTTGGTTGCGCAAGTTCAAGCATAACAGGTGTAGACATCCGAGACAGGAAGCGTGGAAGAGATCTGTGGGAGATAGGAGCAGAGGCTCTCTCCAAATTAGAGAGTGGTTCGAGTTGAGTTGAGGATGTAGGATTCCCTCCTCCTCTTGTATCTCTGGTGTATTATCTCTAGCTTTAGGGGGTGCAAGCATCTCAGTGAGGAGATGCAGACTATGCTGAAGACATCCGAGACAGGAAGCGTGGAAAAGATCTGTGGGAGATAGGAGTAGAGGCTCTCTCCAAATCAGAGAGTGGTGTGAGTTGAGTTGAGGATGTAGGATTCCCTCCTCCTCTTGTATCTTTGGTGTATTATCTCTAGCTTCAGGGGGTGCAAGTGTCTCAGCGAGGAGATGCAGACTATGTTGAATTTGGGCGTGACAAGATTAGCAGCAGTGTGTGCAGTAGATCACCTCACATGGGTTGAGGGGGTGATTTGTTAATATCACCCCATGTGAAGGGGGTGATATTCTTCTCCATGGGAACACACACAAGTCATGGAAGGAGGCTACCAACCAAGTCAAGCATGGCGGCCACCAACCATGTCAAGGAAGGTGGCCAGCCAGTTCACATGGAAGACTCCCTCTCCTCCAATGTGTATAAATGGAGGTTGAGAGGAGAGTTGAATGAGTGAGGAAACCGTGAGAACAAACTAAAGAGTGCCAGAGATGTGAGGCGGAGAGATCGTCTCTCTCGGTGTGAGCGAGGGAGACGGGAGAGTGGCTGAGTGAGGAGAGTGTGAGCTCCTCCTCTATTGTAATCTTTCTGTAATATCTCCATTGGTATAGTGATAACCGGTTACTCTCTCGTGGACGTAGGCTTTAATGCCGAACCACGTTAAATATGGTGTCTCATTCTGTGTGAGTGTGTTTTTCTGCTTGTTATGATTTCTATAAGGTTTTGGGCGGGATCCCAGATCCCAACAACAATCTCTAGAAGTAAAAGTTTTTGTTTTGGTGTGCACTGTGGCAATGTTGATACCCTTTAAATTAAATTCCAATTGTGTTCTTAAAGGTAATATTCTCTGCAACAAAGCTGGATGCTCTATCCTTATAAATAAAGGAAAGAAAGAAAAAAAAATGAGGATCCAAAAACCCAAATACAAAATCAAGTTTCCAAATTGAACTCAAATTGATCAATTATGCAACTAACCTGTTGTTTGTTGTATTTAAGATTTGGAAACTTTTGCCATTACTATTGTTGTCTCATATAACTGTCCTATCCATCTCATCTCCAACAAGTGTAAGATTTGTTTTTTTTTTTCCAAAAAATACGTTCTCTCTCTACGAGCCCTCTCTGATCTCTATGCAGTATTGACGTGCATTGGCGAGGATAACGTCTCTCTAACTGTTGTGAAACTCCTCGATCCATCTTGTGCAATGATAATATCAATTGGTATGAACTGCCCTTGTGAATTGCACCAAAGAGTGATAAAAAAA